>JAFNEN010000178.1:0-600000 GCA_019343175.1 Oedothorax gibbosus
TGTGATTCCAAAACTAATGCATTAGCTCTATGGGGGGGGGGACTGACAATCCCTCTTAATGTGGTAATAACGACAACAGGTTTGTATAGGTTTATTATTTTAAGAATTTTTCGAGATATATACTGTCATGTCTGCGGTATTTTAACCACCTCCATCTCTCTACATTTTTGAATTTTTAAAAAAAAATCCTTTAAAGTATTTATAAAGACAATGATTTATTATAATACTTTTATGACTTTTCCATTCAGTATAAAACAGCTATTTAAATCCGCCATCAATATTTAATCAGAAACCAATTCTAGCATTTGCAAAAGCAACTGGGTGCAGATAAAATGAGCATTGAATCTGAGTCCATTTTCTAATAGTCTTCTAACTTCCTTTTAATGAAATGTCTAACTGTCAGCAATCTTATATAATCGATAGGACAAAATATTTTAAAATTTGAATCAGTGGTAGTTTTATTAACTTAATTTCCGACCTAGGTACCCTATTATTTTGTGTAAGTATTAGGATTAGATAATTTATTTGGCGACGAAAGAAAAACTAATTGTACTTCAAATATTCACCGTGGAATAATATGCACCAAATACTTTTTAATAAATAAGATAATACTTACATAAATCTTCTAAATCGTCTTGTGATTCCAGACATCTTTAATTTTCGATATTTTAACCGAAAGAACTATTTAAGATAGAATTTTTAAGAGAATATGATTAGAAAGGATGTTTAAACAGAAGAATTTATTTTCGTGACATTTATTAAAAGCATAAAATTTAAGAAAGTATTCATACGTCCGAGTGGTTTGAAGTTAAAAATTTGAGTGATAGTTTTGCGTCTTGTTAGATTAAACATTTGTTGTGAAAGGTATTGTTTCCAAACTTATTGTTATCGTTGGAAAAGTTTTCCATTTAAAAACAATGTTTTACACATCCTATTTTTACTTTATTATATTTTTTAATGACTACAAAATCATTGTTGGCATTTATCGTAATACGTTGCCTTAATTAAGGGGGGGGGGGGGTATGAACTCGAAATAGCTTACAATTTCAGCGTTTTAGTTTTAGTTTAGTTAGCGTCCGCTTAATACATGTCCGCTTAATCAGTTCTGGGGAATATGTCGAGTCTGCAAAGGCTTAGTCGCCAATAATAATGCAGCCCCGTTGGAGAAAAAAAGAATTTTACTTGACAAGGAACGAAAAATGAATGTGCCCGATCGAAATGACTTCACTTTTTCCCATCATAAAATACAAAAGCGCGAAGAAAGAAGGGATATGCTTCAAAGACGATGACACTTCAGATATTTTTTTCTCAGGCTCTCTTGAAAAGTGGGTGACAGATATTTTTGAAGTATGGATGACTTAACTTTAAGGGGAATGGGAGAGGGTCTCCAAACCGAAGTGTGTCTGTGTTAAGCCAATGAAAAAACAAGAAGTTCTAAAAGAACTAAAATAGCATACTTTCCAGTTATTTAAATAATCATTGAATTTTTTTTATCGGAAAACAAGTAGGTTTGTAACAGTAAATGTCACCAATAACCGTTTATACTCAAAATTTATATACATTAGATAAAATGTAGCCAAACACGACATCCAGCTATAATTTAAACTTCTAAAAGCCGACATAAACTATTTTCATTAATTTTCTTTCGCAAATTAAATTAGTATTTTTTTAATAGTCTGCTTAACTTATTTGTAAGTCGAATAACAATTAAATATTTATTGATAACAAAAAAATGAAACTACGCCGAATGGCACAAAAAAAAAAGAAATGTATATTAAAAATATTTAGAATTTCATGCAAAAAAATATTCCTTGCCGCTTTCGTAGTAGGCAAATAATGAACAATCAAAGTATCACATTTATGACGTCATTACAAACTGATTTATGACAAAAAATAAATTTTGCTTCAAATATTATTTTTTAAATAAAGTTCCTCATGCCATTGCTGAAGTCTCAAAGCGACTAAATGACTTGAAATGTAATTCAAATGGTATTTCAACGCGGAATTCGCAGGCAGACACTAGTCAGATGTCCGTCTGGATGTGCAGACAGACAGACCAAAAGTATGAAAGTTGGATCTCTGTGGTCATATCCTTCTAATAAAAAATTAATTTTTGAGATCCGGCGAATAGAAGCGGTTTCGGAAGGGGGCTACGAACGGACAGACGGACATCGTAAGCATGTCAATTACAAATTTTCATTTTTTAAAAATAATTCTTTCGAATTAAAAAAGGAAAAGTAGGCTTATAAATAAATTTACTAGCCACATTACTAAGGCTGTATTGAATATATATTGATGCGGTTTTCTTTATATGGTAAATGGGGGGATCAGAATACGGGTGAACCAAATTCATAAAGAGCTTCTTTGTGCTAAACAGGTTTAAAGTTAAAGATTTATAACGAAACTACACTTTAACATTTTTTAAAAATTTGTGCTGCCTAGCGGATGTTATCTGAACTAGGACTTTTTCAATTGTCGCATTGAAATTCAACATAGTTAGTGCATGCCTTCTAACTCGAAAATGACAAATAGTGGACTTGGTACACTTGTATTATGAACCCTCTAAATGTAGCTAGCTTACAGGGTTCTATAATCCCACTTTTAAAATTGGTTCGAATAGTTTGTTGTAAAATTATTTATTGAAAATTTAAAAAATATTCTAACCAATTTCAAAAAGTGGTATAATAGAGCACTGTTAGTTAGCCACATTCATCATATAAAAAAATTGTTTGTAAAAAATATTCAATACAGCCGGAGTAATGTGGCTTAAAAATTTTCTTCCATTGGACTAATTCAGAGACACAAATACAACTACAAATACAAAAATTGTCGACCAACAACAGGCCAGAGGCCCAGCAAGATTGGTCCAAAATAAATATAATATTTTACCAGTTTCCAATGACTATCAAGATTCTTCTTAAAATCTTCTACTCTCTTCGAATACACCACATAATCTGATAAAGCATTCCACTCATTGACAACTCTATTGTAAAAAAATGTTTTTTACCTCCCTTTTAAAGCATGATTTATTCAATTTCTGATCATGTCCTCTGGTCCGGCTATTTAAGGTAAAACCTAAGCCCTCCATGTCTCCATGACACTTTAGTTTGGAGACCCGTTACCCCTTAAGAAAAGATTTAGGACTGTGGATATATTTTTAAGCATTGTTTTATAAGTATATTAAATCATATTTCCGATTAGGTATCTTGTACGGGGATATGGAAAAAAGTTTTTTTTTTTTAAATCTTAAGTTATGGTAAAGATTTTATAAATTTTTGGGTACCAATAAGTTCAATATTCTGCCATTTTTTGTATTATGTTGGATAAGCATATGCCAGAAGTTCACTGGTTAAAATTTAAAATTAATAATTCACAAAAGAACTTTTTAAAAAATTAAAGAAGACTCTTAACAATTTTTTTTCTTAAAAAACGTTTGAATTTTATAGCATAGAATCGCAAAGTATTAATTAATCAAAACATTTACAAAGTAAATTTCATTTTGTATCCAGGCCATTATTTAATGAAAAAATCTAACCATTTTAGAAATACTTAACAATGAATAATTGTTTAATATTCATTAATTATGTAATATGACACAATTATTAGTAAATAGTTAATGAATATTTAATAACTAATAATTAAAAACCATTCTTAATAGTTATTAAATAACTATTTTCGTATATTATAACGATTCTGTAAATGTTGTTTTTCTGCTAATGTATATTTGTGTAGGAGAAACCAGTTGTCAATAGTTAGTGAAATTGTTATAATTCGTAATAACGTTTCTGTAAATGTAGTTTTTCTGCTGATGTACATTTGTATAGGAGAAACCAGTGTCAATAGTTATTGAAGAAATTATTGATAGATGGGTGTTGCTGAAAGAAAACGTTTCAAAAGTTACTACTGCTGCAGTACATTTGTTAGGAAAAAGTGTTTGTAGTATTAAGTTTCCCTTGGTTTTGTTCTCCCTTGATCAAGTCCCCTTTATTTTGGCCAGAATTTGTTTACATTTCTTTGAAACTTTTTATTAAAAAATGATAAGAAATAACTACATTAGGAACATTATTAACTACATTAAGAAATAATTACACTAAGGAATTATTTGAGCTTCCATAATAGCTAAATAAAATAAATAACATTGAAATGTTATACTTAGTTAGAATTATTTAAAGACTCCCTTTTCAAAGATCAAGTCTCTCTTAAACGGGTCTCACAATTCTCCTTTCAATTGGAGAATTGGATAAACAATACCTTGTTTCAAGTTATATATAGGAAAAACCATTTTATTTTAATTGTTAAATATGTTTTCAAAACTTTTTTGAATAGTTATTTTTTTACAATTTAAAAATTTAAAAAATGTGAAATGGACCAAGCACCCTTATGTTTTTGTACAAGTTTTAAACACGATATACATTCAAAATTTCAATGTAATTTTCACAATCGTATTTATCTAGATCATGTTGAACACTTGCAAATTATATATGTTGAATTGTATGCAATCATTGTGATATCTTTTAAGCAGAATTCAAACTAATTTTATGACAAGTAGTCATATAATACGTTAAATATTGGGAAGAACCAAAAAATAAAACCTAAAAAATTCTTTTGAAGTGAACTGTATTTCGTCGTGCACAATTGTTTTATTTAATATTTTCCAGATTTTTTAGTGTCGGCTCGTCACTTTACAGTGGTTCGAAACTACGACGCCCGTCGCCAATTGCCCTTGTGTAGTTCTAGTGCGATGATAATTGAACTCAACTGTTATTGCTAGTTGTTGTATGTAATTTGACGATCTGTGAATGTTTTCTAAAACTAAGATATATTTTTAAAGACAGCGGGGGTTAATGAATTGAAGAATAAATGTGAAACAATGTCGTGGCGACATCTGCTTTTGAAAGCGTTGACTAAACAAATTGAGTGTCTGAATAAAAAAAAATATCGAATGCTATTTTAAAGTTTTTTTTTTAATTAACCAAATTAATGATAAAATAAGTTATTTATAGTTAATTTATTAAAAATATTTATTTTATTGAAATAATCCACCAAGAAAATTCGTTTACACGTTTAGTCTATGAGAAAATTGCACACACTTAAAAGATAGCTACCATATAATTCTCGGTGTTAAAGATATTGTCGAAAAACGAAAAGATATATACAGATTTCAAATTTTGTGCACGAGTTCCTAGTATTAGTTGAACGTTATAATAAGGTTTTTGAGAAAACGCATAGGCAAAGAGTAGTTTCCAGACTTTTTAGGTTTGAAAGTTATTGAAATTACCTTGTATGGTAAATATTTACCTTTAATTGTGAATTGATTTATTGAGTGGCGATTGAAAGTCGTGTGGTGTTACAGATCCCTAATTTCTTTACCCATTCGATGGGAGAAATTAAATATTTATTTTGCATGAGTTATTCCACGTCCAACTTCAATAAAAAGGTCAGAGAAGCTCTCCCAAACATGAGCGTAGACGGAAATTTTGACGTCACTGTTCCAAGTGCCGAAGATCGAGAAACTAGTTCGGACGCATTCGGAACCCTAAAAATGTAGTCAGCCGTGAACGAGTGGTTCCGAACAGGTTTCGAGACAGGTTGTCTTCATCTTCGGAACAACGTCACTCGGAACTATGGCCGTCAAAATTTCCGTCACCGAGCTTGTTTGGGAAAGCTTCTTCGGCCTTAGTAGTTGAGTAGGCCATGGTTATTCTCAACTTCAAAGAGTTTAACAAAGTAATGGAGAACCGAAAATGTGTTAATAATAATGCGTATTAAAACAAGGGCTGCGTTGCCAAAGACATTAATTTACGATGTGTCGTGTGAAAGAACAAAGTATCAACTATGCCATGTTCAGATAGACTGCAGTAAACATAACAATGACTTGAATCATTTTTGCTCTAAAATAATCCGTCAGTTAACATACTATCTAATAGGTTAGAGTAATTAAGCGTATACAACAATGGTGCAAGTCATAAATCTCGTTACTGTAATTTACCCGCCCACGGCAGAAATTGTTGCTTATCTAATTCAATAAAGGAGCAGCACAATTACGTGATTTTGGCCTGGGTGCTTAGCATAACTGTGAAGGATAAAATTTGATGAAATAAGGCGAAATGGAACACATAAACGTTTTTAAAAACTTTAAAAAGTGTCCATATTGCGTTAGTTGTTTTTAGAAAGTGGTTTTAGTTGAAAGTATTTGTAAATTGCTTGATACTTAATTTATGTAAAAACACATTGTTAGGATGCTAACTCCAATCTTAATAAGAAAAAGGGATAAAAAATAATAGTGATGAATCCAATGACTTCTTCAGTTGGTTTGAAAGTCTGTCTTCAATTCTAAGTCGTGTAGTGTTAAACACCACTAGTTTTTTTTTAGAAATCAATTGCACCAAAAAAGCTTTATATTTCGTGCTATAGTTCGAATCTAACTGTTTTTTGTGCTGTGAATAAGGAATGACATTTGAACCTTAACATGTTACTATGTATGAGGTCAAATATATTTTTTAAAAAAATAATAGGGTACTTGACTAAAATTTTTTTATTGGCTTAAAATATTCTTATGCCAAAAATATTAGACCCGTATTTTTTATTTTTTTTCAAATACCCCATAAAAAGGGGAAAAATGAATTTTAAAATTAGCACGAAAAATCACTCCCGAAAACGCTTTGTGGCTGTCACGTAGTATCTATGATGTCACTAGTAACTATAAACAAACTTTTAAACACAATTTTGGAATATACTTTAAGCAAATTTGAACTATCCGCTTCTGTAAAACCTCCCCCCATTATCATTATAATTCTTATTTTAATAATAAGTTAGATTAAAACCAGTTTAGTTACAAACAAAAAACACACCGGTTTGTTTATAAATACTAGTGACGTCAGCCAAATCGACGTGTTTGTGATCACGTGACGTACCGATGAAAAAAAAAGCCATTTGAAAATGATTTTTATTATTTAAAGATTTATTTTGCAAAAAAAAACTATACGTTTGTTATATTTGGGTTCAAACTATAATTTAATTAATATTGGAAGGTATTTTAGCGATACTGTCAAGTACCCTATTATTAAATGTGGTAAAATATGCTTTATTATATAATATATTTAAGCAATTATTTCCAAATTTCAAACTATGGCTAAGAGTTGAACAGTTTGCAAGGTTATATTAGCTTTTTCGGTTGATAGGTCAATAACGATTCGCCAATATGTTAAACCAGACTGGACTCAGTCTTATTTAACATATTGGCTGTTAAGTCAAGTGCCTGTTTCAACTTGTACCAGAAAGATAAAACTTACATTAGCTTGCAGAATCACGTAATAATAATAATCAGACGATTTTTAGAAGGCCTTGTCTAAAGTTTCGCGTGTCTATTTCATCCGAAGTGAAGAGAGTACAGGGGAAAACCCCCTTCATCGACAGAGAATCAGTCCTGAAATCTGCTTGACGAGTAGTGGCGATCGGAAACCGGTTTTTCAATTGGTTCTTCTTCTGCGGTTCAAGCGTTAGATTAGTTTAGTTTGAATTATCGTCGCACTAGAGCTACACGACGGCTATTGGCGACGGGCGTCGTATTTTAGAACCACAGTCAAGTGACGAGCCGACACCTGAGTAGGCACCCAACGCAACCGTTAAGGGCGACATCGTACGCAGCGTTAGGACTTTGAAGGATATTTAACGTGCACTCCCGCCACACGGGGTATCATTCGTCGGACATTTTTGGCTGCACGGGCCGTTTATAGGTCGGCAGTTATTTTGGCGATGCCCGGACCCGAACCTGGGACCTTCCGCATGCTAGGCGAATGCCTAACCGACTGGGCTCCCCAGCCCGAAGAGTACAGGGGAAAACCTCTTTCATCGACAGAGAATCAGTCCTGAAATCTGCTTGACGATCGGAAACCGGTTTTTCAATTGGTTCTTCTTCTGAGGTTCAAGCTTCAGATTATTGTCTGTCATGAATTTTAATCATAGAGATAGTAAACCCATGCACCGCGTGATAAGAACCAAGGCAAAACTGGCTTCCTCACACCAGTTTAGGCGATGATCTTCGCCAAGCAGACCTGATGCAGACAGATTGCTATGCAATGAAGAAGTTGTTCCCACGTATTCTTCAAATGTATTGAACTTTCCATTGCAGTTAAAATATTGCACCGATTGACATAAGACTCGTATCTATCGCTGATTCTAAAAATAAATTGCCATATTTTAGTAGCTTGTCCAAAATTTAACATTTGTCAGTTAAGGGGACGCGGTACCCAAAATTTAGAGATGCCCAGAAAATAATTAAACACGCTCGAATGCTTTGACCTAAGGATATTGCAAAAAAAGAAGGAATCCATATAATGGTAGAGGTTTATTGAAAATGATATAGTGGTTTGGTAAAATGGTTTTTGAAATTTTATGTTGATTTTTTGAATTTTTAAGTTTTTCTGCTTGTGAATGGTTAAAACCCTAAAGCTTTTAGGTAATTTAATTTAGAGCTTCAGAATTTTTTCCTGTATTGAGGCATATACCATTAACCAAAGTTGGTATGGGATAAGGTCTAGTGTGAAAAGTTAATTTTTTTTTAAAATGATGAAGTTGAAAATTCACAAGAAATCTTATTTTGGGGCAATTTTTATACATAAAGCTACATAACTGTTCTTGTTTAACTTTTAGCTCAATATCCATACCAACTTTTATTAAGAGATGTTGTGGAAACATTTTGCAAAAAAATCCATTAAACAATCTTTAAATTGTAGGAGGAGTAGCATTTTGAAAAAACGTAAAATTTTTAATTTTTTTATACTTATGTTTCAATATTTATTATTTTTCGTATATGTTTATTGAATATTAGTTCCTTATAAAAATAGTTTAATTTGGATGCTAGCTATAAAAATACTGGATTTAGTTTTCTGGGTACAACGTCCCTTTAATATACTCGTCTGCATATAATGCAATACTTTGTGTTAAAAGCCCCCTCCAATAAGTACACGTTTAAAGCAATCATTTTCATTTAGAATGATTAAAATACGTTTGAAAAATACTGACCATTGGAAATTCTACTTAACTTTGAATAATCAAAGTACCAAATCCTAAAATGCAAAAAAAAAAAAAAACTAAAAGAGAAATAAATATTACAAACTTTTACTTATTTATTTCTACGTGAATGACACAACTCAATTTTATTAAAGGATTTCACATTTTATTAAATAACGTCAAAAGAAATGGCGACGACAGATGTGGAAAGAAAATTTAAAAAAAAATTCTCTCAAGTTATAACAAGTAACAAAAACCTTTTCAACATTCTCGAAGGAATCGCATTATTTTATGCATGATACAAAGTCTCTGAGTTCAGAAAACTCGTGTTTGAATGCGTAGACGTCTCGAATAAACAGCAGATGCTTCAAATTGTAGTATTAAGCAGGTTTTAATGTATGTATTGTTTTCAATTCACGAATTTTATTCAAACGTTGTTGGGTTTTTAAAGTAATTAAATGATTATTCAGGAAAGAGTGACGAAAGTTTTTGGACGGATGCATTCTATAGTTAAACTCATATTGTCCTTGCACGGAAGATACGACCATGGGCGGAGCTATAAAATACGCGGAGCAATCAGATAAAGACAAAATAAAAGGGATGATATTTTCTCTTCATATGATTGCTCCGCGCGTTTTATAGCTCCGCCCATGGTCCTGGCTTCTGTGCAAGAAAACTATGAGTTTAACTATAATAGCTATTTATGTAATGGTGAAAAACTACATTAAAACTAAGGCTGTGTAACAGGACACGACTTTCAATTACCATTCAATAAATCAATACATCTAAAGGTAATTATATGCCCTATAAGTAATTTTAATAACTTTCAAACCTTAAAAGTTCTATGGGGCTACATTTTCCGCATGAGCAATTATTTTTTAAAAAACCTTTGTCTGAATTTGAAGTCTGTTGACATACATTTAATCATAATTTTGTTAAATACGACACTTTAACATATTCATCAATTGAAAATGTTTTGTTAAAATATTATTGCCATTTTATACACAATAATACCAATGCAGAATTTGAACATCAAAAATTTAAGTCTAAGATATAATAGTATGAAGTACACTTAAAATTATATTTTTTTATTGGGGGATATCATGAAAGGGGAGGCCCCGTGGCGCAGTGGTAGTGCTTTGCATTGCCGTGCCACAGTTCCGGGGTTCGAATCCCGGATTGGGCGGCGTTCACTCAACCTTTCATCCCTTAATTGGGTCGATAAAACGAAGACCAAGGAAGCTTGGGAACTGAACATTGGGAGTCCCGCGCGAGGCTGGCCACCTAACCGAGACATATGCCTAGCACCCCAGAGCCCTTGGTCACGAAAGCTGAATTGGGCACGGCAGGCCTTGGCTCAGTGATGGGCTGTTGCGCCGAGGAGTTTTTTTTAAGACATACATTTAATCATAATTTTGTTAAATACGACACTTTTACATATTCATCAATTGCAAATGTTTTGTTAAAAATTATTGCTATAGATTTGACTTAGTCAATTTACTTAATTATGCTCTTAATTACTTAACCTGTGCAATTTAAAGATATACAACAGAAATCTAAATAATATTTTAAAATGTTGTGATTTTATTTTTTCTCGGGTAAAATGTGTTTTGAATAACTGTAAACCATTGTATCTTTAAATGCGTACAGATATTTAATAATTTAAATATAATGTCGTATTTTCCGTGATCAATTGGAATAAATAAAATAATAATAAGATATTTAAGAATGAAAGAGAAAACAGTGAAATAACTATAAAAATATTCCATAACAGTACTCCAAAAAAGGCCACTTTAAATTTTCCCGTTCTTCCCTTGCTTTTTAAATATGCAAAAACAATTTTTGACAAGTTTGTCTTTTTCATATATCCCGGAAACAATCTGGAACATTCTTTGCCCAAATCACACGAGAATTGAAACTTTTTTTCGAAACATAAAAATTTTACATAGGAAAAAACTTTTTGCCCATTACAACCAGTCATGCTCTGAATATTCTAGAATATCCACAAACAATGGTTGGTAGCCATCAAATTCTATTCAGAGACATTTTTTACATTTAAATCCGCCCGGTAAAATCCTGATGCATTGCAGTTACTATTTTATTTCGTTTTATTTACGAATTTTTCACACAAATGCACTGCTTGACATTTTTTTACCACTTTGAGAAAATAAACTAAAAATTATTATTCTTCGTCTGTTTTTTAACGATAAAGAACAGAAATTTCTCAAAAATAATTAAAATTCTTTATAAATAGTTTTCGTTGCTATTTAGATAATTAATACTCGATTTAACTAAAATTAATTAAACTTTTTTTTACTCATTAATATAATTTTTCACTCAACTCATTAATATAATTTTTTGAATTCGATTTTTGTTACGTGTATAATATATTTAGAAATAAGTTATTTTTTTAGATATGAGTAAAGTAACTTAAATATTGCAGTTGTTGCAATGATTTAAAAACATTATTTTTCAGAAATGATTTATTTTTTATTCGGAATATTTTGATTTATGATTCTAGCTTTCTTATATATTTTTATTTTTGACTTATAAAGCCCTTGTTTATGTTTATTTTAAAGTTTTATTCTATAAATGAATGTCCTTAATAAAAAATATCTCAGTTTATGAAGCACTAGAAAAATGAATTGAATTTTACTATTAAGAAATAATTGAAAAGAAGTGGCATAATTGAAGAGATTTGGGAAATCAAGTGCTAAGTGAAATAAAAAATATAGATTAAGGGTTCCGAATGCGTCCGAACTAGTTTCTCGATCTTCGGCACTCGGAACAGTGACGTCAAAAATTCCGTCTACGCTCATGTTTGGGAAAGCTTCTCTGACCTTGTTATTGAAGTTGGCCGTGAGATAGCACGATTCTCCGTTTTCATAAACTGTCAGTTAAGTACATTTTTTCCCCTTCGTAAGCGTCGATTTTAACGTATCCAAGTGCAAACGAAAAACTTTGAAGATCATTTTCCCGTTTTCACCTTTTTGTCACTTATGTTCTTCCACTAAGATCTTCAATTATTCTATGGACTTGTTTCAACACTTTGTCAAAGAAAACAAAACAACCAATGAAATGGCAGTTCGGAGCGCGTGACGTTATAAAAAAACAAATGAGCTTGTTTCAACACTTTGTCAAAGAAAACAAAACAACCAATGAAATCGCAGTATAGAGAGCATGACATCATAAGAAATATTATCTATAAATAATTAATGATAATGATACATTTCCACTTAATAAATGTTCAATACAAACTCGATAATATACGTTTTAAGTACAATTTCGTTACAAAAGTAACCAGAAAAGAGGCATGTTTATTCTTTAAAAAAATACATAAATATATTTTTACTTCCCAATTTGTTTTTATAAAAGTGTTTTGGCATCAATCCAGAGAGCGACGTTCATTGGATAATGATGAACCATCATTTTAATCTGGCCAGCCAACCACAATGTAGATTAATAGTTTGCCTAAACAGATCATAAGCAGCTTCCCTGACATGGGCCGTAGTGAGCCTAGTGGTCAGCGTCTCGATCTCGGGATCGGAAGGTCCTGCGATCGAGTCCGGTAACACATGAAGACTACCGAGTATATGCGGAGTACGTGCTCGTTTAAATCTGTTGGGTCCGAAAGTCCTCTAAGTTCCCATACCAAATCAATACCTCTGGGGGTGACAAGCCAATTCTGGGGATCCTTAGTTGGCCTCTGTCTCTAAAAATTAGATGGATCCACTTATGTGTTGTGTTGTACTGTTGTGTCTGTCTTACTTGACGAAGGTTTATAAGCGGGTCGCTGACCAAGCACACAAAACCTGAATATATATGTCTACCAACCAACAACCCTGACCTGACAAATGCAATTTGGACTGCAATAAAAGTCGGCGAACATATTATTTGGAACTGAGTTTATCCAAATGATGGGCTTTAAAATTGGACTTGAATTATCAAAAAGATTATTTGGGTTGGATATGAAAGGATATTTATCATTAATGAAGTATTTCCGGATCATTTCCCTTTTATTTAAAATTATATTGTTTCGTCTCTAACATATGTAAAATAAACAGTGTTTTCTTTAAAGTTCAGAAAATCTTATAGATAAACCTGTTCCTAATAGACATGAGGGAGGTACATATATGTTCCGGCTTGTGTGCTTCATCAGAGACCCGCTTATGAAGCCTTCGTCAAGTAATACAGATACAGAAAGAATTTTTACTGTCACATAGAAAAGAAGTACACCCAGGGCGAAGGCGGGAATCGAACCCGCACCCTTTACAGAGCGCAGACTGCTAGCGTAATGGTCCAAATCACTCGGCCATCCGGGCCCCATAGACATAAAAAATTACAATATCAGCGTGAAAAAAATCTTTTTAAAACCCTCCGGGCGTTAGACCCGGCTTTTTCAGTATTTTGTGTATCAGTCTTTCTTACAATAACCTTAAGCTTCAAAATTTTATAAAAAAATAAAATTTTATTTATAAATGAACTTTTTTTTCATTTGGGATTTATTTTAAGATCATCTCTGCAAAAATAAAACTAATTCTAGGTTTTCAAACAAATATTATATTTAAAATAAATTTAATTTAAAATTTATGCAGAAAAAACAACCATGCATTGTCTGCCCGTTTCCAGGCCGTTCGGAGGGAACAAATTAGAAAATATTTTCTAATGAAATAATGTTTGAACGTAAATTTTAATAAATGAAAATCAGCTATGACTATTTATATTTACTTATTAAAATTTAACATTACTCTTTTTATATGGACTTTGAAACCACCAGTTTAATTATATGTCTTTTATATTTAACTAGCTTTATAAACCCGGCGTTACACGGGTGCACCCTTAATAACCCTAATTAGTAGGTTTTTTTTATGTAAACTTTTATTTCATACCAATTGATCCCTCCACTGTGGTCCACTCCATCAGGATGTAATAATCTCCTCCCATTCTGATATGAAGGGTTGATTTTATCCAGGCCCTTCCGGAGTTTGAGGGCTTTCCCATAGGGCCCTATTCAAATTGCCAGAACAGCTATATGTTATAATGGCCTGTTTATATTTCACAATTAGCGCAAAACGAAACTGCCCAAATGTGGTAACATTCAACTTCATATTTCAAACAACTCGATAGGGCTGGGGGACCCAGTCGGTAAATGCGGTAGATCCCAGGTTCAGGTCCGGGCATCGCCAAAATAACTAGACCTATGAACGGCACGTGCAGCCAAAAAATGTCCGACGAATAATACCCCGTATAGAGGAAGGGCACTTTAAATATCCTCCAAATTTCCAACGCTGCGTACGATGTCGCCCTTAAAAGTTGCATTGGGTACCTACTCACGTGTCGGCTCGTAACTTGACTGTGGTTCGAAATTACGAATACCGTTTCCAATAGCACTCGTGTGTAGCTTTAATGCGACGATAATTCAAACTAACCCTAACCCATACAACTGGATGGGAATTACCCTACGTTAAATTTTCAACTTTGCCAAAAGCCGCCAATTCCAAAATTCAATCGACCGTTACGCCATCTTAACATCAGAAAAAAAAAAAAAGACATTCATCATCTTGTATGGTTGGAAAAGTTTTATAAAGTACAAATTCCTTATTTATGCCGAATATATTCAGGTTAATCTAAAGAATCATGGCCGGCAATTTTACGCCAAATCTGGTAACCCCGATGGCAACCTTTGACGAAATTAGCAATTGCATTGACAATTTCTAAATGTTAATCTATTTAAATCTTAAACGCATATAATTTATTGTGAAGTTTTCTTATACTAATATTTTATTAATTAGATGCTTACTGATTTAAAATAAATTTACTTTTTTTAAAATCAATTCTTCGTCATTTTAAAAATTCACTTTTTTATATATCTGGTCTGCAATTTAATGAATCTTTCCGCTGTTTTAAGTCGGCCATTTTGAAATTAGGTAGTATTTTTGGTCATTTCGAGATGGTAATCATCTCGGGAAGTGCCGGGGTTTGTTATCACTTCGACTTGGCGACATTTTTGAAAATTCGCCAAATCCGGCCACGATTCTTTAGGTTAACCTATATTCCTCCATATCATCATTTCTTACCATTTGTAAACAGCAATTAAATTAAATTCGGAAACGTAATTAAAATCTAGTTGGGGAAATCTGACCACCAAAAAAAATAAAGAGATTTAAAATCAACAAATAAAATACTGATATTCAAATAACAATCCAGCAAATTAAACCGACGCGACGTGCTCTTTTTTTGCTTTTTTAATTTTTGTTCACGCTGAACGCGCTGAAATTTCTTTAGAATTTATACTTTTTAATTCAATTTATTCTTACAATGGTATTTTATGGCGAAATCAGCTCACGTTTTGCACTCCTACACCCTTTGGGTTCGAATAAAAATTATCCTATAGCCTATTCCTGGTTCTAAGCTATTTCCTCACCAATTTTCAGACAAATCCGTTTAGCCGTTCTTGAGTTTTAAATGGTCTAACTAACACGACTTTCTTTTATATATATATAGTTTGATGGATATTTTTACTGTTAGTAAATTATAAACTAGTTTCTTCTCCTGCTTCTTTTTCCTCACTCCTCAACTTTGCAGCCGTTGTATACAGTACTAGCTTTATAAACCCGGCGTTGCACGGGTGTACCCTTAATAACGGTGATTTTTTTATGTAAAAATTTATTTTATACCAATTGATCCCTTCTCCACTGGTCAGCACACTCCATCGGTATATTATAATTTCCTCCCATTCTAATATCAGAATTAAAAAAAAGAAATCCGATTGTATCCAGGCCCTTCTAGAAGTTAAAGGGCTTTCCCATAGGCCCTGTTTAAATTGCCAGAATAGCTGTGATATAATCGCCAGTTTCAATTTGCCCTTATACACCCGAAAATGCCCAAAATGTGGTAAACATTCCACTTCATATTCGACCACTCGACCGAGATGGGGAGCCCAGTCGGTAAATTCGTTCACCTTGCATGCAATAGGTCCCAGATTCGGGTCCGGGCATCGTCAAAATAACTGCCGACCTATAAACGGCCCATGCAGATAAAAATGTCCCGTGTCCCGAATAATACCCCGTGTGATGGGAGTGCACGTTGAATATTTTTTTAAAGTCCCGGCGCTACGTACGATGTCATCCTTAAAAGTTGTATTGGGTGCCTACTCAGGTCTCGATTCGTCACTTGACTGGCGTTCTAAATTAGGACGCCCGTGGCCAATAGCCCTGGTGTGTAGCTTTAGTGCGACGATAATTCAAACTAACCCTAACCCATACAGCTGGATGTGAATAGCTACCCTACGTTAAATTTTCAACTTTGCCAAAATCAACCAATGCTAAAATTCAATCGGTCATTATATCATAGCTGTATCAAATTTCCAGTTTCATGCACATAAAGTACATACGCTATACGTAGAGAATTGACATTTCTTAGAAATATTCATCAGATCTAGAATAGTTATTTCCTTTCCAGCATTAGACATTGTAAAAATATCTTCATTTCTTACCATTTGTAAACATAAATTAAATTAAATTCGGTAAAAAAATCAAAAGGTTTAATTACAATAAACAAAATAAAATAATGATATTCAAATAACAATCTTAGAAATTAAATTCACGTGCTTAAGTAATTATACTTAATTTTCGCTCACGCTGAACGCGCTGAATTTTCTTTCAAATTAGAAAACGAAATGTATAAATTAAAAGTTCATATCAATGCTATTCCTATCGAGAAATTGGCTCACGTTTTGCTTTCCTAAACCCGTTCGGGTTCGAATTTCGAAAAATCGCTTTTTAAATGACGCCTACGATATAAAAAGAATATTTTCCTAAAATTTGGTAGCTCTACCTCCATTAGTTTGGGCTGGGCGTTGATACGTGAGTGAGTCAGACAGGACTTTGCCTTTTATATATATAGATAAACTTTTTTGATCCTTTTGACTCAATAAGTATCTATTAACACCAAGGTTGCATAGCCTTTTTTCTCCGTCATTTGGCCATCTTGTTAATAATGCCCACCAATTTGTTTTCCATTTTCTTCTGTTTTTTGAAATAGTATTTTTGATTGGGTTATACTCGTCACATCTGTGTATGTGGCCAAGCCATCTAAGATGAGATGGTTTGATGAATTTTACTATATTTAGTTCTGAAAACTTCAGTTGTAATATATGACTAAAACCAACTCTTCATACTAGGTTTTTTGTTAAACTTCCTAGACTAGTTTGTTGTAGTTATATAAAGCTAATTTGATACTTTTTGAAACTAATTGATTGGGTGTCTGGTTACCACTCATTGACTCTGCTGGTTACCATCACTATTAAAAAAATCTAATAAAAAATTCCTTAAAACTTAAACTTAAAACATTTTAACGATCTATATTTCATACTGGAAGTCCTGCCAAATAAAAAAACACACGTCCGATGCCCTGTTTCAGATACTTGGAGACAATTAGTTTGCTTCTTCTAAATTTGGCGCTGGCTGTTGGCTCACCAGCCAACGCTCACTACCATTATCATTTAGCAATAAAGTTCTAAACGTGTCGCCAAATAACGGAATTTTATGCTACTACTCCGTGTACGTCAGGCATTTTGCTAGAACTGGGAAAACAGTTGTCCATTTAAGTTGTATATACTTCAATGCTAAATTAAAATAACCTTACATTTAAAAAGAATAACGAATAGTTTTAAAATAATTGTTTCCTTACATTTTAACAAATGCTAACTTAAATCATTTGTTGTTAAATTAGTTAACTTCTGGAAGAACTCAAAAGTATGAAAGCCCAGACGATAGTTCCAACTTGTGTTCATCCCAAGTTGCCAAGAATTTTTCAGTTTGTATAAGCATATTATAGTTGTTCTTTTCTTCCGAAAATTTCGTGTGTAAAGGATTGATGTGTTTGGCGCGTCGCCTCCTAAAGAATTCAACACGAAGAATCAGGATTTGACACACATTTGGTATTTTTTTTAAATGTGTTAAGTTTACAGAAAGCTCGGTGCCGTGTTTATTCTGAGAAATTAATTTTAAAAAAACAATAACTTTGCAATAAAAATGAATATTACTTTTTAGTGTCTTTAAAAAATGTGAGTAAAATATAAGTAAAATGTTTTTTTTTCTATGAAAATATTCTTATCAAAAAAGTTGTTTATTGCTTAGTTTTAAAATAAGCACACAGAGAATAGAATCTTGACTCTATACGTATAAAAATGTTAGAGTTAAATTGGGTTGCGTTGAATTAATGTTTTACTAGAGCTACACGAAATCTATAGGAGACTTTCACTTACAGAAGAACACAGGTGAAGGTCAACATACTCGGAGCAAACCAATCAGGTTGTAAGATTGGTTGGTTGGTAGACATATATATTCAGGTTTGTGTGCTTGGTCAGCGACCCGCTTATAAACCTTCGTCAAGTAAGACAGACACAACAGACAACACACACACATAAGTGGATCCATCTAATTTTTAGAGACAGAGGCCAACTAGAGGATCCCCAGAATTGGCTTGTCACCCCCAGAGGTATTGATTTGGTATGGGAACTTAGAGGACTTTCGGACCCAACAGATTTAACGAGCATATACTCGGTAGGTCTTCATGGTACCGGGACTCGATCGCAGGACCTTCCGATCCCGAGACCGAGACGCTGACCACTAGGCTCACTACGGCCCCCAGACTATGTGGACAGGCCTTCATCTGGTTTACGGACATTTCCCCCCCCCCCCCGTGTGGTTTGGTAACTTAACTACTTCAAACTTCATCTACATGAGGGGCTATGGGCGACGGGTCTTTTCCCCCCATCTGATGTGGTTTGGTAACATAACGCCGAACTTCAGCTACATGAGGGGCTATGGGCGACGGGTCTTTTCCCCCCATCTGATGTGGTTTGATAACATAACGCCGAACTTCAGCTACATGAGGGGTTATAGGCGACGGGTCTTTTCCCCCCATCTGAAGTGGTTTGGTAACATAACGACGAACTTCAGCTACATGAGGGGTTATGAGCGACGGGTCTTTTCTCCCATGTGAATGTGGTTTGGTAACATAACGCCGAACTTCAGCTACATGAGGGGTATGGGTGACGAGTCTCCCCCATCTGATGTGGTTTGGTAACATAAACCGAACTTCAGCTACATCAGGGGCTATGGGTGACGGGTCTTTTTCCCCATATGATGTGATTTGGTAACATAACACCGAACTTCAGCTACATGAGGGGCTATGGGCGACGGGTCTTTCCCCCCCCATCTGATGTGATTTGGTAACAAAACGCCGAAATTCAGCTACATGAGGGGCTATGGGCGACTGGCCATTTTTTCCACATGTTGTGGTTTCATAGCCTAACATCGAACGGTTACATGAGGGGCTATGAGCTACGGGCCGTTTTTTCCACCTGATGTGGTTTGGTAACATGAGGTCGAACTTCAGCTACATGAGGGGCTATGAGCGACTAGTCTTTTCCCCCCATCTGATGTGGTTAGGTAACATAACACCGAACTTCAGCTACACGAGGGGCTATGGGCGACAGGCCTATTTTCCCACCTGTTGTGGTTTGATAACAAATCGTTGAACTTCAGCTACATGAGGGGCTATGGGCTTGTCTTTCACCTGGTGTGGTTTGATCAACTAAACAGCATACTCGAGCAACATGAGGGATATGGGCGAAGGGGTAATAATTTTGAGCTGCGGGTAAGTATTGAGGCCGATATACGACGCCAAGAACTCTAGTAAGGCTAAACAAATCGCTCACCCAATGCTAGTTCACTCTGAAATGCATCATATTATCCTTCAAAAACCGTTGATTAAAAAATCAAAAAATGGCTGTTTGCACAGTTGTAGACTATAGTACGCTGTAGGCTATCTGTATTTACACAAGATGGTGTAATTTCCCTCACAGGTAAGAAACATACGTTGTAATTATAGTTTTAATTAGAGAGTCAGAAATCGACTGACAAATATACAAAGAGTTCTATAGTAGGGTAGAGACTGAACCTGGCAACAGCACCATGGATCAACACGGAGACAATATAGGGTGGCACGTGGGGCCCGATGGCCGAGTGGTTTGGATTGCAGGCCATAACGCTAGCAGTCCGCGCGCTGTAAGAGGTGCGGGTTCGATTCCCGCCTTTGCCCTGGGAGTACTTCCTTTCTCAGTATCAAAATTATAAATTAACTAGCACTTTTGCCACTCTATTCGTGCTCCGTAGTGAGCCATGGCTGCTGATGGCAGCTCAGTACGAGTCGTTCCTCTACCCTACTATAGAACTCTTTGCAAATATACAAACTCCACTGTAGAATAGCGCCAAATACTTTGTCGAGAGCTTTGGTATGGGCTTACAACAAAGCGTTCGGTGGCTTCACTTGGCAAACCAGTTTTTGCATTGTTTTTTGTTCGGGCAGCATCTCCATCTTTATTCTTAACTCTATGCCGTATCCCAAAGAGGAACTCGGCAAGGTCGTTCGAAGAAGCACGAATACCAGCGCGGCTGAAAATGTCTCCATCCTCACCACCAGAGCACGTGGAAAGGGTTTGGTTTGGCTGGCTTGGAAAAAAGACGCGGTGTTATAACAGCGGAGAAAGAAAGAAAAAAAAAAGGAAACAATTAAAACAACAAAAGAGTTTAGCATTATTGGCAATGAGATCTCGAGGTTTCACTCTTTCCCCACCAGGGGCCCCGGATTCTATTTTTGGCGGCAAAAGTTATTGCTGCAAACAAGACCACCGAAGCCAAGCAAAGTCGCCGAATAAAAAACAATTCTTTTTCGAACTTTGGCGTGAGGCTTATAGGTGATAATCGCGATAATTTTTTTTTATTAAATTTTGTTTGAGGTTATTTTTCCGGAAAGTGGGTTTGTGCCGGTCGCGTGAGGAGAGTGAAAATAAACAGCTGCGAACATGGGAGACATGGTAAATAGATTTTGATTTAGTGTGCTTTTATTGAGTGAAGTTTTAACCTTGTGCTAAAAATATTTTGTGGAAATATATAATTTTAACAAAAAAGAAAATGGGTTTTGAAATTCTTTTTAACCTTGCTCAGAGTGGTTTCAGCGTTGAAGGGAATTTGTAATTTGTTTACTGAAGGAAATGATATTTGAAATTGTATCATAGAAGTATTGCAAAGTAAATCGATTCACTTATAGTTTGCATTCAATTAAAATGATTTTTTTAAAAAAATGATTGCGTTCATGGTAAATCAGGTTTCTTTTAATGAATATAACTTTTACTGCACCCGTGTTATTAATTGGCGTATAAAAAGATAGTGGAAAAACTCTTAGAAATTTTCAATTGTTTTTAGATGATCAAGGAAAGCTGTTTTCTTCTTCAGGGAATAGCTTTACTCTGCAATTTGAATCGTTACCTTTTAATTATTGCGAAGGGTTCTTACAGACCGACTGCAAAATGAACAATCGTAAATAGCTATAGTTATAGTAGTAAAGTTCTTGTCGCAATTACTGTAAGATTCGAATTTTGAGGCCATGTAAGCCTTGTGTTTACCGAGGTTGAACTCCTTTATTGAACGTGGCTCATAATTTCAGAATGTTTGTACCAACTGATAAGTCTTAACCCCCTCCACTACCAGGCTTAATTTCTCGAGTAAGAGCCTATAAACCAGGCTATAGCAAAGATGTTGCTGCATCTCTGCCGCTGTTTACTGTAGAGTGGACGACGTACGAAGTGTACGTCCTGGTCGTCGATGATTGAATTGGGAGGACGTTCGCTCATCACGTTCTGGTAGTGGATGGGTTTACATACAGTCCACGCTTTTATATACGGCCGCCTCTAATCCGTCGTCCGCTTCTATACACCAACTGCCTTAGTTTATATTTTAATCGTCACCTTTTAATTATTGCGAAGTGTTCTTACAGACCGACAACAAAATTAACAACTGTAAATAGCTATAGCAAGAGTAGTAAAGCTCTTGTCGCAATTACTGTCAGTTTCGAATTTTGAGGCCATGTAAGCCTTGTGTTTACCTAGGTTGAACTCCTTTTTTGAACGTGGCTCATAATTTCAGAATGTTTGTACCAACTGATAAAACCTCTTTACCCCCTCCACTGCGAGGCTTAATTTCTCGAGTAAGATAATATAGACCAGGCTACAGCAAAGCTGTTGCTGCATCTCTGCAGCTGTTAACTGTAGAGTGGACGACGTACGAAGTGTACGTCTTGTTGATAGGCTATGTCCTGACTACGTCGCAAATGCCACAAAAGCAACAAAGGCAACAAAACTTGGCGACTTGGCAGAGTCAGCCCCCATGTATTGCATCGCTTGGCGCCCTTGGCGGTCGCCAAATTTTGTTGCATTTGTTGCCTTTGTGGCGTTTGATGTCGTAGTGAGGACATAGCTTAAGACCTTTCAATTCTTTTTTCGAACTTAAGCCCTGATTAAAATAAATAGATTAGTTAAAGTAGTAGTTAGATACTAAAATAATAACCAAGGGACATAAAAAACCACACTTGAAAATTGACAAAGCAAAAAAATAATGACCGAAAAAGAAAACTTAAAATTTACTGGCTACGTCCTGACTACGCCACTTTTGCCACAAAGGCAACAAAGCAACAAAACCGGTCAAAAACAACCGCCAAATGTACATGCACGCGTCAACGAAAAAGTTGACGCACGGTTACTGCACCTCAACTGTGACGCACGGTGTTTTAGCTTATTAACGCATGCCTCAAATGTCTACGAGAATACTCTGATTCGCTGTGTCTTGCGCTATGGTAACTTGAGAGAGAAAAACCGAATTTATCATTTGGAACTTTTCAAATAAACAAATCGGAAGCCAAAAAAGCAATTAAAATTCCACTCTCGCCAAGTAACCCTGAAAAAAGTTGCAAGTAAATAGATCCAACAACTTTGGCAACTTTTGCATTTAAAGCCATGTTAACTTGTTGTAGGGTTGCTATTGTCAATAAAAAAATAAAGAGAAAAAAATAATAAAGGTAATTGAAGTAGAAGTACATAAACTATACTTTTCAATCAATTGAATTAAAATTAAATTTTCAAGATTGTAAATTTCTGCATTTAGTTTGGGATTTGTGCAAAGTATTTTTGCTTGTGTTTTATTAATCCTTTTTTTAAACTTATGCGTGACTTAATTGTTATTTTGTCAACAGCGGAGTTTTAAAATAATATTTAAAATTAGGTGGACAAATTTAGATTTTGATATTTTTAAACATTTATTGTATTTTTTTATTATATAGAGATTAGGTTTTATTTTATTAGCATTAATATTTTTATGACAATGTAGTAGGGGTACTTTAAGTACATTTTTAGAAATTAATTTAATACACAATAATATAATATTATTGGTATAAATTATTAGTAAACTTATTTACTAGTAAAGATTATTTATTTTTATTTATTTATTAAAATATCATTTATATAATATTTTGAATAATTGTTGTCTTTTATTAAAAAAATGTAGCACTTTTTTATATGACCTTTATTGATTCTGTGCTTGACTCAAAAAGATTTTTTATTAAAAAAAAAATTTAAGCTGTAACACGTTCTTTTTTATTAAAGGCTTTCTTTTTTTATATATAGGAAAATTTTAATTTGTTATTTAACTCTTAGTTTTTTTAAAAATAAAAATATTATGCACAATCACTCTGGCGTAGTGGTCAGCGCTTCTTGCTCTTATTCCGTAAACCCGGGTTCGTATACGGGTCCGGTAGGTCATTAATATACTCAGCTCTTCATTTTGGGCAAACTTAATTAGTATAAAAATATAAAAAAATGATAAAAAACCTCAAAGTATTTCCAATTCAAATGTAATAAAAGTTAAAAATCTATGTTATTAAAACCAACAATTAAATTTGTTTACACTGAGTTTTAATATTACTAACTAAATTAATTTTTTTCATTTCTATGTTGAAATCGCTAAAGCAAGCGATGAAATATTTTCATCCCATTCTACGTTTCTAGCACAACACCAGCATCGGTTTAAATGTCCAGATAAAAGACATCCAGACGCATGCGTTTAAAAAAACCCTACGATTTGGCGAAAACACCGGCCGGTATTGCATCGCTTTGCGGTTGCCAAGTTTTGTTACCTTTGTGGCGTTTAGCGTCGTAGTCAGGACATAGCCACTGATGATTGAATTGGGAGGACGTACGCTCGTGCACGTTCTGGTAGTGGATGGGTTTACATACAGTCGTACAGTCAGCTTTCATATACGACCGCTTCTAATACGTCATCCGCTTCTATACACCAACTGCCTTAGTTTATATTTTAATCGTTACCTTTTAATTATTGCGAAGGGTTCTTACAGACCGACAACAAAATTAACAACTGTAAATAGCTATATCAAGAGTAGTAAAGCTCTTGTCGCAATTACTGTCAGATTCGAGTTTTGAGGCCATGTAAGCTTTGTGTTTACCGAGGTTGAACTCCGTTTTTGAACGTGGCTCATAATTTCAGAATGTTTGTATCAACTGATAAGTCTTAACCCCCTTCACTGCCAGGCTTAATTTCTGGAGTAAGAGCCTTATAGACCTGGCTACAGCAAAGCTGTTGCTGCATCTCCGCAGCTGTTTACTGTTGAGTGGACGACATACGAAGTGTACGTCCTGGTGATAGATGATTGAATTGGGAGGACGTACACAGGTGCACGTTCTGTTGGTGGATGGGTTTATTTACAGTCTAGCGCTTTTATATACGACCGCCTCTAATCCGTCGTCCGCTTCTATACACTAACTGCTTTGGTTGATATTTTTTTCACGAACTAAAACGTCTAATGTAAATAAGATCAGTGTTTTGACGCTATTTATGAGGAAAAGAGTCACGGCTTGGTAAAAAATGTTGAGTAACGACTTTGTTATTTTTTAAAGTTTCGGTATTAATACCTTTGATAATAAACTACTTTTTTCGGGAAAAAGAGGTGGTTAATAAATCAAACCTCCAAAGAAAGACCCCGAGCCAACTCCAATATCTGACGAGTTCTCTACTATAATGGCTTGAAGACAAAAAAAAAAGCACCACGGTCTGGGATTAATTAAGCTGTAGTGCGACATATTTTAAAACTAACCAACCACATTCTTTTATACAGAGGATTCTGCAATCGGACGTGTTTTTGGTACTGAATGAACTACATAAGCGAACGGAGATTATTACTGAATTGAAGTTTTACCAAGGCCATGCATTCGTCTGGGTTAGCTCGAAAACGTCAGAAAACGAGGAGAAAAAGGAAGTTATTTAAAACATTTATAGGGTTGATTATTATTGTCTTAGTAGGATTTATTCTTCTCTTTTCTGCCCGTTTCGGTTTCCGTGGACTGATTATACCAAATTTTGTTTAATAACTTCAGAAGAACTCCAATTTTCCGAAATTCCATTATCCGAACTCTAATTTTCGAAACGTTGCTGATTATCCGAATTTTGGAAAAAAAATCCATCTGCCAAGTATTTTTTTTGGACCGACTAAAAAAAATTACTTAGCATGACATCTAACAGAGAAGAACATTATCAAATAGGCCGGCCGGATATAAAAGTTTATATGTTGCATATAAACTTTTGTACTAAGTCTAACTGCTTTTATTTTATGCACCTTTTTGTTAGTATGCAAGTTATCTGTTGAATATGTTGTGCACTAATTTTTCAATATCTATAATTCACCATGGCTTCTAAAAGAAACCAACATTCCAACATAAGTTCAATAAAAAAACGACTACAAAAAGCTATAACTCCAATCACCAAACGACACCTTACATTTAGGTTTTGACTGATGACGACTGAAACTAGAACTACATGATCTCACAGCCCAACAATACTTTAAGTAATTGATTAAATATGCAATTTTTACCGAAGCATTTCAATTATCCAAATTTCCGATTATCTGAATGTGGTTAGGTCCAAATTGCTTAGGATAATCGGAGTTCTACTGCACGTAAAATTTAAACATCATAGAGTTGAACCATGTCACATTTTCTTAAACTCATCGCAACGATGACTTTCATCAGTACACCACATGAGCAATATTCATATTTTCAACGATTTAATTATTAGACATAATACTTAGACAGATGTATTGTATAATTGACTTTATCATATTTTTTACGAATTAATGATTAAACACAATACTTGAACTGATGTTTTGTATGATTGACTAGATGGATAAACTATTTTTGATAAGCCGCAACTGGCAAAAAAAAAATCCATGAATAAGTTCGTTTCGCACTAAGTATTTTCTCATTGCAAAATAATTCCGTCCATAGATTTTAAAAAAATTTATATTTTTTTTGAAGAATGCATATATGACAGTGTTGTACTTTAAATTCGTAACCATGGTTATTAATTTTTTTATGCTATGTGTATAAAGGCTTGAATTTTAACTTTATAGTTTCTATAGAAACAACGTTTTAGATTATTTTGTTGATTATTTAGGCTTAAGAAAGAAACAGAAAATTAGTACCCGTTTATTATAATATGAATTTCACCATATTATAATACATACGATGTTACATATTTAAATTATACTATAATAAATATTATAATATGTTGAAGGGAATATATAATATATTTGAACCATTTATTATATGCGTTATAATATGAAGGAAAGGTTTTTTTTGACTTATACTTTTTTTATAAGCTTAATTTAATTAAGGCAATTTTTCCCCTTCGATCGTTCAAGCGATAAAGTCGCCAGAGAAATGAATATGCTTTTCAAACTTTGGTAGAAAACTTTTTAACAATAGTATTGACTAAAAAAAAACATTGATTTTTGATGTGGCTAAAAATAGATTTCGGTTTGTAGATAAAGGGTAGGAAAGATAAATTATTATAAAAACAGATTTATCGGAAGAAATATTTCCTTGTTATTAAATTGCATGTATTTGGACACGTCGAAAAAACACCACAATTTCACAAAGACGATAATATTGATATGTAGGTCAAAAATATCAGTTTTTAAAATATAAATGCAGTCCATACTCTCTTAAACGACCGCCCCTTATTCGATGTATCATTCTATACAACGACTGTATTGGGGTGGATATATTTTCTCTGAATTATACCTTGTCTATCTAGAATGCGAGCCTCGAAAGCATTTTCCTCCCCCACCCCCGCATGTGGCTTTCTTCGAAACGGCGTGAGCATGTTTTTTCCCCACCCTACTTGGGTTTGAACTGTTCGGATTGTTAACCTCACAACAGAACCTCAAACGCGTTAGGTTTAGGAAAGCGATGCTCCCCCCGTTCCCCAGAAAACCAAGTGAAGGGAGGGAAGGAAGAAAGTCTTCGATTCTCGCATAGTAAATAGACTATTAGAAACATCTAATCTAACTAAGAGCAATGGTTTGAGGTCATTTACGAAGAAATGCCCTGCGATTCGAAAATAAGCTTCGAAAAAGTGTCTAAAACAAACCAATCCTCCAGGAAAGATCCTAAGCCATTAAAAGTTTTAAATGTAAAACTGTGTAAAACAACACAAATGTTTTATTTTTCGATGAGCACTGGGAAAAACATGCAGAAAGGCCCGTCGAAGGAATGAAATTGAATACTACTTCAGCACGTTAACTGCGACGATAACGATGGAAATTTTTCATCGATAGAGGCTGATGTGAAGTAGAAGAACATCCTGTATTTTAAACAAGTTCGTTACAATGGAAATGAACTAAATCTTCTTAATTTTCGAAAAAAATCTTAGTTCGAGGTTGTAAAATTAAAAGGTTAGGTTGAATTAACGTCGCTAACTAAAGCTACACGACAGCTAGTCGTAAAAATACGAGGAAATGTTCCTGTCCTTTTCCAACCGGATAACTCATCATCTGTCGCTAATTATTGAATTGAAAGCCAATAACCAGATTTGTTTCAGTGATTAACTTTTTGACTATGAAATCACCATTAAATTTTCATCATTTATATTTTTGGGGGTTTTGTTTGAAAAAACTACAAAAAAATAACACTGACTATTTGCATTTTTTTTATAGCTAGATAGTTGAATATTTAAATAAATTTCATTTAGTAGGTTCCTTAAAAAGTTCTAAAACTTTAATTTATGTTTTAATGAATTCGATTCAAATTTCGCAAGTAAATTCGATTTACTATGTATGACTTAAACTAAATTTACTGATTTGACTATACTACAGATTTTTTTTGGTCATTGTTGGGTAATTGGAGTATTTCGATGGAATTAGCTATTTTTTTGTTTAATGTGTTGTATTTTTGTAAAGTTATTTTTATACAAACTGCATTGCAAACTGGGAATTGCTTGTTCAAATTTAGAGAATATAATTTAACTAAAATAATAAATTTTGAGTCGTTTACTGCTTTTTTACTTGACAGTTGTATTACATGTCGTATTATTTATTATTATTGCTCTTAAAAATTTAATTAAAATAGATAAAAAATAATAATCTTGTTAGTAAAGTAAATTGAAATGTCTTATAAAACAGCATTTACATATTTCTGAGCCTTTATTAACCAAGAATTTCACTACCAAATAACAATAGAGCCAATGAACAATAGAATTTGAATTCTCCTTTTATTGAAGTAAGAAATTATATTTGATTCCAAGCATTTCACACCGACAAATAATACCCCGTGTGGCGGGAGTACACGTTAAATATCCTTCAAAGAACTAACGCTGCGTACGATGTCGCCCTTAACGGTTGCATTGGGTGCCTATGCAGGTGTCGACTCGTCACTTGACTGTGGTTCTAAAATACGACGCCCGTCGCCAATAGCCCTCGTGTAGCTCTAGTGCGACGATTATTCAAACCTAACCTAACCAAGCATTTCACAACCGAATTTGAGCGTTTAGAATCAGCTTTCACTCGTATTCTATTTGATTAAGGTGTTTTGGTTAGTTTCTGGCAACAATGCTTCAATTTATCAACTGTTAGAGATTGTTGTAATTCGAATTCCAGGTGCATAGTCCTTTGTTATTTATGAACCTTACGACATCGCAAGTGTGTCTGAATTTGGCACTAACTTTGTTTTACGGTGTGATTGTCTAGTTCGACTGTTCTAGGGATAATTGGGCTTTAAATAATGTAAAAGTAGGTAATAATTTACTCGCGCGAATGCTGATTGTGAGTTTGACTTCCGTAGTAGAAATTTAAGCATAATTTAAGCCTTAATATGAGAGTTTTATTATTAAAAGTTCTGGCGTGGAAAAGTATCGTAATGTACAAAATGATCGTTTGCGATTTTTTTAAAAAATAATTGGCTTATTTCAAGTGACGTAATCCCTTCTAGCTTTCATTTCTACTGTTTCTTCGATCGGTGCTCGGCTTTGATTTTAATCGAGATTATAGAAATAATTTATTTTCATTCAGAATTTCTGTTGTCACTCAAGGTAGTTTATATCGGATAAGCTACGAGGCTATGGCGACGTTATTTTAAACTAATCAAGTACGACGAACTATAAAAACCGTTAGGCGACATATTTTCACTAGATTGATTGATGTTTTATTGACAACAGTTAATTTTTTAAAAACTTTTTATCAAAAGTAGATACAACTATTAAAAAAATGTTTACCGTGAAATGTAGATCGTAGTTTATTGTCAAACAAAATTAAATTTGAATAGCTTTTTGACATAAATAACTGTTTCTATTTAAAATTTCAATTCAATTCTTTTTGTTGCATCCTTTACAGTTAAGAAGTGTTGTATTTTTTAATACATTAAAATCCTTATAAATGTGCCAAATATTAAAATAATGTTTTTAATCTTTTGCAAAGTTGATACAACCCTGTTTAAGATATTGCTCTTAAAAGTTACGTTCGGTGCCTAATCGGGTGTCGGCCCGTCACTTGACTGTTTCTAAATTATAACGCCCGCCACCCATAGCTCTCGTGCAACCATAAATTCAACCCAACCCTAATTTTTTTGTTCTGTTGGTTGGTTGGTTGGTTGGTAGACATATATATTCAGGTTTGTGTGCTTGGTCAGAGACCCGCTTATAAACCTTCGTCAAGTAATACAGACACAACAGACAACACGCACACATAAGTGGATCCATCTAATTTTTAGAGACAGAGGCCAACTAGAGGATCCCCAGAATTGGCTTGTCACCCCCAGAGATTGATTTGGTATGGGAACTTGGAGGACTTTCGGACCCAACAGATTTAACGAGCACGTACTCCGCATATACTCGACAAACACAAACATCCATGCCTTATCGGGATTCGAACCCGAACCCAGAGGCTCCAAAGGCTAGCTCTCTAACCGTTGCGCCGCCGGGTCGGCATTTGTTCTGTTATTGGTTATCCTACCCTTTGAAGTACTTTGTTTCAATCCAAACTCTTCACAAAGTGCGAAATTGGAACTTTTTTTTCCCGATACTATCGATTAACTCAAGAAAAACAATATTGTTTTAAGACTAATCTTATCCCTGCCTGCCACTGATGATTCTTTCTTATTGGGCCATCAGACTGTTTTCATAAGGCTATTCATCCCTTGGCCAAACTTTAATGATGCTTTAGACAACGTCGTTTTTTTTTTGTAAAATGGTAAAAGATAAAAAGGGATTATTTAGTGGGAAATTGCAAAGTGGTGTGGTGTGCCAAAAGTAGCTACACTGTTTAAAAAGTCTTGTTTTTAGAGAAGAGGACAGTTAGTGTGCCAGAAAAATACCATATAATTTACAAAAATAAAGTTTTTCTTAATACGAATAATTTGTAATTTTAACACAAAAGCTGTTTTTCAACGGGCAAATTGTAAAGAAACAAGTAGGTTTGTAACAGAATCTGTCACTTAACCCGCTTCCATACAACAGTTGTGTTTAACAGGTCAGAAGGCGCTAAACACAGCATTAATTCTATTTTAAACATTTACATGCTTAATTTGGCTAGTTTCATTTATTTTATTTCGAAAATTCAAAAATTATTAGTTATAGTTTGCAAAAATTAATTTATATTTTAAAGAATAAATATGTAATATTCCTCGCTTTTAAATAGAATGAAAACATTTCGTATCAACGTACAAAGAATCTCGTAGTGAAATATATTTGACGTCATTTCAAACTGATGTTGTCGCAAAAATAAATTTCTTTTACTTAATTATTTTAAAGAATTAAAGTTTCTCGATTGATTGTTGCGAATGGCAATGGTAATTTAATTCTAATAAAAATGGCTTCCTATGCTTTTTAAATGAGGATTCAATTTTGCAGTTTTTTAAATAATTGAAGTACTTCGAAATCGAATTTTTTTTCTGAAATTTTCAATGTATTCTAATTTCGATGCGCTGAATATTTTGACGTATCACACTTGGCCGTAGCATTTGTAGTTCGGGCTATGAAAGTGAGTGACGGACATACAGACGGACCGAACGATTATAATACCTTCCACTTTTTACATTATAAACGCAGCGTGGAAGCTAAAATCGGAGTTTTACTTCAGCACTACAGAAGATAAATAGACAGACGAATCCGTGTTCGGACACCGGACCTACATAAATTTTTAAAATTTTCATACAAAATAAATAATTAATCCACCCCCTGGATTTCTTATGAGAGATGACATAAAACCTTTTGTCAATAAACTGTTGTGCTGGTTTCACTGTACTTAAACTCAATTCAAAGGGATGGTCATTTCCATAGATATTTCCTTAACATTTTCCACAGCATTCTTTAAAACTTAAAAATCTTCCACTGATTAGGAAAATATATTAAAAGGATATTAAAAGGTATTTGAAAGGGGGAAAATGTCATTTGTTTACTGAATTGTTATTCACAGAGGTAGCCAAAATTTTAAACTAAATACTTTTAAGGGGACACAGTACCTCAAAAATGATGGTGAAAATGGGATAACATGACAAAGCAAGTCTTTTGCAAAAGTTGGGATTTCAAAACTAATGCATTAGCTCTATGGGACTGATAGTTCCTCTTAAGTCTAGGTAACTGAACAATCCCTTTTAAGTACCGAATCAAAACCATATCAGGGCTCAGATTCTCGCTAAATCTGTGGAGTCTAAAGTCCCGACGGCGATAGTGTACGATGTCACTCGAAGTTCCGTTGGTTGCCTCGTCACTTGACTCAGGTGTCGACCTCGTCACTTGACTGAGGTTCTAAATTGAGAAGCTTAATTGGCTCCAAACGGAAGGATAAAAATAGACAGCCCGAAAACGATTAACTTTCCCACCTAAACCAGACCAAACTATACACCACTCTATCCCCCAACCCTTCCGATCCCCCGGAAACTTAGTAAGGGCAGATTAACTATGATGGATAGTGTAAACTTCCCATTTGGTGTGTCATTTCATCAGGGTTTGCTCAGCGAAGGATCATCCGCCACTTGCCAAATCATTATTTATAGAGGTGCTCAATTTAATGGATGCGCAATCCGCTTCATTGAAAGTGAAGCCCCCTTTAGGGGGTAGACACTAGAGTTCAAAAGAAGATGGAGATGCTTGGCGAGATAAAAATTGAAGCCGCTAGAAAGTCGCCAAGTGATCCTAGTAAGCCTTAATAAACCGTTCACTCAATGCTAGTTCATGCTAAAAAGCGTCATTTTATTCCTTAAAAAGCGTAGATTAAAAAAATGACCGTTTCCGAAATTGTAGGGTGTAGCACAAGATCGGAATTCACCCAGGATGGAAGCAATTCCCTTCACAGGTATTAAAAAGCCATTGTAATCATGGTTTATATTAGAGGTCAGAAATCGCCCAGTGGGTGGCCTATACAAACTCCAATGTAGACTCCAAACCCCTCGCTCAATGTTAGTTCATTTTGAAATGCATCATTTTATTTCTTAAAAAGCGTTAATTAAAAATTTTAAAAATGCTATTTGCTCAGTTGTAGGCGGTAGCACGATTTCAGAATTTCCTCAAGATAGATGAAGAGTACAGGGGAAGAACCGCTTGATTTATTAGGAGTAGTCCCATAATTGTATCTGCTTGGCGGACATTGGCGACAGGAAACCGGTTTTCCTTTCGGTCTTCTTTCGCGGTACAAACGTGTGACTCGTGTCCGCTGATCTCTGCCGTAAATCAGGGTTGCCGCGAGAGAAAAACAAAGTAACTGATTTCCTCGCATCAGTTTAGGCGATGACTCGCTTTCATCGCCAAAGAGGCCTGATTAGGAAAGTTTTCTACGAAATTAAGCGGTTTTTCCCCTGCACTCTTCAGATGTAATTCCCTACACATATATGAAAAATGCATCGTAATTATTGTTTTTATTGAAGAGTCTGATGTTGACAAGTCGCTGTAGTAAGCCTACACAAACTTCACTGTAGAATAGCGCTAAATAGCGTTTGTTTGGGCTTACTACAAAGCGATCGATAGCTTCACTTGGCAAATTGGTTTTTGTACTAGATTTTGCTCAGCAGCATCACCGTCTTCTTCTAAACTCTATTGGTCTGAAGTCTTTTTGGGGAAGTTTGCCCGGAGGGATTAATGGTTAATTATTTCGCTTGATGGCGTTACCATTGGAATGAATAAGTATGGATGTGGTCTTAATCTATAAGAATCGTTTCACAGAAAGTTATTTTTGCCGTTTGATCCACTGTGTTAAGGTGAAGTCAATTGGAGCGTTCACACACGAACGGATAAAATATCGTACCTCCGTTTTTTATCAATTAATCGCTCAAGTAGTGGTAATGGTAAAGCTTTTTGTAGTGACAATGTAAGGCGACAAGGGGCTGGGATAGCCTGGTTGGTAGAGTGTTGTACTGGTATGCTTAAGGTTGCGAGTTTGGGACCAGCGGGCTGAATGAGGTAGCGATGAACTTTTTGGAGCCTAGATTCCCCGTATACGCCTAATGGTGACCGGTGCACGTTAAATCTGTCGTGGTTGTAGTCCTCCAAGTTCCCTTACCAAATCAATACCCCTGGGGTTGACAAGAAAATTGCGGGTTCCTCTGAAACACCTCGGTTTCTAAAATTAGAAGTTCACAATTTTTATACCAGATGACACTACAAAAAAATCAGCAAAAATAATTCATTAAAAATTAAGGAAAAATGCATTTTTTTTTTGTTTCAAATTCAGGCATTTTTCCTTCATGAAAATCAGCATTTTTTCTTATTTTACAAGAATGCAGGGAAAATGCTGCTTTTTAATGCAGGAAAAATGCCTGAATTTGGAACAAAAAAAACTGCATTTTCCTTCATTTTAATATGAAGTTCTTATGCTGATTTTTTCTTCTTCTGGGAACTTGCAATAGTGCTGCTCTCTATCGCGTTGCTCTCAAGCGAGGACCTTATATGTTGTAGACTCGAAGGAGCATTGATCTAGAAGAAACGTGGAGTGAGGTGTGATTCACTGAACAGGGTAGCAAACGAGCCGGTTCAATAACGAAACGCGGAGGAGTAAGCGGCACTGCAGCAGAAACGAACCGGGCAGAAAACCTAGAAACTTGCCTATTTTGCTATTGGGTTCGTCTTCGCTGGTTCTTAGTTAGTGATCCACATGATTATTTCTTAAAAAAGTTGGAATTAAAGTTAAAGAAAGTTAATTTCTTTCGAACTAAAAATGTTAAAATACATTTAGGAGCCAAGTCAATATGATAGAAGGGTCTCATACAAGCATTGCATACAAGTGTAGGGAAAATAGTCCTTTTCTGCCCTGTTCCCTCAAAAGGGTGTGAGTGGGTTTTCGGCTCGCTGACACCTCACTCCAGTTTCCCTACTAGCTCAATGCGAAGGAGGGACTTGCTTAGTAGATTCGAGGGAGAGAGCGTGGTAGTGGTGCTGCCCTCTCTATCGTGTCGCATGAGGAAGCAATGAACTTGTCGGTATTGAGGGCGGCTTCTACATCCACATTACTTCAGGGATTTGTGGTTGGTACAAAATGCTTACAAGCAGAAGTATCTTTCCCCCATAATACTTTTCACACTGCAGAAAAAAAAGGCGGCACAATTTACTGTCGATGTTAAAAATTATAAGTCTCTAATTCACTTAACATTGTCATTACTTGAGGAATATCTTTCCGTTAATGGGGAATGGGCGCGCTGACCGCGGGTCTCCAAATCAAGTGCCTTAGTGTTAACCAATGGCGAAAAAACTTTTCTCTGTCACTTTCTCTCCGGCTGTATGTGAAATATTTTTACTTAACGTGTTTTTTTTTAATAATAAATGTAGATAATTACAGGTCTCTATCTTACCACTTTTTAGAAATGCTTGAATCATTTTGTTAAAATTATTTATTGAAAATATTCGAACACCATTTCAAAAATGGAAGGTCTGGACCTGTAAGCAACTAAATTTATCACAAAAAAAAATCTCGCTTGTAAAAATATTTCAATACAGCTGGAGAAATTGTGTCAGAGAAAATTTTTTTGTCGCCATTGAATTAATACTGATGACATTTGAAATTGGAGACACCCGGTTCAGCACTCCCATTCTCCTTAAAAACGTAACTTCGATATTTTTCTCGCCGTGTGTGATCTCTCCAATCGACTTAACTTTTCTACTACGGACAAACATCACTGTAAAAATTACAAATCTACCGGAGTGTGTAAACCTCCTTAGGGGGATAAACAAAAGTCTTTTTCGGGAAGTTAGTTTTAAGGGATTATGGCTAATTTTTCCGCTTGATGGCATTATCAATGGAATGAATAAGTCTGGATGTGGTCTTAATCTGTAAGGTTAGTTTCAAATAAATAGTTGAGGTAATTTTTGCCGTATTAATCCACTGTGGTAAAGTCCATTGACGCGTTCACACTTTAAGGGACAAAATGTCGTATTACGGTTTTATCATCTATTCGTTCAAGTAGGGGTAATGGTAATGCTATCTGTATTGACAATGTAAGGCGACAGAATTTATTGTTGATATCAAAATTTAAAAAGCTCTAATGAGGTAGTTGCATGAATTCTTAATTCATTGGCAGACAATAGCCCTTTTAAAAACACGTCGAATGCTACTTTTCACACTCGTAAAAAAATTTATGAAATTAGTCAGTAATTGAGTTTTAAGTAAGGGATACGTCACTTCCGGTAAAAACACTCGCAATCCTCTTGTCCATTGGCGTGCAATTTCTAACCAACTTATGTGCGATACAGCTGTTGAAAATACAAAATGTGTTTTGAATGATACCATATAGGAATAGGATTATTTAGAATAGTAGTTTTTCTAAGTTCCAGTTATTCTCATCAGACTTGGTAGATCTACGAAGATTTCGATTGGTCCAACAATTGACTAGGTCTGAAGTGTCAACAGCGCGCTCTTGTACGATTTTAAATTCAACAACCAAGCAAGAAACAAGCTGTTATAATTTATTATCAAAAGCTGGTTTAAGTGAGCAGTCTGTTCTTTTAAATAGAACGTTTTCAAAAAAGTTGCATGTTTATTTTAATTATAAACATGCTAACCGTAGCGCCATTTTTAGAAAAAAAATCGCCAAACGGGGTGTTGTTACGTCAGACGCCGTTTTCGGTCACGTGAGTTTCATGGAATTTTAATAGGCATATTTCGGGTAAAACTAATAATTTTTGATGATTTTTAAGCTGATATTTAGAATCTGTAGCTTCTAATGTTCCAGAAAATGGTATAAAGTATGCCATTTTGGGTAGGATGCAAGTTCCTCATTCACTTGGAGCTGGGGAGCTCAGTCGGTAAGGCGCTTTTCTTGCGGGCGGAAGATCGCAGGTTTGGGCCCGGTGTCGAAAATATAATAGCCGACCTATTAACGGTATGTGCAGCCAAAAGGTCCGACGAATGATAATCCGTGCAGATGGAGTGCACTTAAAAATACTTAAAGTCTCAACGCTACGCTGCGTACGATGTCGCTCTTGGGGAAAATTACGTTGGGTGCCCGCCAATAGCCCTCGTGTAGCTCTAGTGCGATGATATATTCAACTCAACTCGCATTCACTTGACATTGCCACTATATTCGAGGAATATCTTCGTTAAAAGCACATGTATCTATAATAAAAATGAAGTTTTGTGTGTTTGTGTGTGTGTATGTCTCTTATAGACTCATAAATTACAATACTACAATACTTTTATAGACATTTGATTGACTCGTAACCCTTGGCACAAATGTGTAGTTCATACTTAAGTTACAGATTTTGAACTTTCAGAGCTCAAAATGTTCTATTTTTAGAGAAAATTCGAATATTCTGAAAAAAATACTCCACTTTCGCTCAAATCCGATCCTTTTTTCCCTTTCATGATGCCGTTCGGCAGAAGAAATTAAATAAAACGTTTAGGAAAATAATTAAAATTAAAAATGTTTATTTTATTCTGTTGCCAATACCTTCAGAATACATGTAATTATTTGAAAATAATTGATAGGTTTCAAGTGACGTAATTCCGTTTAGTCTCCATTCTAGGATTTTATTGTGGGTTTAGGTAATGATTTTTTCATGGATGGTTCTGTTTGCAAATATGCATATTTAGGCTATTTCCGTGAATTGTAACTATGATGGATGTTCAAAGTCTAACGTACTAGAGCTGCATATTAGGGTTTAACGTTTTCATTATTTCGCCAAATACGTTGCCGAACTCGCCAAATTCTTACCTAAACGCGCCAAATGAGCAATTTTTTTTTTAATTTATAATGTTGGCTGATTGTTCGAAGGTCGTCAGAGCTGTATAGTAAGTGTTTGTAGCTATATCTATTTCTCGCTAAATTCTTACCATAAAGGCGCCAAATGATCTAAAAGGTTTTGACATGTTAATGAGGGAAATTACGATAACTATTATGCATACATTTTATAGCACATGTTTTTATTTTGGATTTTTAAGGTAATATAAGTAACAGTATTTTATACTATATAACGAGCGGGAATAATAACATAAGTTTATTTTCCTATAATTTGGATTAAATTGTACATATACTTGGATCAATTAAAAAAAAATTTTATCCGTGCGAAGTACGGGTATTTATTTGCTAGTATACAATAGTTCTCTTGTCGTGTGAACGCTCTTATCGACTAACCATTACCATTGCGGACAAACGTCACGGTAAATACAACAAAACTACATCAGGAGTGTGTGAAAACCCCTTAGAGGATAAACAGTCTTTTCCAAGAAGTTTCCAAAGAGATTATGGTTAATTGTTCCGCTTGATGGCGCTACTATTGAAATGAATGACTATTGCCCGTCTTCTTAATCTGTAAGCTTTTTAAGATTGTTCAGGTGAATAGGAAACATTGAATGAATGGGGGGTTAATGCATTACGCTCTGACTTGTTTTGTTTAGCGGCGATGGAGTTTTGATGCTGATATAATTAATTTATTGGGTTTGGTAACGTGGAGATTCTTTGAATAATGTGTTTGTTTTAAGGCATGGTGATAAATGGAAATTCGTTGCAAGATGAAAGAAGTGTTCTGGCTTTTGTGTTAGATCGATTATTTATAGACTTGAACAAAGAAGAGTTTCTGAACTGCCTCGAATAATATCAATTAAGTGATGAGGATAAGTTGAGGAAGTTTGCTTTTCTTAATAAAATGTGACAGAGTAATTGAGATCCAAATCGATTGAAAAACTTGAATCCATGTCAGTTTATAAAGAAGAATTGAACTTATGTCTGTTAAGGGTAGAAAAAATGTGGACTAAAGTTAATACAAAAATAGAAATATGTAGAATTTTAACATTAACTGTTACTTAAAACTGCGTACTCTCTATATTTCGAGGGAATTCGGTAAGGCGCTTGCCCTTCAGGCGAAAGGTCCCAGGTTTGGGACCGAGCACATTGCCAATAATAACTACACTATCAAAACAATTAGGGGAGCACTTTTCGTACTTTTGTAAACCCTTTCAGTTCCAACTTCTTATTTTTTATTCTACAAATCTAAAATTTGTGAAATAGATTCATTATGCATCCAGAATGAAATGGCAAAAAATAGGGGAAAAATCCTAATTTTTTAACTAATATTTAAGGGAGAAAAATTAAAGAAGCATAACTTTTGAATAAATTATAACTAACTTTTTCAAAACTTTATTTGTTAAAAAAAGTTAAAATCAATTTTTAAACATCTAAGAATGTAAGCGTGAAGAATTTAGGGTAAATTTATTTCATAAAATTTTTTGAGAGAGAATTTTATTTTACCATGTTTTTCATATTTTCATTTAATTAAAACAAACATTAATTAATTCTTAAAAAGACATGATTCTTCCATCTAACGATAAATAAGTGCGATATCAACTTAGTGAGAAAAAAAATCGCAAGCTGATGACTCCAAATGGAATCATTTTGGGTTAAAGGGTTTGAACCATGCATTCCCCTAATTCTTTTGAGCAGTGTATAAACGGTGCGTGCTGCTAAAAAGTACTACAAATAATACCGCCTGTACCGCCGGGAGTACACTTTAAATATGCCCCAGAGTACCGACGCATCGTACGATGTCGCTCTTAAAAAAAGTTGCATTTTTTTGTCTATTCTGATTTTAACTCGTCACTTGCCTGTGGTTCTAATGCGTCACCAATTGCCCTTGTGTAGCTTTAAATGTACACTCTTAAAACAAACGAGTGGTTTTTACTCAGTCTGAGTTAATTTCCACTCCTTTCCGGTGCCGAAAATGCACTTCTCCTATAGGAGTGAATTTCACTCTTTTTCGGAGTGGGTAAAAGAAATAAAAGAAAACAATCTGCGTCCTACACTCTTAAAACGAGTGGTTTTTACTCAGTCTGAGTTAATTTCCACTCCTTTCCGGTGCCGAAAATGCACTTCTCCTATAGGAGTGAATTTCACTCTTTTTCGAGTGGGTAAAGAATAAGAACAATCTGGCCTACACTCTTAACGAGCGAATTTATCAGTCTGAGTTAATTTCCACTCTTTCCGGTGCCGAAATGCACTTCTCCTATAGGAGTGAATTTCACACTTTTGTTTTAAGAGTGTAGTGCTACAAAAAATCGACCTAACCCTAATCATCCCTATATCAAAATACTTTAAAACAAAATTTTCGAAGAACAGCGAATAATGCAATTAATATTTTTAAACATCAAAACGACCATATTAATTTAAATATTTTTCCCAATTTAACTACTTCGTCAAACGTCCGGCCAACAAAATTATTTGTTTTAAGGGGACGCGGTACCCAAAAAACTAAATCCAGTATTTTTATAGCTAGCATCCAAATTAAACTATTTTTAATAAACATATAGGAAAATAATAAATATTGAAACATGTTTTTTTTAAGAATTAAAAAAATAATTTTTTTTAACGTTTTTTCAAAATGCTACTCCTCCTACAATTTAAAGAATTTTTTAATGGATTTTTTTGCAAAATGTTCCCACAACATCTCTTAATAACAGTTGGTATGGATATTGAGCTAACAGTTAAACAAAAACAGTTATGAAGCTTTATGTATAAAAATTGCCCAAAAATAAGATTTTTGTGAATTTTCAACTTCACCATTTTTTTTTTAAAATAACCATTCACACTAGACCTTATCTCATACCAACATTTGTTAATAGTATATGCCTCAATACAGGAAAAAAAATCTGGAGCTCTACATTAATTTACCTTAAAGTTTTAACCATTCACAAGCCCAAAAAATTTAAAAATTCAAAAATCAACATAAAATTTCAAAAACCAGTTTACCAAACCACTATATCATTTTCAATAAACCTCTACCGTTATAAAGGATTCCTACTTTTTTGCAATATCCTTATCTCACAGCATTCGAGCGTGTTTAATTATTATCTGGGCAGCCCTAAATTTTGGGTACCGCGTCCCCTTAAAATATATATACAATCAGTTAGAAAGTTTAAAAAACATACTTTTAAGCCGATTGTTACTAGACCCATTACCTGAGTACCCTTTAGGTTTCAGAAAAGGTGGCATACACTCTAACGTTAAAAAAGAATCCTTTTTTTACGACCCGTAAGAAATCACGTTTTCGATCAAAACAACGCAGTCAGCTGTTACCTTTCTTATAAGAAACTCAGAAGAGAAAAATAAGAACAACCGTTAGACGTCAGCGTTACCAACCCTTTGAAATCGAAATTTTCTTCTCTTTCGCATAGTGTTGTTTTTATCAAGTCGGTTTTTTTTTCTCTCGGCAGTTCAATTAAATAGCTAGGTCCGTTTCACATGTTGCGGTTCCGGTAGTTTTTTTTACCGTACTTACTGTGTTTTTCTCCATAGTAGCAGTGTTAGATTGATTAAGGGGATACGGTATCCCAAAATATTATTTCTAGAAATAATAACTGAAACTTGTAAATTATAGTGGTTTTATATAATGTTCACTCTAAATAAACATTTTCTAGCAATAAAAACAAATATTTACAAGTAGTTTTATATTAAAAAAAAAGTCAAAATTTTGAACTTTTTCAAAACGCTACTCCTCTTTTAATTTTAACTCCTCCAAACTTTTATAGTTTGTTCTTAGAACTATTTGTTCAAGAACAGTGCATGAAATTTAAAGTTTGAGCTACAGTTAAAAAGTAACATGCATTTATACTGAAAATGGTGTTCCCCAGGGCTCTAATCTGGGTCCTTTATTTTTATATTGTTTATCAATGACCTGTGTAACTCTATTGAGCATAGTGACTATCTTCTTTTTGCTGATGATTTAAAAATATTTAGAAAGATACTCTGTAATTCTGATACTAATCTCTTACAAAACGATATTGACAATGTGTTTAATTGGTGCATTAGAAATAAGTTGGAGTTGAATATATCTAAATGTAGTGTTTTAAGTTATACGCGTAAATCTAAGCCTCTCCTTGTTTCTTATAATATTAACAATACTTCCTGTTGCGTAATTTTTCTGTTAGGGATCTTGGTGTGACGTTTAATAGTAAACTTGATTTTTCCGAGCACATTCAAATTATTACAACTAAAGCTTACAAAATTCTAGGTTTCTTAAAACGCAAAACTACTAATTTCACCAGTCGAAAGGCTTTGGAGGTTTTGTATTTTGGCCTGGTTCGCCCTAATCTTGAATATTGTACCCCGATATGGGATCCTTACTACGAGAATAGCAATAGTGTCATTGAACGTGTACAGAATAATTTTTACGTTTTTGTATTTTAAGAGTTTCAACGCTGCGTCTCGGGAAGTGCCTTCTAGTGTACTCCGTAATATGTTTAACATTTTTACCCTAAAGTCTAGACGTCAAGTTTATTGTCTTTTGTTTTTTTTATAAAGTTATTAATAATATGATTGATTCCACTTACATTACTAGTACTATAAAATTTAATGTGCCTTCTAGAGTTACACGTAATCGTTGTTTGTTTATTTGAGTTCTAATCGGAATAACTGCATTTTAAATTTTGTCTATATAAATTTTATAAAACTTATAATAGTGTGTCTGAGGAACTTGATATTTTTTGTATGCCTTTTAATGTTTTTAAATCTATTATTGAATTCAACATTTTTTTTAAAAAACAACTACTCCATGCACAATTTTGTGCACCATTTATATAAGAACACAGGTTAAAAGTTTCAAAATTCTAACTTACTTAGCAAAAAAGCCTTAGGGATTTATTAAACACAAGAATTGGAAATCCCGAAACAGAGAAAACAGTTTGAAAGCAGACGAAATACGTATTCAAACTTATAGGAATGACTCCAAAAAATATTTCATAGCTTTTTTTCTACAAAAGATATAATGAAACTTTCAGTAAATGTTCAAATAAAAAATATTGTGAATAATAAGTAAAAACTGAAAAATCGATATTTTGACCAATTTTTGGGTACCGTATCCCCTTAAAGTTTTCACACACAATGAGAAAAAGTATCGCAAAAAATTACGGTTTTATTAACAATATTACACAGAAAAAAATATTTTGTTGAAAGAACAAAAATTTTGTTGTTTCAACAAAATTTTTTATTCAATATAGCGCCAACAACAATTTTGTTGTCAGTACCAAATTATTTTGTTGAAATTATTTTGTTGATTCAACCAAAAATGCGCCAAACCGAAAATGCGCAATGACCGACCACAGGACTTTCGGACCCAACAGATTTAAAGAGTACGTAATCCGCATATACTCGGTAGGTCTTCAGTGGTACCGGGACTCGATCGCGGGATCTTCCGATCTCGAGACCGAGACGCTGACCACTAGGCTCACTACGGCCCCAAGTTTCTTTTGAAAATAGCAATCAAATCCTTTCACTACGATAATGGCCGAATGGCGCCTTAATTTTCTTCGAATTGCCATTGATGACAGGGGCCATGACGTCACAGTTAAAAACAGCCAACAGCAGGCCGAGCTTACCTCAACCAAACGGGTTTTGTTGTGGTGAAAATACTCGCTTTGTTAAGACAAGTAAAATATTGTTAAGTCAACAAAATTAGTCAACAAAACACGTCAACAAAAAAATTTGGTTCTCCCAACAAAACATTTTTTTCTGTGTAACTTAAGAAGTAAAAATGTTAATGCGATCTGCACTGTAAAGAGAAGTGGTGCGATTTAGTAAAGAAAAAATTTACAAAAAAATTTTTAGCTTGTGTGTCAGAAAAGTTACGTATAATTTACAGAAAAATCTGCTTATGTTATATGAACAATTTGTAAATGATAACGCAAAAACTGTTTTTTTGACACTGTTTTTTTTTTGTAAAAGTAAAATTCTGCCTCCCCCGGTGATAAATCGAACGCCCGGGCAGCCCAGTGACAAGAGGGGATGCTGGCCACAATACTATCGAGGATTAATAAACTTCCAAAAGAAGGTTCGAACCACTGACCTTTAAATCTTCAGTCCATCTCTGAACTAATTTTTGCAGTAAGTTAAAATGATTGTTCGGCTGCAGTCTAGTATTCGACGCTGTTAAATAAAAAAAAAGACCGTTTTTACTTTAAACAGCATATCTTTAAAAAAAAACTGTTTAAAGAAATAACCATATTTTTCTGCAAATATAATTTTTTTGTTAATTTTTTTAGTGTACTATAAAGCGGATTTTTTTTAATTAAAAAAGATGTTATTGTTTTGCATGATTACATTTTATTTTAGAACTAAATATAAATATGGCATCATGAAATAAATACGTTGGGTTAAAGTTTGGAAATGTAAAATTTTAATTTATAAAAAAAAATCTAATTTTAGTTGACATGTCTTGCTTACGATTCCTTTGCTTTTTATTGTGATATAGTTTAAAGTTTTAATTAAAACTTGTTTTTGATTTGACAACTTGGCTCCTTATTTTTGTTGTTAATGACAGTTTTTCCTCTATTTGGTTCCATTTGTGACAGGGTTTGTTTGAAGTGCTGAAATTGTTGCCAATTTTAAGTGACAATTTAGCTCCACTTTTTAATCAGAGTCGTATGGTAGTGTTTGGAAAATAACTAAAAATTACATTGACCCGATTAATATTTACCGTGACTTATAAAATAATGAAAACATTACTAAAAGTAATTGCATAGTTAAAATATGACAATAAATTATGCCCCATCTCCACTCTTGTAACGTTTCAATCCAATAATCTTAATGTGGTCTTTTAGAATGTATAAAAAAAATTCTAATACAAATGTCTTTAATTATATTTTTCTATTGGTTTTTCCTTTTTCAGAATGTATCTTTCAATCGGTTTAGACTTTAGACTGTAATACTAGATAGACTCAATTTTGTTTAGAGTTCTGCTTGCACTTGTACGAATCTTGCATTGTGGGTCGAAATTGCAAATGCGCCTACGTGAGGTATCCCAGGTGGGCCCATGTGGTTTGACCAAAAATAGATGGGGTCGTTTCTTTCCGGGCCCCAAAAGGATGGTGCCCACATTACCCGAATGGGCCCATACATTTACTCATCCGTTATTTATTTTGAGTATTTAACTTCAAATTGGATTAGAGTTTGATGCTGGAAAAAAAGATTGCAGAGACGGGAATTCTATGCTGATTGCGCTAGAAAATGACAAAATAAATATTTTGCGCTAATTATAATTTAATATTAACAATTTGTGCTCAGTGTTTATGCCCCAATTTCTATTTATCCTATTAAATTTTGCTATTACAATTTCTCTAGCTCCAGCTCCAAAAGCAAAACTTTGTTGCTCCAAGAATTGCTCGAAATCGGCATAAAAACAAATAACCGTTTATAGGGTACACCCGTGCAACACCAGGTTTATAAAGCTAGTCTGCTTATACAATGCTCAAAACAATTAGGGGAGCACTTTGCATACTTTTGTTAACCCTTTCAGTTCCAACTTTTTTATTTGTTCTACAAATCTAAAATTTGAAATAGATTCATTATGCATCAAGAATGAAATGGCAAAAAAGGGACAAAATCTTATTTTTTTTTAACTAACACTTAAGGGGAAAAAATTGGAACCATAACTTTTGAATAAATTATAACAATATTTTTTTCAAAACTTTATTTGTTAAAAAAAAGTTAAAATCAATTTTTAAACATCTAAAAATAGAAACATGAAGAATTTAGGGGTAATTTATTTAATAAAATTAGTTTAGAATGAATTTTAGTTTACCATGTTTTACATATTTTCATTTAATTAAAAAGAAACATTTAATTCTTCAACAGACATGATTCTTCCATCTAACGATAAATGAGTGCAAGCTTAACTTAGTGAGAAAAAAAATCGCAAGCTGATGATTCCAAAGGGAAGCATTGGGGTTGAAAGGGATCATGCGCTAACCTTATTGTTTTGGGCAGTGTAGTTAACTATTTGCCAACCCTGCCAAAATGTACAAAAATTACTCCAAACATACCTCTTGGGGGAAACCTGCACTGAAAGATAAGTATAACACGAGAAAAACGCCCATTAGTCTAGACACTTCGTCATCTTTATCGAGAATTGTCTGTTGAGAAGCGCGATTATTTCAAACTAGCAATTTCCTTTAATCTCTGCTTAACCTAATTACCGACTTACTAACGCATTTTGAAGTTATGTATAGAAGAGATTATTCATGTTTAAGTAGTTTATAATGGGTGTGACATTCAAGATTGGTTTCGTTAAAATGTTAAAAAAACGTATAATTATTAATCGATAACCTTAAAAATACAATTGGGCTGTTTGACGTGACGTAGATCGGCAGTTCTACCATAATTTTTAATTTCAGGTAAAAAAAAAAAAAACTTGTAAAGTTTATTTTTTTCAAAATCACTTTAAATGTTTGTAAAAAGGTTTATAAGTGTTCTAGAATTCCAAAAAAAAAGTTCAGCAAGGCTCATTTGAAATTAAAAAAAATTAGGGATGGCAGTTTAAAAAAAAACGATATCAAAGAACCTGGTTTAAAATGACCTTACGAAAATAACTAATTTTCAATGGAAGCCGAAGTCACGAACAAACCAGTTAGTCTTAAAACCGGTTTCGGTTTTCCATCCCTGTATCATTGTGATGGTAAGGAACGGACGGTAAGGAAATTCACGATGTTTTCCGGTCTTTTTTTTTGTGTTGAAACTAACTCCAGTTTAATAAAAATGATTTTTTTACTCCTTATACTCCACTTGAACATATTTATAGAATTTTTTTCCAATTATCAAGCAAAAAATTAATCTTAACTCTGGGGGACTGTAAGGAAAGCAATAAAGCCACGCAGTTCATTTTACTGTTTTTTAAAAAAACTTTTGGGCTTATTAGTGAAGTATAGCAAAAAAATGAGGCTACTAACTGAAATGTGAGTTTTCTGCAATACAGTTTTCATGATTGAAGAAGCACTGTAACCCTCTCCAGTGCCTCTCTTCACCACTTTAGCAATGAGGTCAGTGAATGTACCAAAACCCAGGGACAAAGTTAGGAGAAGAGAAATACACATTATAAATATTAAAAGCCAAAATTTTATGGAAGGAGTTTGTTAAGATATAGTATTAGTTCAAGTTAAAATCCAAATGAATGTAATTTTCAGCTCAAAAATGTGTTAGTTTGAGCACTAAACTAAAAATTTGACATTCGGGACATGGGACGGTAGGGAATTTTCTGCATTGTTTTGTGTCCTAAAATTTATTTGGAGTTTCTTTGCTTTAAAATATTCCGTTTTGCTATTATATAAGGACCAGTATATTAGTATAATAAGAAAAAATTGAAAAGAAATATCAATGTTTTCAAAAGTTATGCCCAAGGGACATAAAATTAAAAATTATGGTAGAATTGCCCAGATTCCTGTTTTCATTCTTGGATTTTATTCGTGGTTTTAGTGATTGGTTGTGTGACACGGTAATCTCAGATCACTACATTTGTTAACCAATTGTGATATTTTTTTATTATGTTGATCTGTTGCCACTCAAGACGAGAAACATGCTTATTGGAAATAGTGGTGAAAATTGACAAATACAAACCAATAAATCATTATGCTAATACGACTAAGTTTTGCATCAAACTTCATTTTGAATATAAATGTGGTAAAATATGGTTACAGTGTGGTTGAAATAAAAATTAACATCTGTGTACACTTGGATTATAGTTAGACTTTTATTTTTAAACAGAAAGGATAAGCAACAATTAAATAAGTGTGTATCAATAATCGAAAAACGTATATTAGGTGATATTTAAGTTTGTATCATGTTCAGAATAAGATTATACTTTAATGTTAGAAAATCTAGTGGTGTGCAACACTACTCAACTTTCAATTACCACTCAATACCCTATAAGGTATTTTTAATATTTTTAAGACCAAGAATGTTCTATGGCATCTACTTTACTCGCACGCGCGATTTTCTTCTTATGACGTTCTACAGGTAACACACAGACGTACTAAATGTGCAAAAACACCTTTTTTAGAATCAGCACCCTCCATAACGTAACGCAAAATCTCCATTTTGGATTTTCGACCCCGTCGCAATACTTTCATTAAATTATTTTCCATTCTAGGTTTTTGAAAAAGTAATAATGTGTTTGTTAAAATTGTACTCATTTCATATCGATTTGATCTGAAATTTGGGTGTAGTTTTATTTTGTAATAAATAGTTTAAATAAAATATCCAATTATTTATTGATCCGATAAATTACCGGATTGCATTTTAAGGGCCTAAACAAAGCAATTATTAGAATTCATTATAAGGCAAACTATTGGATTTAACATAAAAAAAAAGTGTGCTTTTGAATAAGCACAATGTTATTTGTAGTCGATCATTATTTTAAAATACCAACATCATAATTTTCAGCAGACTGTCACGAAATCTCCATTGGAATTTTTCTTAATTTTTTTCTAAAACTAAGATTACTTTTATTATCATGTGCTAACAAATTAGGCAAACTAAACAAGCAGATTATAATAAGAAAAATGAAGTATGTTCTCCTATTATAATTAATTGGTCAGGATGTACTTAAAAACTTATCGTTGAAAATACACATTATCGTTATAACACCAGCAAATATAATTTTCTTGCATCATCAACTAAACTTATATTGAAAGTTGGCGTTGGTACTGCTAGCGTATTATGGCCGGTCTCGATTTGGCGACTTTTCTTTTATAGCCAAGTAGCAAAAACGTACTTAAATTGGTAAACATTCCAGTTCAACTCAATAGATGTATGCATCAATCTTGTTGCTATAACAACCTTGTGTTTACTTTTTCACGAACGCCAAAGTTGCCAAATAGCATTCCGGCCCTAATACGCTAGCTGTTCCTTGGCGTTATGATTAAAAAATCTGTTTCTTGTTATCATAATGTTTTCGTTGTAAATGACTGTTTACGAAGGTTAAATTTGATCCAAAGTCATTATGAAATCCAATATTTTTAAAGGCACGAGCATTAAACACCCAAAAGCGGGGAACTAGTGTTAAATGTTCAAAGCAAAAGCCAGAATTCTCAGATATTTTCACGAGTTCTTTGAAACAATAGAAACTACTAGTTGTAAGATAAATCGCATACTTAAAATACGCATTGGCTGTTTAAGAGGGACTGTCAGTCCCACAGAGCTAATGCATTAGTTTTGGAATCACAACTTCCGCAAAAGTATTGCTTTACCATGTTAGCCCTTTTCCCCTATGAGAATCAACATGGTATGAGAATCAACATAACATCAAAATGAAACAAATTTGAAACGAAAATGTTATCTTGTTATTTAATTATATATTTTTGAAGTTTTAAAATGCCAAAAAATACAGCAGACGGCGGCACGATTTTAGAACTTTATCAATTAATAATGAAATAACCGGATGTTATTTTCTTTTCAATTCTGTTTTAAATTGATGTTATGATGATTCCCATACCTAGTGAAAATGGAATAACATGGCAAAGCAATTCTTTTGCAAAAGTTGTGATTTCAAAATTAATGCATGAGCTCTATGGGACTGACAGTCCCTCTTAAGGTAAAATGCACTTTCACTAAGTTTTTGAGTGAAGTGCAAACATTGGTTTAGACCAATGTTCAAAAGAATGGGTTTTGAACATTAGTATATCTGTCTGTCTGTCTGAACCCACTTTCTGCGCTCGAACTAAAAGAGCTAAAGACTTCAAATATGGTACAGGAGTTCCCAGTACCTGTTAGACGTTATAATAAGGTTTTGGAGATAATCATGTACATAAAAAGGGCATTTAACTTTTTAAGTTTTAAAGTTATTGAAATTATGTTGTAGAGTACATTAGAGTATTGATTTATTGAGTGGCTATTGGAAGTAGTGTAGTGTTACACCCCCCTGATTCCTGTAGGGCAAATATAATTAAATGCAATACTACGTTTCATAAAGAACCCTTTTACAAATGTAATGATTTTTTGTCGCTTCATTTTTTAAAAACGTTTTTGTTACGCCATGCTAGTATAAAATCCACACTACCTCGATTTGATCGCTGGCACAGTAGTATATGAAATTCCCCAAAAACTATTCCATGTTAATTGTTAAGAGTTCTTTTACCCCATTAACGACGGTTGGCAAGAAAGTTTACCACGCGCAAATAAGCTTTCTGCTAAAGTTTATCTAAATAAACAAAATAAAAGACAAATGAAAACCATAATACTGAAGAATTTATGTAGGGCAGATTAAATTAAAACGAAAAAAGAATTATATTAAAGATAGTTTTCAAAGTTTCTTTTATTCGGAAATGAAGGTGTTAATGGTATTCGCAAAATCGTCATTAATAGGTTAAACTAACTCAAAAAAAATATTTCTAAAATGAAACAAAAAAGCTGAAATCTTCACAAAGCAGCGGAGTCGTTAATGGCTATTCAATAAAAGTAAACATTAAGCGTGAAGTTTTTCTGAAGTAAAAAATGCGATTCTAAAATAAACCTAATTTTTCATTTATTATTTGAAATGGTTCATTAACTTCTCTGCTTTATTTTCTCGTTTATATTAGTTTGTAAATCCATTAACTTACGAATTTCAGTAAAACGAGTAAGAAAACTTTTTATTATGAATAATACATATTATTATCCTTTAGATTGTTAGAAAGCTGTTGGGTTAGAAAATTAATGTATTAAAAACTTTCGAGTTTAAAACAAGCTTAACACAAATGATAAACAAGTTTTAACTATTGAAGTTACTTTTCTTGTCTAAAAATTCTTGTTGACGTTGCCAAGAATACATAACTATTATTTACGGTGTTAATCTTCACGGTAAACAAAAGTTATTAATTTTTCTTATTTTATGAATGGACAAATTTTTTTTACTTAAAACAATGCCTACCCCTTCCCCCTTCAATTAATGTTTTAATCTTAAAATGGTGTATAGGTTTAAGTTAAATCAACATATATATTTTTATTTACATAAGTTTTGTATTTATGATATTTAATATTTAGTTTAATAAAATACATTTTGATGTGTTATTAAATTATGGTTACCTTTCATTACTGTAAATATTGTCAAATAATTTAAATTTCTGTCGCAAAAAAATTGATGAAAATATATTATCTTTGATAGAATTAACATGTTAATTATAGCAAAGATTGATGACCAAAAAAACCCTCTAAAATAATTTAATTTGTTGTTTCAAGATTGATTAGGAGATATTGAATTTTTAATTAAAAATATGAGATCTTAAGAAAATCTAAATTTAATGACGCGAAGTTTTAATGTAAGGAAAACATGGTTCAATCATGCGGAAATTTCCAATTTTTTTTGCTTAAAGCACTTGCGGTATGTTAAAGAAAAAGCGTCTTAAATTATTTATATATTTCTAAAACTGTAATCTCTGCAATTTTTGAAGGGAACGAAATTAATAGTTTAAAAGTGCTTTTAACTTGCTAAAAATAGTTGTAGTAGAACTTCGATTATCTGCTATAATTGGAAGGTTGGATAATCGAAAATCCCGGATAATAGACATTTTTTTAATTCAACAGTAAAACTTCTAGCACAGAGGAGCGCCGAAAGTCAGCTGATCCTTGTTATAAATAAGTTTTTTGATGTTGACTCACATACGGTTGGTTAACATAGAGTTCCGGATAAAAGAAAGACGGATAATCAAGGTTCTACTGCATTTTAAAAATACTTTTAGTAAAATATACTTAGCATATCTTTATTTTTTCATTAATTAGAATTCTTTTGTATACAAAAATCAGAATAAAAAACATTAGGTTTTTTATTTTTTAGTGTAATTTAATTTGACTTAGAGAAATATTTCAGAACTCTGGCCTTCGACTGTCTTTTATTTATTTAGATAAACCTAAGAAGAAAACTCATTTTCGCGTGAAAATTTTATATTACCAATCGTCGTTATTGCTGTAAATATGTTGACTTTCATGTGAGTTTCTTTCAACTTGTGCCTTTCATGTCTAAGAGGTTTTATGAGTTAAATATAATATCTTCTTTATAATATCTTCAAATTTGCTGTTCAGTCCATACTTTACAAACGCCATGTTATTCTAATGTAAGCACATTTTGTATGGCCAACTGGTTTATGGTTTTTTATGAAACAACTACTGAAGATAAATCAAATTTGGATACCAATTCTTATGTAAAACAGTTTAACCCAATTTTTTTCCTCATATACTTTAAAGTATTTGTATTTAAAAAAGCCTTAGCATTTTAAAAAAGTTCAAAAAATTAACTTTTTTAAATAACTTAAAAATTAAAGTAGTTTTTAAATTTTTTGTCATATATTGTTTTTAAATTTTGGTTAAACTAATAAAAAATCAATTTTATAGTGAATATGTCAAAATTAAAAAAAATTTGAAAGTGGTACCGTGTCCCCTTGCCGAACACCGAACTGTGCAGAAAATATTCGGGAAGAGCGGCATGGGAAGTAACGGAAAAGCAACATAATTTTTCGTTACTTCATTACCACTAAAAGTAAGTTACAGTTACTTTCTGGAATATCTAACGGCGTTACTCAGCGTTACCTGAAAAAAAGTAACTATTACAAGTAACTGGTACAAGTAACTGGTACAAGTAACTGTTACAAGTAACTGTTACAAGTAACTGGTACAAGTAACTGGTACAAGTAACTGGTACAAGTAACTGGTACAAGTAACTGGTACAAGTAACTGGTACAAGTAACTGGTACAAGTAACTGGTACAAGTAACGCGTTCCGGTAAGTATGTACAAGTAACTGGTACAAAGGTAAACGCGTTCCTCCAACCCCTGACTACTACTTTCAACATGTCCTCTAGCAATGTAGGTATCTACAACCACCATAAAAGCATCTCTAAGTAGGCATTACAACTCTAAAGTTTTTTACACGAACTAACTACCTAAAAAACTTCACTATCCAAAATAGCTCAGTCGCTATCTTAACAATAAAAAGATAAGAGATACAAATGGAAAGAGAAATAGAAAAAGAGCGAAACCGAAGGACACTTACTACCAACAGCGAAACTGTGATAACTTTGGTAAAATTGTAACTAGCTTTCTCTTACGATTATGTGTAGAATTTAGAATTAATTTGAAAATAAGAGTTATGATGACAGACGTGGGAATGGGATTGTTTCATGTGGGATCTGGCAGCAGCTCTGCGGTCTTGTTTTCATTTTTCTCGAATTACTTTTGTGGATATTCGAAATTGAGTTTTTTTAAGAATAAGTTATTTTAGTTATTTTTAAAAATTACAACTTCTTGCTGTGCTGTTGGTTGTTTTATTAATTTATCAAGGAAAACTTGCATTGAAAGAAGTTGGTGATTCAATTTTTCAAAAATAACAACTAAAATATTCTTAGAAAATTCAATTTTGGAATACCAAGGCACAAGTAATTCGAGAAAAATGAAAACAAGACCGCGGAGCTGTTGCCAAATCCCTCGTGAAACAAGCCCATGACTATTTGCTATTTGTGATGGGGGATGTGCTTACCTAATAGGTATGTTTCAGATCTTGAGTGGCAACATACACGGTGAATGATAATAAATTCTTCCTTGAGCCTCGATTGGTTTATCAATACCACTTAGGAACCGATCACCAATTCTCATAGCCGATCAAAGGAAGCCCAGTAATGAAAGGTGAAAGGAACTACGTCTCTTGAATAAAGCTAATTCCAGCTAATAGGTTTGTTTGGTTTAGTTTCCCCCCCCCCCCCCCGATTTTAAAAATAATTCATTGTGCAATGGAATACATCATTCTAAGCTCCTGACAATTAATGAAAAACTTTTCAAAGCTCTGACTGACTGTCTTATTTGTGGCAAATTATGCGATATAAACTTTTCGTTGAATTGCTGCAACATTGTAAGATAAATGTAGGCCTTTTATTCAAATCTTATTTGTATTCATATGAAAATGTTTTTAACAGTAATTCCTTTGTTATTAGTAAGGTCCAGCATCACATTTCTTACGCATAGTGTCTTGAAGAGTGAAATGAATTCTTTATTTCAAAACTATCTAATTGAAAATCTATCAACTATTTTCTGAAATATACGATTAATTTGATCTGAAGAACCAGAACAACTTGTTCTTTTTTATCCGTTTTTATTAAAAATAAGAACCGTAAAGAAGCGAATTCAAAATCGAATTTTGGGCGTTTTAGGTTTTGTAAAGGTAAATGAATAATTTAAATAAACAAATTTAAATTTTACTATATGTGATGGCTTAAAAAAGTCTAGAAATCCTTGTTTAGTGCAGAAACCAGACAAGTGCTTGATTACCGCAAACAAAATTTTATTTCTCGCAAATGTCATTACAACAAAAATGCTTATTTAATCTTTTATCTAATATCAAAACGCTTGCGATGTGAAGGAAACATATCACAAAGGAAAGTGACATTTTTGATCAAAATAACATATGATTCATTAATGATAAAATACGCGATATTAAATAGTAGCTAGGTCAATTGTTCTTAGTTCGAAAAATAGCATAAATAGATAAGAACGATTTGTTTAATAGTTACGTTAGATTAGGAATCGTTTAGTTCAGAAATCAGTCGTCACTGGTTTTTGAAATGAATGATTCAATTGGACTTTAGAAATACTGAGGTAATATTAAAATCTATAGTTTCAACAGTCAATAAGTAATAAAAATGTAAGTAACAATATAAAAATAAGTGACAAGTAAATATGTGATATTTACGATATCAAAAGATTGTAACTCGTTAAGATGATTCTTTGCCAAGGAAAGTATAGTAATTATTTTTTAAAGATATGCCACTTCTTGACATAAAAGGTTAAATGACGTCATTTAATCTAAATATATTTTCTTATGCGATTGTTGTGAATGGAAATGATGATTTGAATTCATAAAAAATTTCTTTCTTCTGCTTTTTATATGAGTATTAATTTTTGCAGTTTTTTTTTTAATAATTGAAGTTTTGGATTCCATTTTTTCTGAGATTTTTTAATGACGTCTAGTTTTGATGCGTTGAATTTTTTTTGACACATTTGTAGCATTTCTAGTTTGATCTATAAAAAAAAGATGACTTCCACTTTTTACGCCATTAATGTAGTGTAAAGGCTAAAAAGAAAGGCAGTTAAACTCTTGTCCAACCAAGTTACTGAAATACCACCGTAGTTCTCCCCCTTTGTGGCAGGACAGGTAGCAGTTTGTCGCAATGCAGTGGTTTTGCTTTCCATAATGGCATCAGAGAGGGCCCAGTGTCTATTTCGGTGACGCTTTTTTGTCCCGAGGAGTTGGCAACACTGGCGGAAACAACAACGGCAGAGGTGAATCTGTGTCAACAATGAAGAGTTTGGATATGTCAGACATTGTAATGGAGGAGCAACGTAAGAGTCAGTTGTCTGACCGAATCAAGTGAGCCATGACCCCAATCATTGGCGAAGCTTGGGTCTTGTGTTGGTTATTGATATAAATTTCCATCCTCTTTTACTTTTAATTGCCTAATAATATAAAATATAAGGTAATGAAAGTAGCGCGATAGGGTCGAAACTCCGAAATGGAGATTTCGTGTTTTCTTCATGTTCTGCAAACCGTACAAAATATACTAAACTTAAAGTTTATGAAAAAGGGAAACTTGTTATCGTTAAAGAAGTTAGGATGTATTCTTCTTCACCACTACAGCCGATTTCCGGCCACGGCTGTCTCAATAAGCTTGAACCATCTTGCTCTATCCGACGCCAATGTCTTCCAATAATTAACGCTTAAACTCCAAGTTCTTTTCTACGTTGTCCATCCACCTTGTACGGGGCCCACCTCTTTTTCTGTTTCCTACTGGGTTTTGAAATGTTATCTTTTTAACCGGATTTTCATCAGCATATCTACATAAATGGCCGATCCATCTTAGTTGCGACACTTTAAATGACTTTTACCATGTTTGGCTCCCTGAATTTAAATTGTAGTTCATGATTATACATTATTCTCCAAACTCCGTTTTTCTTTATCGCTCCAAAAATTAGTAATGTATTCATATACTCAAAAATCTCAATTTTTTTGAAAAATTTCAGCACGTTCTTCCACTAAGCTCTTCAATTATTCTCTTATATTCTTCACTTTAGAATTTACTGTCTGTATTCTTATTTGAAGGGTCTAGTTGCAAAATTCATTCTACAAAGTGGAACTGAAGATATAGGGTACGTTCTGTTCGTTGGCGACTTTTGACGATGGTCAATTCATTTGAATTATGTAGCCAATGAACAGGTCGGACGTTATATCTTAGTTATACTTCGAAGAATGGGCGTTTTGCAATTAGACCCTTCATTTGCCATATTGTTTTTTTTAAACAATTTTTTTTTTCGGAAAATGTCCAAATAAAATTTATGGAGTGACTTTATACATTACATATTTAATGTTGAGAAAGTATAAATATACACATCATGTCACAAACAAACCCCATAAAAATGAGTTAGAGCCGTTTTGTTATCAAAATAATAGTTGGTCTCTAGTTTGTTTGTAAATAAAGTGATGTCAAACAGTAGAGTTGTTTACTACTTTGCAACAACCATAAATTGTATGCTTAAAAATACAAGGAAAGATTTATTTGAACGAAAGTGAAGAAAATAGAGTTAGTTTACATATTTATAAATTATCTCTTGATGATGACTTGATTTTTGTTTTACGTTCTATAACTTAAATAAATAAGTAAAATTTATTTGATTACGAATAAAATGCACAAAACAATAAATGGACATGTTTGACGTCTTGAGTGGCAACAATTCAGTGGGAAATGAGAATAATTTTTTGATTGGTGCACTGTATCCACGGGATATCTTATTAATGTAGTGGGCAAAGCTCCCGTCGCACCACCAATCACCGAAACCACCAAGGAAATCCAGAAATGAAAATAAAAAGGATACAACGTCACTTTAAACATGCGGATTACAATGAAAAATTGTAGAATTAGTAAATTGACAGTTGGTAAGGCACTTGCTTCACATGCAAAAGGTCTCAGGATCCGCTCCGAGCTTTACCAAAATATCTGCCTACCAAAAAGTTCGATTAATAATGCCCCGTGAAGAGAGAGTACATGTCAAATATGGTAAAAAGTCCCGACGCTGCGTACGATGTCGCTCCTAAAAGTTGCGTTGGGTGCCTGCTCAGGTGTCGCCTCGTCACTTGACTGTGGTTCAAAATTACAAACTTAAAGAAATAAGTAGACTTTATTTGGTTGTGCATAAACTACGCAAAGCAACAAATCGCGATGCAAAATAGTACAGAATCAACTAAAATTCTGAGATTTCACCAGTCATTGAAAACCTCGAGAAAGCCATTCTACAAATACCCCTTGTCGAAAAACCGAACATTACCGCGAGAAAAAAAAAATGCACGATGTCGGAACAGACCTCACAGAAAAGAAGTACATTTTCGGCGTAGGAGAGGATTGAAACTCATTCAGAATTCCAAAAGCAAAAGACCTGACAGTTGTTGAAAACATGGTTCCCATTATGCTCGGAAAGGTATGGAGTAAAGAAGGAGATGGATATGCTGCCGGGTAAAAACCAGTACAAAAACCGGTGTGCCAAGTGAAGCCATCGATTGCATCGTAGTAAACCCAAACAAATGCTCTCGGCGAGCTATTTAGCGTTATTCTCATAGATATCATAGTTAAAGTATTAGATTGGCAGATCACGTGACCTCCGATGCTAACGACGGGACGCGCATGGAGACCAGAATAAGAGGGCAATGGGGCCAGTGTTGCCACCACATTAAGGAGAAAAATACTACGAAAAAATACCGTTTAATTCTAAAATTACGAAAAAATACCATAAAAATACTCGCTGCATTTTGGAATCTTTTTAGTGACTTTAAAAAAAAAACGGGAAACGCTTTTTTAGTATTTTTATGGTATTTTTTTTTTGTAATTTTAGAATTAAACGGTATTTTTTCGTAGTATTTTTCTCCTTAAAGTGGTGGCAACACTGGCCAAATTGCCCTCTTATTCTGGTCTCCATGCGCGTCCCGTCGTTAGCATTGGAGGTCACGTGATCTGCCAATCTAATACTTTAACTATGATATCTATGGTTAGTCTACAGTGGAGTTTGCTTGCATAAGTTTACTGCATCGAATTGGCTATTTCTTACTCTCCATTAAAAACAATAATTACAATGCATTTTTTATACCTGTGAAAGGAATTACTACCAGCTTGTGAAAATACAGATAGCCTGCAGTGTGCTACAGCCTACAACTGAGCAAATAGCATTTTTAAAAATTTTAATTAACGCTTTTTAAGGAATAAAATGATGCGTTTTGGCATGAACTGACGTTGAGTGGATGGCTTGTTTGGGTGACGACTTGTAGTAAGCCCAAACAATCGCTTTTGGCGAACTATTTGGAGCTATTCTGCAGTGGAGTTTGAATAGGCGTACTACTTCGACTTGACAATTTTTAGCTCTCTAATAAAAACTATAATTACAACGATTTTTCTTATCTGTGAAAGAAACTTATTTCTTGTGTAAATTTCAGATTTCGTGCTACAGCCTACAATTACGCAAACAGTCATTTTTTTATTTTTTAATTAGCGTTTTTAAAGAATAAAATGTATACTTTTATTTCATTATTTCACTTTTCACACACCCTTCAAACACACGACAAGAGCATTAACAAGGAATGAAATGATGCGTTTCAGCATTGAACTAACAAATTTTTTTTTTTCCAACGGGGCTGCTTTATAGGCGATCAAGCGTTTGCAGACTCGGCATGTTCCCCAGAACTGAAAGCCATTTGTTTGTGGCACCATCTAGGCAGCTCTCGCTACCGATTTTGACGCTCAGATTACAATGAATCTGAGCTTTCTGTGGATGTTAAAGTATGCCGAGATTTAATTTTGCCGAGAGAACCCAAGCCAAAACTAACATTGAGTGGTTTATTTCGGCCTACTAGGGTTGCTTGGCGACTTCCTGACGGCTTCACTTTGTTTCTCACCAAGCATCTCCATTTTCTTCTTAACTCTATGCGGAAAGGATTGCGAAAAAAGCGCGGGAACAAAAAAAATCAAGCAGACTATAAATTTTGTCCACGGCCCTATTTTATGTTTCGAATTGCCGAGTGCAGCTGGTATTATGTAAAAGAAGAGAGCGATGGTGAACATTAAGCTTAAAATTTTTAGTTTTTCTTGCTTGAAAGTAACATTCGAGTATGATTTTTTTTCCCCAACTCGTTTATTCGGGATTGAATTTCCACTTTCAAGATGGCAACAAGTTTGGAAGCTAACGACATTTTTTTAGTTTTGAAAATGTTCCATCCATGTTGAAACAAAGCATTGCATAAAAATGGACGTTTTTTAGGTAGCGGACCATTATTGGTTCGAAATAGAATTTTTACTTTTAGGATGGCATTTCGGTTTACAGAATGGCAACATGTTTAGAAGCTTTTTAGTTTAAAAAATATTCCATCCACGTTGAAACAATGCATTGCATAAAAATGGTTATTTCTCGGTATTGGACTATTATTCTTCGAAAAAGATTTTAGACTTTCAGAATGGCAACAAGCTTAGAAACTGACGATATTTTTTAAGTTTTAAAAATCTTCCATCTTATGGAAAACATTCCATCATAAAAAAAAATTGATATTTTCAGGTAACGGACTATTATAAAGTTTTTGCGCGTACCTATGAAAGTATGTATCAACTTACCTTATCTGCTTTTTGTTCACATTTCCTAACTTATTTTTTTTCATTTACTTATCAAAAATGGATTTCTTGATCGAAATCTATATCAGTTGTGATGGGGAAAAAAGCTTTTAGAAGGATTGAAAGCTATGATATGAAGGGTAAAGGCCGAAATATGAAAGCTAAATATATTTCTGCTGTAAGGAAGCTCTTTCTTCTGGAATAAATAGATCAATTTTTCCGAACTTTCAGGACTTTTATGGACGAAATTTCGAACGTTTTGATGTTTTTAGAGACAATTTTTTAACTAATACTTCGAAAATGTATTTTTTTTTATCTCCAATACATATTGAAAAAAGTGCCAAAGAAACTCGCCTTGTGATATATACCGAACAAAATATGTTTAGTGATAAAATAGATGGTGTATCATTTTTATCGGAAAAGTGCGAGTGACTACATTTTTGGAATTTTGTATTGCTCATTGTAAGCAGAAATTCGTTTTAAAATCAATTTTCGTATCATACGTTGTACATTTGATTGAAATATACTTTAAGTGAAAAAGTGACGCTTCTGTTATGTAAATTCAACGGCAAATTTCATTTATGTTATATGTCGTACAAAATGTGTTTCATTAACACTCTTATAGTTTTATTATTTCACATTTTTTAAAAAGTTAGTATTTATAAGACTTACGATTTTTCTTCTCTTTTGAGATTAAATTATAAAAGAGAGATTAAATTAATAAAGTAAACTTATTTCATAAGGTTTTGATTTATGTTTGAAAAAAGTTAATTCTCAAATTATATGAAGTTAATTATTTGTGTATATGTCCTTATTTTTAGTTGCCAAATTAAAATTCCAATTACTTATGCTCAAATTTTATAAATAATAAATTCGCAATATAAATTTTTTAAAAATAATTTATAATTAATTATTTTGATGCATATAAATTAAAATTGTTTAATTAATATTTAGGTAGTAAAATTAATTTAATTTTTCTAAATTACTTATTAATAAATTACGTAAATTATGTATTATATTGACGTTAGTAATTTAGATTAAATTTACATGTATTATTTTCATAATTTATTATAACAAAAAATTTAAGTTTTAATGTGTAAAATATGCTTTTAATTTTAATCGTCGAATGTATAAATTTAGTGGTACTTAGTCTTAAGGTTGCCAAGAAAGTGATTGACAGTAAAATATACAAGTTGAATCCTGGAATTTTTCTTTAATTTATTCACGAAATGAATCTGTTTTAAGAGCAATTTGTGGATTGATTGTACAGGGTGTCCTAAAAGTTCCCGTATTCCAACTTAAAAAAATCATTATCCGTGTAATTTTTCAAATATTGAATTTTATCGTCTGCTTATTATTTCATTAAATCTTTTGATTTTATCGTTGGGTTTTTTTCGCATTCAAGTTGTGCTATAATAAAATTCCAGGTCATTTTGTTCTTCATTGCAACATGACTTTATCACGCATTCAGAGAATTGCGCTGCTTGAGGCTTATTTTGGATGTAAATCATATGAAAGATGTAAAGAATTTTGGCGACATAAATATCCAGATGATGCTCTGTATACCGAGTAAAGATACTCTATATAAACTCGTTCAGAGGTTTCGTGAGACAGGTTCGGTGGAAGATAAACACAGAAGTGGAAGACCGAAAATTGTTACATCAGATTTTGTGCAAGAAACTCAACGAATGATATTGCAATTTCCTCAAACATCCGTGAGGCGTTTGTCGCATCAAATGGGTCCATCACGTGGATCGACACATAAGGCTTTAAGAGCTTCGAATTTTCGGGCTTATCGTGTAAAAATGGTACAGGAGCTAAAGCCAACGGACAATGAGAAGCGGCTTTATTATTGTCGATGGTTCCGATCGACTCATCTCAAGAAATCTTTGGCCAACTCGTTCCCCTGATTTGAGTATCCCTGACTTTTTCCTGTGGGGATATTTAAAGAACAAAGTTTATGAAGATAATCCACAAACAATAGATGATCTGAAAAATGCCATTACGCAAAGGATACAAGAAGTCACTCCCAGCATCTTGAAACGCGTTTCTAAAAATATGCGCAAACCCCTTCAGCTTTGCTTCGATGAAAGGGGCGGACATTTTGAACATTTAATATAAATGTAAGTTCCAAATTTTTCCCTACGTTTTATTAAAAGTGCTTTTCACCATTAGCATAAAAACAATGTTTTAAAGTTTGTTGTTTTGTGTGTAAAAAATTCACGAATCGTCAGTACGGGAACTTTTAGGACACCCTGTACAACTCTTTGGCTACACTCTTAAAACAAACGAGCGGTTTTAACTCAGTCCACTCCTTTTAATTTCCACTCCTTTCCGTGCCGAAAATGCACTTCCCCTATAGGAGTGGATTTCACTCTTTTGTTTTAAGAGTGTACTTCATGTTTTGGGTAATTAAATCGTTTGCGGTTGTCTATTCCTAGCTTTCTTTAGGAGATTTAACACAGCCAATTACGTCTCGTAATTTAGAACCCTGGTCAAGTGGTTATAATGTTTTAGACTTGTTTTCTGTATGAATCATAAAACAATTAGCTCATTGTGATTTTAATTGAACATTTTTTCTTACTAGGGGGGTTATTTATATATATTGTTTACTTATTGTTAGGTCAAATTTCATAGCCTTTTTTCACGGCCCTTAATTTGCGATCTTAAAACAAATTTGAGGGGACGCGGTACCCAAAAAATTAAATCCTGTATTTTTATCGCTAGCATTCAAATTAAACTATTTTTACAAAGAACTAACATTCAATAAACATATACGAAAAAATAATTGAAATAAGTTTTTTTTTTTTTAAATTAAAAAAATGAACAATTTAACGTTTCTTCAAAATGCTACTCCTCCTACAATTTAAAGAATTTTTAAGTTTTTTTGGCAATGTTCCTACAACATGTATTAATAAAAGTTGGCATGGATATTCAGCTATCAGTAAAACAAGAACAGTTATGTAGCTTAATGTATAAAAATGGCCAAAAAATAAGATTTTTTTCAAATTTTCAACTTCCTCATTTAAAAAAAAAACTATTCACACTAGACCTTATCCCATACCAACTTTTGTTAATCGTATATGTCTCAACACAGGAAAAAAAATTGGATCTCTACATTAATTTAGCAAAAAGCCTTAGGGTTTTAACCATTCACAAGCTGAAAAAATTTAAATTGAAAAATTCAACATAAAATTCACAAAAACATTTTAACAAAAACCACTATATCATTTTCCGTAAACCTCTACCAATATAAAGTTTTCCATTTTTTTTTTTTTTTTTTGCAATTTCCAAAGTCACAGCATACGAGCATGTTTTGTTACTTTCTGCGCAGCTCTAAAATTTGGGTACCGCATCCCCTTAAAACCAATAATACAAGCGTAGTTTTTTTTTATTGATTGATAAAACATATTAACAATGGTTGAGTCGTTAAAAATTGTTTATTTACAGAAATGCTAAACACTTTTTTTAAACAAAAAAACACTTTTGTATTATTTTTCAGTCAACTAAACGAAATGAAACTGAAACTGCATTGTTGATTTTTAGTTTAACTTTTTGTAGTTGATTTGATGTTGATTGGCTAAAAAAGAAAACAAAACTGTTGTTTTGTAAAAAATGTTCTATATTTTCAGCATTTCTATAAATAAACAAACTGAAACATATTGTAAGCCAACAACTGTACTAAAACAAGTTAAATACGAAATCAACAATGCAATCTTAGTGTCAGTTCCGTTTGATTGACTGAAAAACAGAAAACTAATCTGTTGCGTTGTCAAAAAAAAGTGTTTACCCTATTTTTATAAATAAAACGAATTAAATTTTTTATCATTAAAAAAAACTGGTTTAGTCGTTAAAAACATTGGTTCATTTACTCAACATTTCCATAAACTCAATAAACTCAAGCATATTTCAAGCCAACAATGCAAACTTAGCTTCATTTCGTTTGATTGCCTGAAAAAACTAAACTGCTGTGTTGTTAAAAAACGTATTTTCCACATTTCGATAAAAAAAAAACGAATTTAATTTTTTATCAAAAACACTAACTGGTTTAGTCGTTAAAAACATTGGTTCATTTACTCAACATTTCCATAAACTCAATAAACTCAAGCATATTTCAAGCCAACAATGCAAACTTAGCTTCATTTCGTTTGATTGCCTGAAAAAAAACTAAACTGTTGTGTTGTTAAAAAACGTGTTTTCCACATTTCGATAAATAAAAACAATTCAATTTATATCATAAAAACACTAACTGTTTAGTCGTTAAACAACATTGGTCATTTACTCAATTCAAACTCAAGCATATTTCAAGCCATACTAACAAACATACTTCATTTCGTTTGATGCCTGAAAAAAACTAACTGTCGGTTGTAAAAACGTGTTTTCCACATTTCTATAAATACAATTCAACATTGTCAAAACACAACTTTTAGTCACATATCCATAAACTGAATAAACTCAAGCATATTTCAAGCCAACAATACTACAACAAAGCATACTTGTATTTTCATTTCATTTGATCGACTGAAAAAAAGAAAACTACACTGTCGCGTTGTCAAAAAGTGTTTTCCACATTTCTATAAATACAACTGTAACATTTGTCAAAAACAAACATTTAATACAATCCATCTTTCTCCAACATTCCAACAATGATCACGTGATACAATGTGTTGACGGAACATCATCTTTTGTAGTACCATCTGTTTAAACGTCTTCACGGTACCTATGACTAATCGCTTGTCTTAAGGCCAAGGCCACGACTACTTTTGTCGCGAATACAATTCATCTTGGAGACGTATCAATGATACTTATGATCGGGGGAAAATTGTATCATGTCTCCTTCTCCTTGGTTTCTTTGACTTTCTTCTTTTTGATGTTTCTTGTTGAAAGGGTCTTGAAGCTTTTTCATTGCTTGTTGGGCTGTATCTCATTTTTGTGTGTGTTTTATATTGAGTTTTTTTTATTTTAAGGTTATTATTATATTAGATTGAGAGGTTGTGTCAGCGGAGGATAATATATTGAGGATTGATGACATTCTTGTTTTTATGACAATATATGTCATAAATACAACAATACGTTTTATGGTATAAATAAAACGGGTTTAATATATTTTTTTTTGTAGATTGAGAACTTGTTTTTGTAAATTTGACAGATATATATTTATTTATAACATGTTTATGTATAAATAAACGAATATTTTTATTTGAAGCGGTTTTAGTATGGGTTTTTTGTGTTTTTGTTTGAGATAAACTTGTGACATTTTGTAATTTATATTTTTAGAACTATTTGATATTGATCATATTGTTGTATTTAGTTTATGCATTTTATGTCATAAATACAACAATACGATTTATGGTATGAATATGACAGAACAGTTTTAGTATAGGGTTGATTTGTGTTTTGTTTTGAGAATTTTTTTTATTTAAAATATTAGTGTAGAAGAGAATTGTGTTAGGAAATTATTCAAGAAAGTAACTAAATTCATTCACTCGAAATAAACTAAGTTTAGGGAATATGCATTAAACTATTTTGATATAAATATAGCAGATCCAAACTCATTCCCTCTCGTAGCTCTATGCGACGGTAATTCAACCTAACTTACCTAACACCCTAACTCTAGTACAATGCAGCATACTGCTATAGGACGTTATTTCAACCCTCAAAACTTTCGATTAAAAACTGTGACACGACCAGAATCTTAAATACTTCACAAATAGGTTCAAACTCGTATCCTAAAAAAAACCCACCTGATTTGCATATTAAATTATGTTACCCTATTTCTCACTACTTGAAACCTTAAGAAGTCTTTTATACCCATTACTCCATAACTCATCTTCTCTTGAATTAATGGTTTAAACTAAAAACTTTGTTTGGACTGTTTTTTTGTAAGGGAATACGGTACCCAAAACATTTTTTCTAGAAATAATAACAAACTTGTAAATTATAGTGGTTTTATATAATGTTCATTCCAAAGAAACATTTTCTAGCAATAAAAACAAATATTTACAAGTAGTTCATTTATTTAAAAAAAAGTTAAAATTTTGAACTTTTTTCAAACGCTACTCTTTCAATTATGAGAATAACTCCACCAAACTTTTATAGTTTGTTTTTAGTACTATTTGTTCAAGAATTGTGTATAGATTTTAAAATTTGAGCTACAGTTAAAAAGTAATATGCATTTATACTGAAAATCACAAAAAAATTACAAATTATTAAATTCACCTTTAAAAAAAAACTAAAAGCAATAAAAACTAATATTTTCAAGTAGTTTTTCATTTTTTAAAATTTTTTAAAAATTTTTTGCACTTTTTTAAAATGCTATTCCTCTTTCTTTTTTGTGAATAACTCCACCCAACTTTTATAGTTTTCTTTTAGAACTATTTGTTCAAGGACTGTGCATGGATTTTAAAAATGTGAGCTACACTTAAAAAGTAATATGCATTTATACTAAAAATTACAAATTATTGGATTCAACATTTAAAAAAAAACCAAACAACTATACATAATAGACCTTATTCCATGCACAATTTCATGCACCATATATATAAAAACACAGGTTAAAAATTTCAAAATTCTAACTTAAATAGCAAAAAGGCTTTAGGGATTTATTAAACACAAGAATTGAAAAACGCGAAACGGAGAAAACAGGTTGAAAACAAACGAAATACGTATTCAAACTTATAGGAATGACCCCAGAAAATATTTAGTAACTTTTTTTTACAGAAGATATCATTATGAAATTTTCAGTAAATGTTCAGAAAGATATTGTGAATAATAAAAAGTAAAAACTGAAAAATCGGTATTTTGACCAATTTTTGGGTTTGTATCGCCTTAACCGCGTAAAGACTACTAAACTACAATCGAACAAGCATTTTATCTGTGTGCCGAAACAGTTCAGTTGGAAGAGTGCTGAACTGCGGATCTAAAGGTTGGTGATTCGAACTCGGGTTCGGTAGTTTATTAATCTTTGGTATTACTGAGGTTAGTATCCTCGCCTGTCACTGGGGTGTTCAGGGATTTGCTTTCCCGCTACAATTTTGCTGTTAAAAAACAGCCTTTGCTTTAAAATTACGAATACTTTGTACACTCTTAAAACAAACGAGCGGTTTTAACTCAGTCTGAGTTAATTTCCACTCCTTTCCGTGCCGAAAATGCACTTCTCCTATAGGAGTGAATTTCACTCTTTTTCGGAGTGGGTAAAAGAAATAAAAGAAAACAATTTGCGTCCTACACTCTTAAAACGAGCGGTTTTAACTCAGTCGGAGTTAATTTCCACTCCTTTCCGGTGCCGAAAATGCACTTCTCCTATAGGAGTGAATTTCACTCTTTTGTTTTAAGAGTGTATAAAATAAACACTGTCTCCGTAAATTATACGATATTCGTCTGGCACACCAGCTGATAGTATTTTTTCTGTAAAAACACTTATTTTTACAATGAAGTGTTATTGAACGATATTTCAACCCGTAAAACTTTTAGATTAAGGGGGAATGGGCGCGCTGGACCGCGGGTCTCCAAACTCAAGTGCCCCAGTGTTAATCCAATGGGAAAAAACTATTTTCTCTGCCACATTTCTCCGGCTGTATTGAATATTTTTACAAACGGTTTTTTTTAAATAATAAATGTAGATAACTTACAAGTCTCTATCTTCCCCCTTTTTAAAATTGCTTCGAATATTTTGTGTAAAATTATTTATTGAAAATTTAAAAAAAATATTCGAACCAATTTCAAAAAGTGGGAAGATCGGTACCTGTAAGTCAGCTACATTTACCACATAAAAAATCCGCTTGTAAAAATATTCAATACAGCCGGAGAAATGTGACAGAGAAAATAATTTTTCTCCATAGGATTAACACTGATGCACTTTGTTTTGGAGACCCCCGGTCCAGCGCGCCCATTCCCCCTTAAAAGCTGTGCAAAGACCAGAATCTTAAATACTTTCATAAATAGTTTCAAAAAATCATTCCCTCGAAAAAAAAACCTCATTTGCATGTTACAAACCTATGTGATTATGCGACCCTATTTCTCGCTACTGGGAACCTTACGAAGTCTTTTTTGCCCATTACTTCGATAACTCATCTCCGCTTGAATTAATGAGCAGGTGCCCATGAAATCCAAGCCCATAAAATGGTGAATAATTATTTCTTTGAAATGTTTAAATTTTTTTTTTGTCTCTGTGTCGCGAGATTTGAAACACAGGAGCTTTGGCTGGTCTCCAGAACAGATTCCTCGCCTCGGATTTGGTGACGAAAGAGTCCGAGAATGGGGTTGAGAAGTTCTATTTTGTTGAGCAGTTGGTTTTTGTTCCTGTTTTTTTTTAAACGCTTCTGAGGGTTATTTGGAAAATAATGTCTAGTCTATTCATTATTTGTTTTTGCGAGACAGCTAGACGGATTAAAAACTATTTTATTAAGTTACATCATTTTATTAATAACTGTTATCTTTTTAAGTTTGGCAATAACTTACGATAATTTTCGAACATTTTATTAATACGATAGTTTGGAAATGTTGTTCATTTATATTCAATTAAAATGCAAATATGATTTTTCACTTACTCTAAAGTTAATACTTTTCAGACTTCGTTTTAATAGAATTTTTTATAATATCGTACTAAAACAAGTAGGTTTGTAACAGAATCTGTCACTTAACCCGCTTCCACACAACAGTTGTGTTTAACAGGTAAAAAGGCGCCAAATACAGCATTAATTCTATATTAAACATTTACATGCTAAATTTGGCTAGTTTAATTTATTTTATTTCGAAAATTCAATAATTATTACTTATCGTTTGCAAAAATTAATTTATATTTCAAAGTATTGTAATATTCCTTCGCTTTTAAATAGAATGAAAACATTTCATATCAACGTACAAAGAATCTCGTAGTGAATAGTATTTGACGTCATTTCAAACTGATCGATGTCGCAAAAATATATTTATTTTTATTTATTGTCTAAAAGAATTAGAAAAGTTTCTCGAGCGATTGTTACGAATGGCAATGGTGATTTAATTGTAATAAAAATGGCTTCCTATACTTTTTAAAGGAGCATTACATTTTGCAGTTTTTTAAATAATTAAAGTACTTCGAATTCGAATTATTTTCTGAAATATGTAATGTCTTTTAAGTTCGATGCGCTGAATTTTTTGACGTGTCACACTTGTCCGTAGCATTTGTAGTTTGGGCTATGAAAGTGGGTGACGGACAGACAGACGGACAGAACGATTATAAAACCTTCCACATTTAACGTTATAAACGTAGTGTGGAAGCTAAAATTAGCTCACATTGAAAATATGCATTCAAATTAACATTCGTACCTACAATGACGTTTTGAAAAGTCGCCAAATCTCTTAATTTTGTAGTTCATCTAATTCGAATATTTCGATCTCTTTGTCAAAACGTTTAGGATTCACCCCATTATTTTCTGTATTAGTAAAGTGATATATTCAGTTTAATGTGTTAATTAAAGCAGTAATGCTGGTAAAGGTAGGTATACACGGAGGGACAAGATATGTGAATCTTCGCTAAACATGTTAAAAACTAGACGTTGCCGACAGCATTTTCATTGGTTAGTGATTTGTTTGGCATGTCATTTGGGCCTTAAATTTCATTGACTAAATTTCATGGAGGGGGTAATTGAAAGTCGTGCAGTGTTGCACACCTTTATTAATAAAATAGTGTTGCCTTTTGTCGATAAACTAAGGAATAAGTAATTAAGAACTAAATAACTGGATTATGTTTTCCCTATCTATTTTGTTGTTGTTCTCTTTGCTATATTAGTAGTCGATGGAAGATGCTTGAATTCTGAAGCACTATTTCGACAGAGATGATTACTTTAAAAAATAAGCCGCGTGAGCTCAGTCCGTTGAACGCTCGCATCGGAGGGTTGTGGGTTCTGTCCTCGGCGGTGCTCGCAATTCTGATGGTTGCTGGGTCGGCGCTTGTATTCGCTAAAGACCGCCGTGTTGCTAATGGTGGCATGGGCACGTTAAATATGTCGTGGTCCACAAAGTCCTCCATGTTCCCATACCAAATAATACCTCTGGGGAATACAGATCAGGGGGTTATTCGGCCTTTGGATTGATCAAAAATCCGATATGTGAGTGAGAATTGATGTGTGAAAGGGACCTTCCTGTAAAACGGATGTGTCATGCTGCGAGCAAAAGTCGGACTTCCTCCCTTGTGGCGCTCAATAAAAACGGAAGCCGCCCCACTTCGCCTTAAAGTCGGGTAGTTCTCTACTCCGGGCTCGGTTACCGAGTGGCATTAGAAACAACAACAACAACTTTAAAAAAATAATGCTCCAAGCGCATGGAACCGCCCTCCCTCTTTAGAACAACATTGAATAAAAATCAGAGTGATATTTTCCTAACTGCTCCTCCGCTTCAAATGCTATTGGATTTATGAAGAAGAGTGTGGATTTGAGGGTTTTAGAATTCAGTCCGGAGTATGATCTATTTATGCATTCGGAAGCATCCTGATCGGAAATTGGAATTTTTCCAGGGCATACGGCGTAGTTCAAGTGCAATGGAATGGGCTGGCATTCCGGCGTGGGACGTGCCAAAATACCCCAAAAATGAAATAAAGTGAAAGTTTTTCATTTTTAGTTTGGAATATGGTTGGGTTTCTGCGTCGCCATATTGCGTTACAGCGCGGTAAAGAGACGTATCGACATCGAAGAAAAGTTTTTTCAGAAGAATCAAAGTTAAGTTTCCATTGCATTAAATGTCGAGAAAAGTGACAAATCTCATTAACCCCTTAGCGACGACTTTGTGAACGCCTTCATTTCCGTATAAAACGTTAACTTAAAGCTTTTAAAATTCGTTTTTCGTGATAATTATGTGTACTGTATGTATAAGACAATAGTCTTCATTTGTCCTATATACAGGGTGGCCCAAAAACCAATAAACATTAGTGTAATAAAAATGGATATGAATAAAAAAATTAATATTTAGTAGACACTGTTTTGTATGAACTAGTCTAATATGTTGTGGTCCAATATTCTCCCGCCACGTACAGTGTTGCTATATACAGGGTGTCCCAAAAACCAATAAACATTGGTGTAATAAAAATGGATATGAATAAAAAAATTAATATTTAGTAGACACTGTTTTGTATGAACTAGTCTAATATGTTGTGGTCCAATATTCTCCCGCCACGTACAGTGTTGCTATATACAGGGTGTCCCAAAAACCAATAAACATTGGTGTAATAAAAATTGATATGAATAAACAATTAATAGTTAGTAGACACTGTTTTGTATGAAATAGTCTAATATGTTGTGGTCCAATATTCTCCCGCCACGTACAGTGTTGCTATATACAGGGTGTCCCAAAAACCAATAAACATTAGTGTAATAAAAATGGATATGAATAAAAAATTAATATTTAGTAGACACTGTTTTGTATGAACTAGTCTAATATGTTGTGGTCCAATATTCTCCCGCCACGTACAGTGTTGCTATATACAGGGTGTCCCAAAAACCAAATTAAAATTGGTGTATAAAAATGGATATGAAAAAAAAAATTAGTATTTAGTAGCACTGTTTTGTATGAACTAGCTAATATGTTGTGGTCCAATATTCTCACGCCACGTACAGTTTTGCTATATACAGGGTGTCCCAAAAACCAATAAACATTGGTGTAATAAAAATTGATATGAATAAACAATTAATATTAGTAGACACTGTTTTGTATGAACTAGTCTAATATGTTGTGGTCCAATATCTCCCGCCACGTACAGTTTGCTATATACAGGGTGTCCCAAAAACCAATAACATTAGTGTATAAAAATGGATATGAATAAAAATTATATTTAGTAGACACTGTTTTGTATGACTAGTCTAATATGTTGTGGTCCAATATTCTCCCGCCACGTACAGTCGTTGCTATATATGTCCAAAACCAATAACATGGAGTGTAATAAAATGGATATGATAAAAAAATTAATATTTAGTAGACACTGTTTGTATGAACTAGTTAAATTTGTGGTCCAATTTCTCCGCACGTAAGTGTTTCTATGTACAGGGGTCCAAAAAACTAACAGTTAATGCGTACATTGGTAAAACTTTGTATTATAAAACAGGTATTTGACATAGTCATGCTTAGTTTTGTTGGTTGGCTAAAATTAAGTCGTACTACAGCGTATCTTATCCAAAGAGTAGCGATTCGGTTTAGTTTGGGGATAGCTTTGGAATATTTGTTTGATGTTTGAGAAATAAGCAAATAATGTTTCCAGAGTATGAAACTTCAAATCTCGCCATCTGCCAGCTATCCTATAAAATGATTTGTGTTAGTGGAAAATGTGTGCTTTTGTTTGTACAATAAGTGCAATCCACTGCACTAACTGTGAAAATTGTGTATTATACAGGGTGGCCCAAAAGTAGGTTAACAGTTAATGTTATACCATTGGTTAGAACTTTGGGTTATTTAGAACAGGTATTTGACATAGTCGTGCTTAGTTTTATTGGTTGGTTAAAATAAAGTCCTACTACAGCGTATCTTATCCAAAGAGTAGCGATTTGTGGACTTCGTTTGGTTTAGTTTCGAGATAGCTTTGGAACATTTATTTGATGCTTGAGGAATAAAAATAATATTTCCAGAGTATGAAACTTCGAATCTCGTCAACTGCCAGCTATAAAAGGATTTGTGCTGGTGGAAAATTTGTGCTTTTGTTTGTAAGTGCAAACCACTGCTGAGAATCTGAGTGAGGCGCACCGACGGTGGATCCTTAAGACCAACTGAAAGTATGAAAATACGGAGACGTGCGTAGCATAACATTCATAAGCATAAAAAGATGTCTACACGACTAGCGTCTCGGGAGCTGATTATCCCTAGAGCAACGTTACAACGCCTGATGGACCAGCTGAACCTTCAACCGTACCGCCCAGTTACAAGGCTTTCTTGAGGACGATCCTAGTTACAGTTCTGTGAGATAATGCGCAATCAACTAACTGAACAACAAGACATGCTTTCGAAAAATAAATGTTGTTGTATAAATAACTGTATACCTAACTAACTGTAAGCTTACTTTTAGGCCACCCTGTTGGTTGTGGTAGACATATATTCAGTTTGTGTGCTGGTCAGCGACCCGCTTAAAAACCCTTCGTCAAGTAAGACAGACACAACAGACAACACACACATAAGTGGATCCATCTCATTTTTAGAGACAGAGGCCAACTTTTTAGGCCACCCTGTATTTTATTTACTTAGATAACGTTAATTATAAAACTAATTTTGGAGTGCCAAATTATTTTGCCAACCGTGAATTAATGGTTTTACTAACTATTATACTAAAATACTTTAAACATTATAGTGAACAACCAATAGTTTTCGAAATTTTCATTATTTTAGTAATTCGAATTCAAGTCACATTGGTCATCATTGCATTGCATATGCTTTAAATTGACGAATTCGCTCATTGAAACAGTGTAAGTATAATTGATTTGAAAATTGCAACAATGGATGGATTTTCAAAATCTTCGTATTTAGCAATTTTAACTGAGTCTTTGATTGGCTTATTTCAGGTGACGTAATTTATTCATTCCTTCTCTTCATTATACCGGTGCTCCGATTGGTGCTATGTTCCCATGTGACATTGATCACCAATCTATCCTCGGGAAAGAATCTATTTTTACTTAGATTTAACGTCGTCGGTTGAAGTCTAGTACTCTACGCCCGACGTTAATGTTTTTTACTTAACAGATTATTTTTACAGAAAAATTTGTTATAAGGAAAAAAAAACATTTTTCTACAAATGTTTTTTTTTCTGTAAAATTAACAGATTGTTTTACAGTGTAGCAGAAAATAAACCTTCCACTCTATTTCTTTTTAACATTCCATAAAAGATGAAGCTTTGTTGGAAACTGTCCTGTTGACTTGAACCCTACTTTTGAGTTTCGCGATTCAACTTAAAAATTACAATTTAGATGTGTTTAACCCTTTGGCTACTAACGGGACTCATTTGTCCCAACAAAGGTTAAAAAAATCATTAGAAACTAAACTCTTCGGCGCAACAGCCCATTACTGGGCCAAGGCCTGCCGTGCCCATTTCAGCTTTCGTGACCTAGGGCTCTGGGGAGCTAGGCATATGTCCCGGTAAGGTGGTCAGCCTCACGCGGAACCCCCAGTGTTTAGTTCCCAAGCATGCTTGGTACCCATTTTATCGACCCTCACAAGGGATGAAAGTATGGGTCAACCTCGCCCAATCCGAGATTCGATCTCCGGACCTGTGGCGTGGCAATGCTAAGCACTACCACTAAGCCACTGGGCATCTAAAAAAATTACTAATAAGTGGAAAGGACTTAGAAACTCATTATAATATGTCCCAGTCGTACAAAATAAAACCACCTCGTAGTTAAAGGGGAATGAGCCCGCTGGACCTGGGATCTCCAAACCCAAGTGCCTCAGTGGTCCAATGGCGAAAACAAATATTTTTTAAGCCACATTTCTCCGGCGCTTTGACACAACTTAAAATTTCAATTTTGACAGTTACGCCACTTTTCTGCTGAAGGTGCGACATTTTCACGAGTCATTGCTTGCGTGGCAACGGTACTTGGAGTCGCATCACGGATAAATGACGTCATCCGATTCTCGGTGTGTTTTACATGTTTTGGCAGTACTTTTCCACCATAAATTCCTTTTCTTATTTCGTTCGTAGAATATCATTTTTTAAATAAATTCATGTATTCAAGGCATACTCGACTTTTTTTGAACTTATAAGATGTAACTTGCGGTAACTATTTAATTTCACAAGGAAACCACAAATATTATTCCAGATTACGACTCAAAATATTTCGCAATAAGGAACTTACACTCTTAAAACAAAAGAGTGAAATCCATTCCTATAAGGGAAGTGCATTTTTGGTACCGGAAAGGAATGGAAATTAACGCATACTGAGTTAAAACCGCTCGTTTTAAGAGTGTAGGACGTAGATTGTTTTCTTTTATTTCTTTTACCCACTCCGCAAAAAGAGTGAAATACACTCTATAGGGGAAGTGCATTTCGGCACGGAAAGGAGTGAAATTAACTCAGACTGAGTTAAAACCGCTCGTTTTAAGAGTGTATCACATAAAAGAGTGAAATACACTCCTATAGGGGAAGTGCATTTTCGGCATCGGAAAGGAGTGAAATTAACTCAGACTGAGTTAAAACGCTCGTTTTAAGAGTGTAGGATGTAGATTGTTTTCTTTTATTTCTTTTACCCACTCCGCAAAAAGAGTGAAATACACTCCTATAGGGGAAGTGCATTTTCGGCACGGAAAGGAGTGGAAATTAACTCAGACTGAGTTAAAACCACTCGTTTGTTTTAGGAGTGTATATAAAATAGAGGTGTATAACACTACAAAACTAACAATAATTAACTCCTTAATAATAAATCAATACATTTAAGACCGATGCGTCGTTAAAGGTTTCTTCACAAACCTCTAAGGCAATTGTTTTAGCAAATTACTTTTAATTTCTGGTAAATCGTAATTTTATAAAAAAAAATATACAAAAACAAGTGTCAACGAATATATTTATTTATAAAGCTAGGATAAAATCCATTTTCTATCTAAAACAAAATTGAATATTTGATTTAATACTCTTTTTATTTGTTTTATCATTGAATAGGTATTACATTAATAATTCAGTAATTTTGATTGATAACTATTTAAGGGGATACGGTACCCAAAAATTGGACAAAATATTAACTTTCCATTTTTGCTTCTTATTTACAATATCTTTCTGAACATTTACTGAAAGTTTCATAATGATATCTTTTGTAGAAAAAAAAGTTATTAAACATTTTCTGGAGTCATCCCTTAAAGTTTGAACCGTATTTCGTCTGCTTTCAACCTGTTCTCTCTGTTTCGCGTTTTTTCAATTCTTGTGTTTAATAACCTAAGGCTTTTTTGGTAATTAAGTTAGAATTTTGAAATTTTTAACCTGTTTTTTTATATAAATAATACACAAAATTGGTTTACTATGTATAGTTGTTTTTTAAAAATATGTTGAATTCAATAAGTTTTTTTATTTTTATTTTTTTAGATTTTCAGTATAAATGCATATTACTTTCCATGCACAGTTCTTGAACAAATAGTTCTAAAAACAAACTTTAAAAGTTTGGTGGAGTTATTCTCAAAATTGAAAAAGGAGTAGCGTTTTAAGAAGTTCAAAATTTTGACTTTTTTAAAATAAATGAAAAACTACTTGTAAATATTTGTTTTTATTGTTAGAAAATGTTTATTTAGAGTAAAAATTATATAAAACCACTATAATTTACAAGTTTGTTATTATTTCTAGAAATAATGTTTTGGGTACCGTATCTCCTTAAACTACGCTGCAGAAATTCTTAAGCTAGGACTATGTGGTTTTTATATATTTGGTGCTTATTTTGTTTATTTAGATAAACTTTAGCAGAAAGCTCAATGGCACTAAGCAAATTTTCTTGCCAACCGTAGTTAATGGGGTAAAGAACTCTTCTTAACAATTAACATGGAATAGTTTTGGGGGAATTTCATATACTACTGTGCTGGATTTAACAGCTCAAATCGAGGTAGTGTGGATTTCATACTAGCATGGCGTAACAAAACAAGTAGGTTTGTTACAGAATCTGTACTTAAACCGCTTCCACACAACATTTGTGCTCAACAGGAAACAAACTATTTATACACCTCAGAGAGAAATTCATGTTACATGAGACATGTTACTTTTTTACCGTTGCTCACATTTTAAAATCCATGCACAGTTCTTGAACAAATAGTTCTAAAACCAAACTATAACAGTTTGGTGGAGTTATTCTCAAAATTGAAAGAGGAGTAGCGTTTTAAAAAGTTCAAAATTTTAACTTTTTTTTTAAAATTAAAAACTACTTGTAAATATTTTATTTAATTACTGGAAAATGTTTATTTTAGAGTAAACATTATATAAAAACACTATAATTTACAAGTTTATGTTATTATTTCTAGAAATAATGTTTTGGGTACCGTATCCCCTTAATTTTGAATAATTACCCAAATCAAAACTGTTTTGGCATTATTGATTTGCTCGGTTCTACGGTCCTTGTCAGCGCGAACGCTGACAGTTTCAATGTTGACTGATTGATTGATTGGTCAGTTAATCCATCATTCAGAAAATCAATCGATCAATATAGTCGTAAAATCTGCCCGTGTCCGTGCGAATAAGGAATTTTAAATTGCGTCTTTATAAAGATAGAAAAGGAGTTTCTGTTTTAAGGTAACAGGGAACAAAACAGCCACTCAAAATATCGAATTTTCATTTAAACTTTAGTTACTGAATCGTGCCTTTACGAAAGAAGTTCTATGATGCACATTTGAATATGGGGCTGGAGTTTGCAAATTTGGTAGTTGATTTCAATATAACTTTGTTCCCAGCTTTAAATGTCGTTATTCCAAAACACAAATTTTCAACCTTAAGGTACACTTTTCTCTTTTTCTATTTTACTAGAAGGGTTGAAATTTTTCTGTGATGTCGTATACATGTCTATTTAACACAGTGAACCAAAAATATTCCAAAAATATATTAAATGAGTAAAAATAAGACGATTTTTCTGATTTAAGAAATGTGCAAAATTTCTATTTAGGTTAATAACTTAAAATTATAAATTTTTTATCGTCAAACTAGAGGTACATTGCGCTGACTGCACTTTTTTTTATTTCTATAAAAAAATATTTTCAGATACACGCAATAGTTGTGCTGGAAAGTGTACCTAAATCCTTTATATTGAAATTAACTACCAAATTTGCGAACTCCAGCCATTCAGATGCGTATTATATAAAAAATTTCGTAAATATTCATTTTAGTGATTGAAAGTTAAAATTAAAATTTGATATTTTGAAGCGTCGTCGTAACGTACCCTGTCCCCTTAACTAAAAATAATCAGCGTTAAATGGCAAGAAAATGTAGTTAAATTGCAGTAAAATATGATTCTTGAATTAAATTTGGCAAAATCTTGCATAACTTTTATCGTGGCTCTCCGAACCATAGTTTAAAATGTTGGAGCTTAAAAAAAACTTTAAAATTCACCAAAAAATAATCAAATAACAAAAAATACTAACTTTAAAAAATCTCACTTGAGATTACGGAGGGTGGGGAGCAAATATCACGAAATATCACCAGGGGGGCTTTTATAAAGATAGAAAAGGACATTAACTAAAAAGCTTAATTTACTACTGAATTTCTGAAATCCCTACTGATTCTGATATTTATAACAATTATCTAAATCTTATAGGTTGGGATCGACTTTTTAAAATTAAGTAAATTGCTTGCGTTGCTATCGTAAAAAATATTTTAATTCTGGTTCATAGGTTTTCCCTAGAATGACAGATGTTAGAAATTCTTCTCTAGCAATAAGTCTCATTCTAATAGCTCTTGTATGAAAAAACCTCACGCAGCCCCATCAAATCAACCAAACTAATAATACAAAAAAAATGTTATTATGACTTTTGCCATAAAGATTTCCAAACCCTTAATAATAGCGATGAAGCATGAAACAAAGTTACTTCTCGAAGTTAATAAATGAACCCAATAAAACCCTTGACCACTTAAGAACATAATCCGGGAAAAGAAATCATAACTCTGGAACGCACCTACTCCAAATTTTCCCCCGGATTCGGCTGCGAGAAAAATAAGAAAACAAGGGAATCCCAAATTGCTTATGGTGGGATGGATCTGTATGGTTAGTTTTGAAGAACACATGATTTTTGGTTTTACTTTTAAGGGGATACGGTACCCAAAAGAAATTCTAGAAATAATAAGATAAACTTGTAAATTATAGTGGTTTTATATAATGTTCACTCTAAATAAACATTTTCTAGCAATAAAAACAAATATTTACAAGTATTTTTTCAGTTATTTAAAAAAAGTCAAAATTTTGAACTTTTTTAAAAGGCTACTTCTCTTTCGATTTTGAGAATAACTCCACCAAACCTTTAAAGTTTGTTTTTAGTAATATTTGTTTAAGAACTGTGCATGGATTTTAAAATGTGAGCTACAGTTAAAAAGTAACATGCATTTATACTGAAAATCACAAAAAAATTACAAATTATTGAATTCAACATTTTTAAAAAACAACTATACATAGACCTTATTCCATGAACAATTTTGTGCACTATTTATATAAGAACACGGGTTAAAAATTTCGAAATTCTAAATTAATTAGCAAAAAAGCCTTAGGGATTTATTAAACACAAGAATTGAAAAACGCGAAACCGAGAAAAAAAAGGTTGAAAGCAGACGAAATACGTATTCAAACTTATAGGAATGACTCCAGAAAATATTTAACTTTTTTTCTACAAAAGATATCATTATGAGACTTTCAGTAAATGTTCAGAAAAAGTAAAAACTGAAAAATCGATATTTTGACCAATTTTTTGGTACCGTATCCCCTTCATTACCTAATACGAATATAACCTCTTTGTCTATAGGTATACATACGTGAACCTTTTAGAATTTACTTCACAACTTCAGTTTACATTTCTCAATGCTAATTTTTTTAAATTATAAACTAGAATATTCAAGCTTTCCAAAATGCCAGAAGATTTTTAAGCAGTTAATTTTAAGGGTCTTTTTCATTAAAAAATTTTAGTTACACGTTTGTTAAAATGTTAGTATGTTATTAGTTACAATAACTCGACAGCATTTGTTTGGTCATTCATAGAAAAAAATATTTTCAGACCTTTAAGACATCAATATACAGGGTGTCCGTAAAAGAATGTCCGAGTTTCAAATTGTAATAGTATCGTTCACCTGACATCACGCCTTGTGATTTCTTCCTTTGGGGTTTCGTAAAAGATCGGGTCTACGTTCCACCCCTACCCCACGATTTACCAACCTTGAGAGGTAGAATTGCACAGGTTGTTGCTTCCATTACTCCGGACTTGCTGCAGACAGTACGGGAAGAAATGCATTTTCGTTTGGATGTGTGCCGTATCACTAAAGGCGCACACATTGAGCACTTATAGGAAAAACTAGGTTAGTTTTCCTTCAATGTCATGTATGATTCGTTATATTTAGTATAAAATAAACTCCTGTAATATACCATTAAAACTCGGACATTCTTTTACGGACACACTGTACATTATCATGGATGTTCGTCTCAACAAATATTAAACTACTGTTCGTAAAAGTCCTTGTAAAACATACTTTTAAAATGATTTATGTTTAAAAAATGTTATTGATGTACACTTGTAGTATAGAAATGCAATTTGAAATACACAATCATAAAGTCAAAGTTAGAATTTTGAACAGTTCGTTATTTGTTTTGTCATATTTCAAAATTTCAGTGTAATAAATTATTCTGTACCGTACATTTGTCGGCTTAATGTACCAATGCAAATTTATGCTGTCAGTACGAAATTATTTGTTGGTTTGAAAATTTTACTTTTGTTATTAATGCAAATTTTTCCTATCAACTGAATTTGTTCCTGTGAATTGATGACTAAATTTTTGTTCTTTAATAATATTTTTTCCCGTTCTGAGATAGCTATAATTCAGATATTGAATCTGATCTACTCAATTACGCAAACCAATTTAAAATTGTTATAAAAATATTTATGACATTAAAACGGGAAGTTTTGTTTAATAAAACAATCAGGTTTGTAACAGAATCTGTAACTCAGCCCGCTTCCACACAACATTTGTGTGCAACAGGAAAAAAGTCGCCAAACACAATATTTATTCTATTATAAACATTTACACGCTAAATTTGGCTAGTTTCATTTAATTTATTTCGAAAATTCGGTAATTATTAATTGAATAATTATTATCGTTTGCAAAAATTAATTTATATTCCAAAGAATAAATATGTAATATTCCTCGTTTTTAAATAGAATGAAAACATGTCATATCAACATACAAAGAATCTCGTAGTGAAATATATTTGACGTCATTTCAAATTGATGTCGCAAAAATAAAATTTACTTTAATTTATTCTTTAAAAGATTTAGTTTCTCGAGTGATTGTTGCGAATGGCATTGGGGATTTAATTCTTATAAAAATGGCTTATTATGCTTTTTAAATGAGCATTAAGTTTTGCAGTTTTTCAAATAATTAAAGTACTTCGAATTCAATTTTTTTTCTGAAATTTTTCCAATGTCTTCGAATTCGATGCGCTGAATTTTTTTACGTATCACACTTGCCTGTAGTATTTGTAGTTTGGGCTATGAAAGTGGGTGACGGACAGACAGACAGGTGGACTGAACGATTATAATACCTTCAACTTTTTACGTTATAAACGTAGTGTGGAAGCTAAAATTTCAAATAACAGATTTTTCAAAGAAAGAAGTACAAGATACACAAACAAAAATGTGTCATTGAAAAAGTCTTCAAAAAAGCAACGTCCGGAATTTCCATTCTTCAGCAAGTTTATCATATTAGATTTAAACATAAAGAACAGTCCAGTTAACATAAAAAAACAATACATTCTTTTACATATTCAATAAACAGGTGACGTTATAAAGTTGTTATTTCTTTGCAATCCTTATTGCTCAGATCTTCTCATGCAATCGATACAAGAACAAAATCCTTTCGTTCCCCCATGATCCAAAACCGAAGAGAATTTAGAAACCAATTCTGTTCCATACCTCCTTTCCGGACGTTCGAGTATTTACCGAATTCGAAATCGAATAAAAGGGCCCTTTTCAACAAAAGATACCTTCCCCGTCGCTTGTGTTCTTTAAAAAAAAACTGCAAAAAAATGTATGAATTCGCTGACCGAAGCATAGTCAGTCTTTTTCTTTTTTTTATAAATCGCCAACTGTATAAAAAGAGGTTAAGTCCATAGGAAGCTTTCCGTATACGCTTTTTTACCATATTAGCTTCCACACTACGTTTCTAACGTCAAAAGTGGAAGGTATTATAATCGTTCAGTCCGTCTGTCTCCGTCAGCCACTTTCCTAGCCTGAACTACAAATGCTACGGACAAGTGTGATACGTCAAAAAATTCAGCGCATCGAAATTGGAATACATTGAAAATTTCAGAAAATAATTCGATTTCGAAGTACCTCAATTATTTAAAAAACTGCAAAATTTAATGCTCAGTTATAAAAGCATAGGAAGCCATTTTTATTAGAATTTAATCACCATTGCCATTCGCAACAATTGCTCGAGAAACTTTAATTCTTTTAGACAATAAATTAAAATAAATTTATTTTTGCGACATCGATCTGTTTGAAATGACGTCAAATGTACTTCACTACGAGATTCTTTGTACGTTGATATGAAATGTTTTCATTCTATTTAAGAGCGAGGAATATTACATATTTATTCTTTGAAATATAAATTAATTTTTGCGAACGATAAGTAATAATTTTTGAATTTTCGAAATAAAATAAATGAAACTAGCCAAATTTAGCATGTAAATGTTTAATATAGAATATCAATGCTGTGCCTTTTTACCTGTTATTTCTTAACATCTTCACTCCTGAAAAAAATCCTATGCGTATATTCATTGTATAAACATATTTTTCAAACAATTATGTACTAAGAAGTATATTCTTTTCAAGTAATTAGGAAAAAAACTGCGTTTGGAATTTGCTGAGGGTTACGTCAATTTAGTGGAATTTGAGATTTTGAGGGTTCAAAAATATTTTTTTTTGTGTGCTATGAATAAACAAACAAGTTCTGTTAGTTTTTGCGATTAATAGATCAATTTAACTTTTGTTTTAATCCAACATGTCCAATAAAATAACCCTGTTGGAACTTCCTCCTTCTAAAACTTCGGAAATCTGCCTGACCATCTTGTTAAGACATATTTCAATACAAATAATGAATCAGGAGCTTCGGTATCTGTATTTTTGGAAAGCTTGAACAATTTAATTTATAATACATAAAGTTTTTATAGTGATAAATTGTAAACTTAATTTGTGAAATGAATTCGACAGATGTCCCACTTATGTGTCCTTCTGGAGCGAAGAGGTGAAAGCAAGAAGCTAGGGGGAAACATTCCAACGGACTTGATTTCTTTTTAAGTTTAAGACTCAATCTTTTCCAAGAGATAGTTTCAGGAGATTTCATTTTATCTTTTAAATCTAGCCGGATATCGTTTTAAATGTAATGTGCTCTTATTTGTTTTGTTCCGGATTTAGTGCTCCCTAATAGGCCTGAATAGGAATGGAAAGAGTATTAGTTTTAAGTACGGCTATCTGAGGGTTTGCTTTTGGATTTTGTAGTATTAGACTTTTATGAGAACCTGACCACGTAGTGCCTGGTGATTTAGATCTTCCTCCGAGTACTTTTTTTATAAGTTGAAAGCAAAAGACAATTCTACATGAGGTACTTAGGAATGGGGAAGCTTTACCACAAGGTTCACTTCTATAAATCCTCATTATATACGTTTATTAAAAATTAAAACCTTGAATCCTATATTAAAACAGTTGTTAAATAGAAATATTGTTAACGGATATTATTGCTTTGATGAAATAAGTGTTCATGAAAAGCTAAATAAAGCATGGAAATATTATGAAATATTATATTTATAAATATAGAAATTAAGTACAAGTAATTTGTTTCTAATGGCGCTGTTTTTTGCGGATTGATCCTTTTGCAGACTCAGCATATTCGCGAGAACTAAGAGCCATTGTTTGTGGCATCATCAAGGAGACTATCGCAATCAATTTTGACGCTCAGATTGATAATCTGAGCTCTCTGTGGATGTTAAAGTATGCTGAGATTTAATTTTGCCCAAGGTACAAGCAAAATAAAAGAAGTAAAATAATTGCATGTAGTTTCAATGTATTGTATTTATAATGAAAGGACGGAAAACTAAGTTAAACTATTCTCACAAATTTTAATATAATGATATTTACTTTAACGTAAAATTCAAAAAGAAATTTAAAACACTTTGATTAACCACCAAGTACTTTAATTGTCTCTCAACTTCAATTTAATCAACACAAACTTCATTATTTCTCCAAATTCCTGATAAATAATTTTGTTCCATCTTACATTCCTAACTGTTGTAAAATTCACTTGTTTCAGAAGACTTATTAGCAGCGCGTACCAAGTCCATAGCTCTTAGTTCGATCTGTAGAGTGGATTCCGACAGACAAACGTACCAATGTGGAAAAACACTACTTTAGAATTAGTATCCCCCAAAACATGTAGAAAACATAAAATCTCTATTTCGTATTTTCGACCTCATCAAAATACCGGGTGGCCCAGCGGGTAGTGTTTGAAACAAATGAAAAAATAAAAACAAATAAGAGACATGAGAAGAATTTAATGACGTTTATTGAATGGACATATTGGGCAATTAATGATAAAGAGGTTCGAAGTGCCCGCCATCTTTAACAAGGACAGCAGTTAGGCGGTTCTCGAATCCAACCATACTCCATACTCCTTATCCATACCTTCCTCCATACTCCTGCCATACTCCATTTGTTTGTCCAATTCTTTTTGTGGAACTTGTCACAAAAGCTAAAAAAAAATCTTCCCACAAAAAGAATCGGTCATACAAAAGGAGTATGGAGGAAGGAGGAAGGTATTTGTAAGGAGTATGGAGTGTGGTTGTATTCGAGAATCGCCTAACTGCTGTCCTTGTTAAAGATGGCGGGCACTTCGAACCTCTTTATCATAAATTGCCCAAAATGTCCATTCAATAAACGTCATTAAATTCTTCTCATGTCTCTTATTTGTTTTTTCATTTGTTTCAAACACTACCCGCTGGGCCACCCGGTACTTTCATTATCTAACATTTCAAATAAGAAATGGAAAGTAAAGAAGAAGCAAAACAGTTGGATGTAGTTTTTATGTATTGTAGTTAAAACTTAATTATGAAACTAAGTTGAATTATGCTCACAAATTCTAAGACAATCATTCTTCATTGTATTGCAGTAATAATAAAATGACGAAATTAAGTTGAACTTAACCCACAAATTCTCAACAATGTTAGGGCTGGGGAGCCCAGTCGGTTAGGCATTCGCCTAGCATGCGGAAGGTCCCAGGTTCGGGACCGGGCATCGCCAAAATAACTGTCGACTTATAAACGGACCGTGCAGCCAAAAATGTCCGATGAATAAGACCCCGTGAGGCGGGAGTGCACGTTAAATATCCTTCAAAGCCTAACGCTGCGTACGATGTTGCCCTTATCGGTTGCGTTGGGTGCCTACTCTGGTGTCGGCTAGTCCCTTGACTGTGGTTCTAAAATAAGACGCCCATCGCCAATAGCCCTCGTGTAGCTCTAGGGCGACGATAATTCAAACTAAACTCAACAATGTTATTTACCTTAACTTAAAATTCAAGAAGAAATTAAAAAATCCTCACTTAAATCACCTTCAACTACTTAAATTGTCTCTCAACTTCAAGTTCTTCAACACAAATTTCATTATCTCTCCTAATTACGGGGGAAATAAATTTCCTACATTCTCTACTGTTGTTAAATTCATTTGTTTCAGAAGACTTATTGGCCGTCTTCTGACCATTTAGATTTTAAATTAATTCCGCTGAAACCTAACTAGTCCACTTTGGGTGATTGGAAATGAACTTTTCCGGAAAATCTGTCGTCCAGTGAACAGTTACTGCTAGTGTCAACGACGTAAATATATCGGACAGGTATTCTAATTGTGTAAAGGGTTTAATGTAGAGGGGATTAGATGAATAGCTAATTTGCGGGAGAGGTTGCTACGTTTGCACTATCGCACCATTTGAGTAAGTCCAAAAATTCCTAAAGCTATTTTTTGTTGTAGTTTTGTAACGATGTTTTCATACAATTTAAGAACGTAGTGTTTTCTGCTAGTTCAACTAAATATATGGACAGTATTCTAATTGTACAAAGGGTTTAATGTAGAGGGATTAGATGAATAGCTAATTTGGCGGGGAAGTTTGCTACGTTTGGCACTTATCGCTACCATTTGAGTAATTGCAAAAAAAAAAAAATCCTTAAAGCTATTTTTTTATTGTAGTTTCGTAACGTATGTGTTTCAGAAAAATTTTGTTTTGTAAGGGGTCTCGGTACACAAATTACTTTTAAAAAAACTTTAGATTTTCATAAATTTTGTTTTTAATTTTGTATTGAAGCTTAGTTTCAGGGAAGAAATATTTTAGTGGGTAATCACGAGAATTTCATGAAAAAATACTAATTTCAAATTATTTATTGTATTGAAAATTTATTGTTTTCACTATTTCATCCCTATATTCGATATACTCTTATGTACATTGAAAAAAACTTCATCACTTTCCATAAACATTTATTTTAGCTGTAGTGGGGGAGCATTTTAAGTATGGGTATGTTTCAAAACATTATAAACTAAGTAAAATAAAATTTAAAGAAAATGATAGTGAAACATTCGAAGGAAAGTAAGAAGTAAAGTAGCTTTTATGTAAAAAAAAATATTCAATTGTTTTGAAACTTTAGGGACAAAACATACTAAAGGGATTTTTATATTTTTTTAAGTCATAAAGTTAGATGAAATTGTAAAATTTTTAAGGTACTGAGTCCAATAAAAAAACCCGTCTTTTTTATAATCTTTAAAAAGTGGTTTAGATTTGGAAATTTGTTCAAGGAAAAGTCACGTGACTTTTGCTCCGGTGTTGGGCCCCTTTCAGGTTTTCTAATTTGCAGTTCAAATACATCTAAAGTCTCTGGTCGGTGCGATAGTGACGTGTCGTAAAAGCGGCTAAAGCAATTTACTTCGGGACTTTACGGTTGATGAATTAACAATTGAGAAGTAAAACTTATAAAGAGATTAGTATGGGTAAGTAGCATAAATAACTGCTAATGGGACGTGGTACTTTGGTACTTTAATGTTTGAGAAAATCGGTTTTTAATTTTGTATGGGAAGTACAATGCTGCAATAATAAAGTACTACTACCATAGATATCATAGTTAAAGTATTAGATTGGCAGATCACGTGACCCTGTAGTGAAAGTCTGTAGTGAAGTGACTTTCTCAAAAGAGCAATATTTTCGTAATGACTGACTTTAATAATGAACTGTAGTGAATTGAAGAATGTATAAATTCGTAGTTGCCTTTCGACCGATGCCAGAACTTGCTAAGATTGTGACTGTTTAACATCGTTTGTGCTAGATCTACAGAATTCTACGTTTGACTTGTACGTTTGTGGTTTGTCCTAAATAAAATGTCTCGTCCTAAGAGCAGTTCTTCAAACACAAAATAGTACACCCCAATGCTAACGACGCAAGACCTAAATAAGAGGGCAAAATGTCCAGTGTTGCCACCACTTTAAGGAGAAAAATGTTACGACATCAGCGGAAAAATACCATTTAATTCTAAAATTACATTTATTATAAATTTTAGAATTATTCTAAAATTACCAAACAAAAATATCGTAAAAATACTAGCTGCATTTTTGGAATCTTTTTAGTGACTTGAAATGCTTTTATAGTATTTTGGTTGGTAATTTTAGAATTAAATGGTATTTTTCCGATGATGCCGTAGCATTTCTCTCCTTAAAGTGGTGGCAACACTGGCCACATTGCCCTCTTATTTTGGTCTCCATACGCGTCCCGTCCTTAGCAATTTAGGTCACGTGATCTGCCAATCTAATACTTACTATGTAACTCGACTCGCTAAATGACTCTATAACCTAAATGAGACGCATGACCTGCTGTTCCAAAATTTAAGCCTTGATATAAAAAATAGTAGAAACAGTAGTATCATAGTAGTTATACCGCGACAATATCTCTAACACTACTAACTCTACTACTACTACTATAGATACTACTTTTTTACTGATTTTTTCAAGTGCATTTAAATATTTTTGGAAACAGCCAGGATATCATGGCCGGTCTCGATTTAGAGATTTACGTTACGTTGCCAATCAACGAAAATTTCCAAAAGTGGTAAACATTCCCCTTAATATTTCATAAAACTTGATAAGCTATTTTAACCCTACGTTAAATTTTCAAACTCTCCCAAAATAGCTAATGAACAGACCAGCTATTATCTCAGATGTACTTATTATTTTTACGAGTTAGAGTTGTATGCAGAAATATGTAGATTAATAAGAATGTAAACATTACAACTCTTTCAATTACCGCTCAATAAATCGACCCGTTTTCCCTATAAGATAATTTCAATAACTTTAAAACCTAAAAAAATCTATAGCAGCCATCCTTTGCACATGCGCGTTCTTCTCAAAAGCCTTATGACGTGCGACAGGTAGATTTTTTTTATCAAAAATAATGTACAATACTGTTTATTTCTCCACATAATCACCTTGACGATGAAAGCATTTGTCATATCTGTAAACAAGCTTTAAAGTACCCTCTTCATAAAATGCAGCCGCCAATGATTTGAAGGGAGTTGTGACGGTTTCTTTGAGCTCCACGTCAATTTGGAAGAGCTACAATCCAAGCACATCTAATTTTATCACTATGGTAATTGATTCCTAACACTTAGTCAACCGCTACATACTGATGTCATGAGAGGCCAAGAGCAAGCTGTCTACGACGGTATTGTTCACGGTACCAGTGTTAGAGAAACTCAAAGGTTACCTACGTGAATTTGGACATATAGATTTAACCCGAGTTCCAAGGTGCTTCCTGGCCTTTCTTCTTAAACATCAGTTCGGCCACCTTTAAATTTTCAACAGTATTCACGAACAACGCCATCACTCATAAAGGTGTCTCCATACACTCTATTCATTCTTCGATGAATTTCTGTTGCACTGTTCCCTTCTGCCTGCGAGAAACGAATAACAGCTACCAATTCTCAATTGGCGGCTGCATTTTACGAAGAGGATATTTTAAAGCTTGTTTACATATATGACAAATGCTTTCATCGTCAAGGTGATTATGTGGAGAAATAAGCAGTATTGTACATTACGTTTGGTAAAAAAATCTCTTTTTGTATTTTGACCCGTCTTTTGTTACAGCCCATCGGAGGTTGAAGAAAAAACAGCCCTCGTAGAATCGGCACTTTCAAAAACGTGTAGAAAATACTCTATCTCCATTTCTGATTTTCGGCTACATCAGTATACTTTCATTACCTTTTATTTCATATTAGGAAATTGAAAGTAAAAATTTCACCCTTTTATTTCAGCTTGAAAATATATTTCCCTTTTTAAATAATAATATTGTAATGGAAAAGTATAGTAATAATAATATCCATTGAAAATAGGGGTTAGTAGCATTCATAGATAACACTCATGATGTAAAATTGCAGTGAAAGAAACTAATATATGTACTTAATTGATTCCAGAGTATAAAAAATTGGTACGCGATACAATTTATATTGTTTCTCTAAACATCGCTTTTGAAATTAATTCTAAGAAACTGTTCTATAAAAACTGAAACGCAAAAAGGCAATAACGAATTTTTACCTAAACTTATTACAATATTTGTAAGCCTTTTTAACATAATATTAAAAAAAAGCTCAAAATATTCATAAAAATAAAGAAGCCCTAGAAATTTAATCGCGATGGAATATGTATGAAAAAAATATGCTAGGTGTTGCCACCAGCTGCAGACAAATTCATAAACGAAACTTAAAATTGAATTCCATTGAAGAGTTGTTAATAATATGGTAATCCATGCACAGGTGCGGAAAGAAAGTTTTGGATGTATCTTTATATCAAAACACAATTCAACTAACAATATCTCGAATAATCTCAATAATGGAATTATTAGAATAACCAGCCTTAACACTTTCGCTGCGGATGATGCCTCAAGGTATCGAAAACTAAAGATTCGATAATGGGGTCGTTTCAGATGATGTAAATATCTTGTTTTCATGTTTGCCTTTCCTGTGATTTCATTGGTGGTTTCAATTTCACTCTCAAAATGAGCGATTTTTTTCTGCTGTTTTAATTGAAATTTTTTTACATGCCATTTATTTTCTATTCCTACCATTTACTAAACTTTATCGATTATAATTGGAGTTAATTTTAAGTATGCAAAGCATTACTAAAACGCCAATGTTGTTGGAAAATTAGGTTTATATGATACTTTGTCGTATGCTGAGAAACTAAGCGAAATTGTTGTGCAGCAATTTTACATTATTTACGAACAGAGAAAAGCTTTAGTTCTACTGAAAGAAAAGTTTGTACACAACATTCGTTTCGTAAGGTAAGAAAAGTTTGTACACAAGATTCGTTTCGTAAGGTAAGAAAAGTTTGTACACAACATTCATTTCGTAAGGTAAGAATTGTACACAACATCGTTTCGTAGTAGAAGTTACACAACATTCGTTTCGTAAGGTAAGAAAAGTTTGTACACAACATTCGTTTCGTAAGGTAAGCAAATATTGTATTGTTCAAAACAAATGTAATTCTAGAAGGACCAAGAATAAAACAATACCATTGGAACAGTTGCCACCCACTGCGTGAAAAATGTCGATTAAATTTCTTAAGCCAAATGTCTTTGTATTTAAAGAAAAAAAACTTTAATACTAATTTTTAAGATTTGTAATTTTTTTAATTTAAAATCAAAATATATTTTTATAATATTGTGCTCATCGGCTTTTTTTAAAAATATGCTCCTATCAGTTTATATATAATTGATTGCGCTATAATTAGTTTTAGGTATTCTTTTGAAATTGTTTAATACATTTAAAAAAATATATTAAAATTTTATTAAATAATAATAAATTAGGTGTTTAATTTTCAAATAATATGAAAATCACATCATTCAAAATCTTAGCAAGAGGTTTATAAAAGCAATTTTTGAAACTAATAATACTTGTTCCATGATTCAATGGAATGCTTTGTATCGTGAAGACTAATAGTTTGTAATTTTTATTACTATTTTGAAAAGGATAGAACATTTTTCAATTTTACAAAGATTTAAGGGAAAGTTTAAACTTAATGGTCGAAAAATAGAAAATTAATGAAAGGTAGTTGTGTGAAAAGAAATATTCTGTTACAGATAATTAACTTTCCTTTCAGAAGATAATAACTAATTATTTCCTTAGAATACTGCAGATATACTAATACTCAACAATAAATTATGGTTTTAGATAAAAAAATTTTTTTAAAGCTAATGAATTCCTTTTAACATTCTCCATTACCCTTAATACTGCTTTTGTTTAAGAGTTAATAATATAAGTAACTTGGTAAAAGTTTAAATATAGTTACTCACCTTTCTGAATATTTTGGGGTAACTAAAACTTAAAAATTAATAATTAAATAACCAGTAGATATTTCCCCTACACATTTTTTTATTTTGTTATTGTGATGATTCTTATAGTTAGTGTAAAAAAGATGCTTACATGGCAAAGCAATACTTTCACAGAGGTTGTTCAAAAAATTTCAAAAACTGACCGTTACTCTTAAAAATGTGCAGGTACATGTTATGTCCGAGAAGTATTTTAAAATATCTAGGTTATAATTTTTTTTTATTTTTAGTTAAAAAGTTTTAAATGATACAATGCGCATAAAATGTATTAAAAAATATACTTTAAGCATAGTGGTTATTTTGACAAATTTTATGCTTTTTCTTTTTGAGTAATAAAGCTTAATTTTTTTTAATCTCACGTTAAAGACACGCAATTTCAACCAAATTTAAAGTAAAAGCTTATTGATTCTTATTCTTTTATATTTACTGACAGTAAATAAAATTATTGAAAACGGAGTAGTGTTTTTTTATTATATTATTGTGGTTCTACTTTGGTAGCACTGACGCCAAAAAAATGTAAAATTTAAAAAAAACATTCAACCCTTTCAAAAATGTTATACTTTGGGCAAAAAAAACCTTACCTAAAATATTACCAAACTATTCCTATGCAGAAACTTCTTTTAGGTCTATTCTACAACGTCTTAAGTGAAAAAGACTGCTCATAAAAATTTTAGCATTCTTACGAGTCACCCAAACACATCGTAAAAAAAAGTTTGGAACCTTCACCGCTGGCATTTTATTTTTGTAATTTCACACCCCATTAACGGAGGTGAAAACACTTTAAAGCTCTTTTAGGAGTCTGAAGGAAGATTTTTGTGCATTCTTAAAAAGTGTGTAGGGGGCTGAGGAGCCCAGTCGGTTAGGCATTCGCCTAGTATGCGGAAGGCCCCAGGTTCGGTTCCCGGCATCGCCAAAATAACTGCCGACCTTATAAACGGCCCGTGCAGCCAAAAATGTCCGACGAATAATACCCCGTGTAGAGGGAGTGCACGTTAAAATACACTCCAAAGTCCCAACGCTGCGTATGATGTCGCCCTTAACGGTTGCGTTGGGTGCCTACTCAGGAGTCGGCTCGTCACTTGGACGACGTGGTTCTAAAATATGACGCCCGTCGCCAATAGCCCTCGTGTAGCTCTAGTGTGACGATAGTTCAAACTAACCTAACCTAAAAAGTGTGTACACTCTTAAAACAAAAGAGTGAAATTCACTCCTATAGGAGAAGTGCATTTTCGGCACCGGAAAGGAGTGGAAATTAACTCAGACTGAGTTAAAACCGCTCGTTTTAAGAGTGTAGGACGCAGATTGTTTTCTTTTATTTCTTTTACCCACTCCGAAAAAGAGTGAAATTCACTCCTATAGGAGAAGTGCATTTTCGGCACGGAAAAGAGTGAAAATTAACTCAGACTGAGTTAAAACCACTCGTTTTAAGAGTGTAAGACGCAGATTGTTTTCTTTTATTTCTTTTACCCACTCCGAAAAAGAGTGAAATTCACTCCTATAGGAGAAGTGCATTTTCGGCACCGGAAAGGAGTGGAAATTAACTCAGACTGAGTTAAAAACGCTCGTTTGTTTTAAGAGTGTAACTGGGTTTTTAATTGGGCACGTGGTTTCCCAGTCGGTAAGGAGCCTGCCGTGCGTGCGAAAGGTCGCAGGTTCGAGCCCGGGCTTTGGCAAAGTAACTGCCGACCTATAAAGTGTCTGTAGACCGTAAAAGTCTGACGAATAATACTAGGGAGTTGACGTTAAATATGCCCCAAAGTCCCGATGCTGCATACGATGTCACCCTTAAAGTTGCATTGCGGTTCTACTCAGGTGCGTTTGGTCCACAGAAAAAATGTTTTGTTGGGAGAACCAAATTTTTTTTGTTGACGTGTTTTGTTGACTAATTTTGTTGACTTAACAATATTTTACTTGTCCCAACAAAGCGTCATTTCCACCACAACAAAACCCGTTTGGTTGAGGTAAGCTCGGTCTGCTATTGGCTGTTTCTAACTGTGACGTCATGGTGCCTGTCATCAACAGCAAATCGAAGAAAATTAAGGGCACCATTCGGCCATTATCGTTGGGGAAGGATTTGATTGCTATTTTCAAAGGTAACTTGGGGCCGTAGTGAGCCTAGTGGTCAGCGTCTTGGTCTCGAGATCGGAAGGTCCCGCGATCGAGTCCCGGTCCCACTGAAGACCTACCGAGTATATGCGGAGTACGTGCTTGTTAAATCTGTTGGGTCCGAAAGTCCTGTGGTCGGTCATTGCGCATTTTCGGTTTGGCGCATTTTTGGTTGAATCAACAAAATAATTTCAACAAAATAATTTGGTACTGACAACAAAATTTTGTTGGCGCTATATTGACCAAAAAATTTTGTTGAAACAACACATTTTTTGTTCTTTCAACAAAATATTTTTTTCTGTGTGCTTAGTCAGGTGTCGGCTCGTCACTTGACCGTGGTTTTAAATTACGACGTCCGTCGCTTATAGCCGTCGTATAGCTCTAGTGCGACTCTAATTCATCCCAGTTGGTAAAGTGATGAACTTAATTAATATTTACTTTAAATATTTATTTGAACTGGAGTAAAAATAATATTTAATATAAAACGTACCCTCTCTCTTTCATTAGTTTTGAATTCATTGCAATGATCTAACTGGTATCATAAAATGGGATGAAAATCGTATATCAAAAGAATCTATATATACATTTTAGAATGTCAATGCATATTAACAAAAGGAATAGTACTTTATGTCTTAAGTTTAAATATTTTAAAAAGCATATTACACGAATAAAATATAAATTGTGCGATGGAAATTTAATACTACTATGATTTTTATTTGATTTTACTTCACTCAAATTTTCCGAATTATTAAATTGACCGATAACAGCGAAAATATAGTTATAAGCTCGGAGACGTAAAAATATATTTCGGAGTTTCTCGTAACGGTATAAAAACCAATTGAGGTCATGTATAAAGTAGCTTAAATTTGATTCTTCTTTTTCTTTATTCGTCTTCTAGGATTATGGGATTATTATTTATTTTATGAAATAAATAATAATCTTAGAATGTTGTTCATCAAGGCAGAAAAGCAATATATTAGCAAGAACTTTTCTTATAGATATACAACAATTAGTATTGGGAAACTAGTCAAATATAGAAAGCCTTTAAAGCTCATTGAACTTATAAAATATAAAATATTAAACTAGATATGTGAATACAATTTAATCCCCTTGTTGTTTACGAAGAATTTTGTGATTCAAAGAAACGCAGTCAAAAGAAACTAATTCAAATTCTTTTGAAAAGAGGTATATAAAAGGATTTGTCCATTCGTAGTTTCTCGAAATAACGAATTTTAAAGTCATCTTTTATTAGTAAACAATCCAATTGCGCATATATAGAACAACCTAATATTTACCGTTGAATAATTTGGACATATGCCGTCTATGTGTAAAATATTGTATGCATTCCTCGAGTTTCACATACACAATAGATGTTATTGTTTAGTAAGCTGTATATTTACAAAAGAAATGAACGAACTACATTAAATTTCCTTTATATTCCTAGTTTTGCACTTTAAAGGCAATGTGTTTTGATATCAAATCATATTAAGTAATAGTTAAAATTGATATTTAAAAATTTTGTAAAATAAGAAATCCTTATGGGGCAAATAGTGTCAGATTTAATGGTTTAAGTTTATACTTAAATTAAATTTGAGGTTGGAGGATAGTTAAATGTTTTATAAATATACGTATCATTCGCAATATATTTGTTCTTTAATTTAATATTAGAATGTAAAATAAAATAACGAACCATATTTCGCAAATCTATAAGAGTTTTATAGGGATATTTTTAAAACCGACATTATTTTACTTCCGTTTCGATTTATGGGGGAACAAATTTTGATTTTAGAAAGAAAATTTTAAAAAATGTCATCAAAATTTGAGGTTTTTCGAATCATTAAGCCCCGATGAGCACCTGTTCATATTAACCAATTTTAATAAAATTATACAAGAATTAGTTTTTCATCTGATGGAACAAATTGAGGATGCAAGACTTTTTGAATTAAAAAAAATAATTTCCCCCTTCTAATAATGACCACTCTTAAAATCATAACGGTTTTAATAAACCTTGCAATTATAAATAGCAGTGCAGTTTAAAATATAACTTAAACCTCAAACCTTTAATTTCTAAAATTTATATCAGTATTAATTTATTATGTGCACTTTTTCTAAAGACATTTAATGATTTATTTTTTATAAATTTTCATTAGAATGAAAGCTTTCGACTTTTTCTTGTTTCGTGTATAAGAAATAAAAGAAAATCGTTTAAAAGTTTTTATCGGGCGCAATATTATATATCAATGTTCAATAAACCCTGTATTTTTATCGAATTCTTTACAATGCAGGAAATATTTCAATAACAATATTTCTTGTTACTTTTTGCCTCTTAAACAAAAATTTTCGACGATTGTGGAATGATTAATTTTCAAATACAAAAGTTACATCTTCAAAAAGTTAAGAGTTTGGCCCCTTGGGCACCTAAAGCACATTACTTTAAATAGTATCCGACTACTTCCTTGCAGAAACTGCTTTTATGTTTACTTTACAACCTTTTAAGTGGACAAAGGGACTTCTTATTAAAGTTTAGCACTATAAACAGCTTTTCAGTAAGAGCATAGGTACACCTTAGAAAAGTTGAAAAATAACCTCCAGCTATTCATTCGAGTAATTTTAGGTACCATTAGTGGAGGTGAAAATACCTTGAGATAGTTAAGGAGTCTTAAGAAATATATATATTTTTTGTGTGTATGATAACGGAGTGGTTTTAGTACTTTTAGTTATTCAATACGAAATAAAAGGTAATGCCAGTATTGCGATGAGGTCGAAAATCCGAAATGGAGATAGAGTATTTTCTACAAGTTTTTGAGAGTGCCGTTTCTACTAGGGCTGTTTTTTTTTCAACCTCCGATGTGCTGTAACAAAACGACTAGTCAAATTACAAAAAAGATTTTTTTTAAACCAAAATTAATGTACAATACTGCTTATTTCACCACATAATCACCTTAACGATCAAAGCATTTGTCATATCTGTAAACAAGGTTTGAAATACCCTCTTCATAATATGTAGCCGCCTAGTGAGAATTGGTAGTTGTTATTCGTTTCTCGCAGGCAGAAGGGAACAGTGCAACGGAAATTCATCGAAGAATGAATAGAGTGTATGGAGACACCTTTATGAGTGAAGGCGTTGTTCGTGAATGCAGTTGAAAATTTAACGGTGGCCGAACTGATGTTTATGAAGAAGGGGACGAAGGAAGCACGTCTGTCGCTACAGACGGCGGAATTGTTCAGAGAGTTGACCAAGTGTTTAGGGAAACTCGAAGGTTTACCATAAGTGAATTATCGATCAGCATAGTGGCTTGGATTGTAGTGCTTCAAAATTGACGTGGAGTTTAAAGAAACCGTCACAACTCCCTTCCAATCATTGGCGGCTACATTTTATGAAGAGGGTACTTCAAAGCTTGTTTACAGATATGAAAAATGCTTTTGGAGATTCAAATGGAGATTGTGTGTTTTCTATACATTTTGGTGGTTGCTGATTCTAAAAAAGTGGGTTTCGAACGTTGTTCCGTCTCAAATTTAATCGACAATATCATACGTTATATTATTATTTACAATACGAAAAAGACCAAGCCTATGTAAAAACTAGGTGTGTAACACTACACTAATTTCTGTGTCTGTCTGTCTGAAACCACTCTACGGCTCGAACTAAAATTAGCGACGGACTTCAAATTTTTTACACGAGTTTACAGTACCTGCCGGACGTCATAATAAGGTTTTAGAGAAAATCACGCAAATGGTAGCTGCCATAGAACTTTTTAGGTTTTAAAGTTATTCAAAATACATTATAGGGTACCATATTACCTTTGAATATATTGATTTATTGAGCGGTAATTGTGAAAGTAGTGCAGTGTTACACCCCTTAGTTTTTACATAGGCTTGGTCTTTTCCGTATTGTAAATAATAATATAACGTATGATATTGTCGATTGAATTTGAGATATACAGACTTATAAGCTCGTAAAGATGCTACCAGTTTTTCCAACTATATATATACGATTTTTAAAAATGGATATTTGTTAAAATTGAAATTTAAACTATCGAAGAGTCTTTTAAAGACATTTCCTACAAAAAAAAAGCTTAAAAACATTTTATGAAAATTTATAAGCTGCGAGATTAAATTTAAAGCTCATAGATTGAAAACAAGTTTACAAGTATTTATCCTCTAAGGGTTAGGAATACTTAGTTGAGTGCGACATTTTTTACTTTATTTTTAAAATAATCCTCAATGTTATTTTAGTATACGATAGATTTACTAAAATGAATAACTTTTTTTTAAATCAAATCACGGCCTACTCAACTACTAAGGCCGAAGAAGCTTTCCCAAACATGCTCGGGGACGGAAATTTTGTTGTCATAGTTCCGAGTGACGTTGTTCCGAAGATGAAGACAACCTGTCTCGAAACCTATTCGGAACCACTCGTTCACGGCTGACTACAATTTTAGGGTTCCCAATGCGTCCGAACTGGTTTCTCGATCTTCGGCACTGGGAACAGTGACGTCAAAATTTCCGTCTACGCTCATGTTTGAGAGAGCTACTCTGGCCTTGTTATTGAAGTTGGCCGTGATCAAATCCCCTGTCAACCACCGGATACAGTGTTTTAACAATTTTCAGGGTACTTTTTTTTTAAAAAAAAACTTTATTTACCAATAACTAGGTGACCTTCGAACTGTGTACAACTGCATACTATAGAATCAAATTTTACCATTCAATCTCCCTTTGATGTTGAATTGATATCTAAATGTCAAAATGACGATCGGATACTCATCGGAAAGAAAAAGAGAAATAAAACGACATTGTAAGTACCGGGTTATATAGACCTCCCTGATACAAAATGTGACATCACATTTGAAGAGCTTAGTGGAAGAACGTGCTAAGTGACATTATTGAAAAAAATTGCGATTTTTGTGTCAATGAACATATTAATAACTTCTTTAACGATAACAAGTTTCCTCTTTTTCGTAAACTTTAAGTTCAGTATATTTTTTACGGTTTGCAAGTACCGTTTTCAGCAGATCCGAGTGCAAACTAAAAACTTTAACGGTCATTTTCTCGTTTTCACCTTTTTGTTACTTAGCACGTTCTTCCACCAAGCTCTTCGTTTATAATAATGTCTTTTGTATCGGTATAATTCGAAAAAGCCAAACAGGAGTCGCGATGCACGTTAATGCATTCCACCATGTCGCTACGAGGTTGCGTCTGGTGCTTTCGCGGGTGTCTGCCATGTCACATGACTGCGCTTCCAAATTACGATGTCCGTCGCAAATAGCCGTCGTGCAGAACCAGCGTGGCGTAACTCAACCAAAAACGGTCCGCAGAATCAGAAATGGGATATTCACATTTTTTTTAAAATTCAAAAATAAATCTTCCATATTTGCGCTTTGAAGAACGAAAATAATTGTGTAACATCATTTGAAACCTCCTCTTCAAACGACCATTTAAAGATTAAGCGAAAGTAAAGTCAACCACTGTCATTTATGTCACAAAAACAACCACATCCAGTGAAACTTGCACGATCCCCAGATAAATCAGAAACACATCGGTGCTCAAATAAACTTTTTCTCATTTGGTTCGTCGTGGGATATTTACCTTTTTTTTTCCTTCGACGAAAGTCGATTTAGTCCAGTAACCTTTTTATGTTAGTTAACCTTCCAGTCTACCGACCTTTTTACGGTAGCTTTGATTAGTTAGTGAATGTTGATAAAGTCAGTGATCTCTTTTTGGGTTTTTATTGCTGGAAAAACCAAAGATAAAATGTTTTTTTATGTGGGGGGGATGAGAAAATCATTCTTTTGTTGAAATATGTCACATTCTGTAATTATTGTGGTAATTTTTTGTTGTTTTAATAGTTTGTTTTATTGTTTTGTAAAGTATAAATATGTATCGAAGAAATATAATTTTATCTGGTTATGTATTAGGGAGTATTATATAAAAAAACAATTTTATACCTAATTGTATAATTTTACGATCTTTTTGAAAAAAATCCCTATTTATTAAAAATGTTCAATTCAGAGTAAAGTTTATTCACAGTAAAAGTTTTTTTGAACATTAGAAAAGTGAAAAAAGTACCTGCACTCTTTAGATGGCGAAAAATGCTTGTATATAAAAAAAATCTGTATAGAACCATTTTATGTTAGTTAACCTTCCACTTTACCGACCTTTTATGGTAGATTTGATTAGTTAGCGAATGTTGATAAAGTCAGTGATCTCTTTTTGGGTTTTTATTGCTGGAAAAACCAAAGATAAGTTGTTTTTTATGTGGGGGGGGGGGGTGGATGAGAAAAAATCATTCTTTTGTTGAAATATGTCACATTCTGTAATTATTGTGGTAATTTTTTGTTGTTTTAATAGTTTGTTTTATTGTTTTGTAAAGTATAAATATGTATCGAAGAAATATAATTTTATCTGGTTATGTATTAGGGAGTATTATAAAAAAAACAATTTTATACCGAATTGTATAATTTTACGATCTTTTAGAAAAAAAATCCCTATTTATTAAAAATGTTCAATTCAGAGTAAAGTTTATTCACAGTAAAAGTTTTTTTGAACATTAGAAAAGTGAAAAAAGTACCTGCACTCTTTAGATGGCGAAAAATGCTTGTATATAAAAAAAATCTGTATAGAACCATTTTATGTTAGTTAACCTTCCAGTTTACCGACCTTTTTATGGTAGATTTGATTAGTTAGAGAATGTTGATAAAGTCAGTGATCTTTCTTTTTGGGTTTTTATTGCTGGCAAAACCAAATATAAGTTTTTATGGAGGGAAATGTGGAAAATCGTTTTTTTTTGTTAAGATTGGAGATATGTCACATGCCCTAATTACAGTGTCTATTTTTTAAATTTTTTTATTGTTTTGTAAAGTATAAATATGTATCGAAGAAATATAATTTTATCTGTTATGAATAATGAGCATTATAATTTTTTTTAAAGTGTTTTATTATTTAAAATTTTTTTGAAAAATATTTAATTAAAAATGGTCAAAATTGCGAATAATTTTATTGTGAATATTAGAAATGCAAAATATTGGGAAGTACCCATATTCTTTGGATATCAAAAACAGCCTGTATAAAAAAAATATATATTAGTATTGCATACGTTTGTGAATGAAACAAATGATATAGTATGACCAATTTTTTTTAAATAGACAGTCGCATCAAATCTATATTTACATAAATTTTTATTTACCTCAAACTTAAATTTGAGAAAAAAGTTAAATTGTCTTTTAATCATTTTATTAGATTGACATAGCTTTTTACTATCGAGCTTTCATTTAAAATTTAAACTGTTATTGCAAAACCAAAAACAATCGAAAAGTATTTTGTATTAAAAAATATAAAAAATTATTGTACGCGTACCTAAATTTAGAGTATTTTACAAGTAGAAACGGTTTTCTCGCAAAACAATAGAAGGAAAAAAACTGTAAAACCAATGTTTTCCTTAAATTATCTTGTTTTAAGAGGCTTTTGAATAAGACTTAAAGAAAATAATTGTTATAGCAATATCAGATTTTTTATTCCCTTACGGAATGAAAAATGGGACGGAATGAATGGTTGAATGAATGGAACAGAATGAATAATGATTAAATATCAGTTTACATTTTATCAGTCTTGGTTTTTTAAAGTCCTTTTTCTAGATCAATGTTACATGTTTGTGCAGATTTTTTTTCAAAAAATAAGAAATAAAATTAGCAATAACTATGTAATTCCTATTTTAATAATCAATATCAAGGATTTTGAGATAACGTTTTTGTACATGTTAACGAAATAATATTTTTTTCTACGTTGCCAATGGGCTTGTTTCACGTGGGATCTGGCAACAGCTCTGCGATCTTGTTTTCATTTTTCTCGAATTACTTTTGTTGATATTCGAAATTGAGTTTTCTAAAAATAAGTTATTTTAGTTGTTGTTTTTTAAAATTACAACTTCTTGCTGTGCTCTTGGTTGTTTTAATCATTTATCAAGTAAAACTTGCATTGAAATAAGTTGGAATAAAAAAATAACAACTAAAGTATTCTTAGAAAACTCAATTTGGAATACCAAGGCAAAAGTAATTTGAGAAAAATGAAAACAAGACCGCGGAGCTGTTGCCAGATCCCTCGTAAAACAAGCCTATTATATTAAACGATATTGTTTTACTATTTTCCTTAAAATTTTTAATCCACAAATGCTGTTTATTAAAAGATTATCACATAGTGAAGAATAAAATAAAATATTTAATAACATATTGAATTTAAACATTTTGGCGACAGTCCAAGAAAATAGGTGTTTTTAAAGTTTTTTTTCCCCCAACGGGGTTGCTTTATTGGCGGGTAAGCCTTTGCAGACTCGGCAATTGAGTAAATATCAAATTATTGATTTAAATTGATTTTTAAAAAAAAAAATCTTGTTTATTAAATTGACATGGCTTTTACTACTGAGCATACATTTAAAATTTAAACTGCTTTTGAGAAGTCCAAAACTATAGAAAATTAATTTGTATTAAAAATAAAAAATTTTATTGTAAGCGTACTTAAATGTATAATATTTTACAAGTATGAACGGTTTCCCGCAAAAAAATAAAGAAAAAACTGTAAAACCAACGTTTTCCTTGAATTATCTTGTCATAAGGGGCTTTTGCATATACGAATTAAAAAAATAATTGTTATTGGGGTATGAGATATTTTTTTATTTGCTTACGCAAAGAATTAATAATGATTAAATATCAGTTTGCATTTGTATTAGTCTTGAATTTTTAAATGCATTTTTTATATACATTTTTTAAATAAGTATAATATATTTAAGCTAATTTATTTAGAAAAAAAATAATGTTTCATGTTATCCCTATGTTTAATCAATATCAAAGAGACAATATTTTGCATGTGTTATCGAAATAATGTTTTTTCTATGATGTTAACAATTGTACAGAATTGTGTTTTACTATTTGCTTTTCAAAATCTATACACCAGGAAATTCTGCTTATTAAAAGATTATCATAAAGTAAAGAAATGTCAACAATTTATTTTAACTTTTTTAGAGTTCATTTTGTACTATAACGCTTTAAAAGTGTTTGGGTTAATATATATTTACGAGTACTCTTATTAGTAGAAAAATATAATACAAAATATAAAATAATATATTTTTATTTTAATAAAATTACTGTTTTATTGAATATGTTTCAAAAGATCTAATTTTATTATAGTCCAGTTGAATTAATTGGTAAAAATCTATTATTTATTGTATATACACTCAGACCGTCACTTAATAAAGTGAGCTCAAATCAATTTAAAATTCGATACTTTCCAAACCCAATATCAAACTTTAACTTAAGGGGACAGGGAACACAACGATGCTTCAAAATATCAAATTTTCCTTTCAACTTTCAATCACTAAAATGAATATTTACGAAATGTTTTATCTAATACGTATCTGAATATGGGGTTGGAGTTCACAAATTTGGTAGTTAATTTGAATATAACTTTGTTTCAAGCTTCATATGTCCTTATTTTAAAACACCGATTTTTAGCTTTTAGGTACACTTTCCAGCACAACTATTGCGTATATCTGAAAATAATTTTTTTATAGAAATAAAAAAAGTCTATTTAACGCAATGAACCTCAAGTTTGACGATAAAACATTCATAATTTTAAGTTATTAACCTAAATAGAAACTTTGCGCATTTCTTAAATTAGAACAATCGTCTTATTTTTACTCACTTAATATTTTTTTTTGGAATATTTTTGGTTCACTGTGTTAATTAGACATGTATACGACATCACAGCAAATTTCAACCCTTCTAGTAAAATAGAAAAAGAGAAAAGTGTACCTTAAGGCTGAAAATTGGTGTTTTGGAATAATGACATTTAAAGCTTTCAACAAAGTTACATTGAAATTAACTACCAAATTTGCAAACTCCAGCCCCATATTCAAATGCGCATCATAGAAGTTTTTTCGTAAAGGCACGATTCAATAACTAAAGTTTAAATGAAAATTCGATATTTTGAGTGGTCGTTTTGTTCCCTGTTACCTTAAAAAAAACCTTTAATAAAATCTAGTGTTTTCCAATTTCTTCTCAGACAACTTTTATTGTTTTTGAATTCTATGATTAAATTTCTTCCGACAGTTTAGGTAAACAACAAAAAAATGTCATACTTTAACAAAAAAGCCGAGGAAGAAAATATTTGTAAGACGACATCTTTCTCGTAGACGAACTCCGTTTTGTAAATAGAACACAGCTTAGGCTTCAATTGAAGAGCTTAGTGGAAGAACGTGCTAAGTAACATTTTTGAAAAAATTGAGATTTTTGTGTTCAATGAACCTATAACAACTTCTTTAAAGATAAATAGTTTCTCCCTTTTCATAAACTTTTAATTTAGTATATATTTAAGGTTTGTAAGTACTGTTTTTAACAGATATGAGTGCAAGTTAAAAACTTTAAAGCTATTTTTCTCGTTTTCAGCTTTTTGTCACTTAGCACGTTCTTCCACTAAGCTCTTCAAATGTAGAACGTACTTTAGAAATTGTTGTGTTTGACGGAATGAATTTGAAGAACTCTCCAGTAAATAAAGCTCGACTTACTAAAGTTGATTGAGTTTTCTTGTATTTTGTTAGGAAGTAAACTGTATTTTAGTTTTAAATAATAATTTTTTTTTATCAGCGCAATATTGTTTTAGCCTACTTTCCTTTTTTAATTAAAAGAACTTGGAAAATGGAAAGTTGGGTATAGACATCGTGAAGATTTCTGCCCGTTTGTTCCACGAATTCATCCTCAAACTTCTATTCCAAGTTACATTGCTTTAGAAGTTTCTGTTGCCCTCGATTTTTTTTATTATGAAGGCCATTTTTTAATTTAAAACAACACTTTTTTTTGCAGTTAGAACTTTATATAGGGTTTATACACTGCTCAAAAGAATTTAGGGGAATGCATGGTTTAAAACCTTTCACCCCCAATGATTCCATTTGGAATCATCAGCTTGCGATTTTTTCTCACTAAGTTGAACTCGTACTTATTTATCGTTAAATGGAAAATCATGTATTTTGAAGAATCAAATGTTTGTTTTAATTAAATGAAAATGTGAAAAACATTGTAAAATAAAATACTCTCCCAAAAACTTTTATGAAATAAATTTACCCTAAATTCTTCAGGCTTACATTCTTAGATGTTTAAAAATTGATTTTAACTTTTTTTTAATAAATAAAGTTTTGAAAAAAAATTGTTAAAATTTATTCAAAAAATATCATTCCAATTTCCCCCCCCCTTAAATTTTATTTAAAGAATTAAGATTTCCCCCCGTTTTTTTATCATTTCATTCTGGATGCATAATGAATCTATTTCACAAATTTTAGATTTTTAAAATAAAAAATAAAAAGTTGGAACTGAAAGAGTTAAAAAGAGTACATAAAGTGCTCCCCTAATTGTTTTAAGCAGTGTATATTTGTCATTAACTTTCAACTTTATATAAGGTTTCTATATTTGTTATTTATTACAAAATACAAACTGCATTTGGGCATATTAAGCTTAGGGGTAGGGTAGGTACATATATATTCCGGCTTGTGTGCTTGATCAGAGACCCGCTTATAAGCCTTCGTCAAGTAAGACAGACACAGAAAGAATTTTTACTGTCACAGAGAAAGGAAGTACACCCAGGGCAAAGGCGGGAATCGAACCCGCACCCGTTACAGCGCGCAGACTGCTAGCGTAATGGTCTGCGATGCAAACCACTCGGCCATCCGGGCCCCCATATTAAGCTTAGTTCATAAAAGTCGGTTCAAGTTTGTCCATGAGGCATTATTGGAATTCGTGCCCGTCAAATTTTGGAAAATCTGGCCCGTCGCCATATTTTGACTTTATTTTGAGTTTTTTGACGAGTTGAGTAAAAAAAAATTCTTACCAATCCGAATCCATTATTACAACGTGTTCTTACGTTTTGTATGAGTTTATTTTTGTAAGGTTTTGTTGTTCCTTTTTGTAAGGTTTTGTTGTTCCTTTTTATACGTTCCTTTTTGTACGGCTTCTGTTGTTCCTTTTTTTTTGTACCCTCTATATCTACTCTATATCCTTTTCACTTATAAAAAGGAACAACAAACCTTACAAAAAGGAACTCGTACAACTTACTCTTCCTTTTTTGCACGTTAGTTCAAAATAAACTTCATACGTCGAAATACCATTTACTATGGTAAATTTAACCCTTTAAATCCCATTTTTTTTATTCTAAAAAACTAAATTTTATGAAATAGAATCGTTATGCATCCGGAATGAAATGGTGAAAAGCAGGATTAAAATTTAAGGATTTTTTTTTGTAATCATAACTTTTGAATAAATTATAACAATAATTTTCGAAACTTTGTTTGTTAAAAATAGTTAAAATTAAATTGTAAACAGTAAAAAATGCAGTAATGGAGAATTTAATTCTTCTAAAGACATGATTCTTCCATCTAATGATGCGAAAAGAAAATATAACTTGATGGAAAAATGTATAAAGAATTTAATAAAATTAAGTGTGAGTTTCACATAGTAAGAAAAAACAAGTAGGTTTGTAACAAAATCTGTCACTTAACCCGCTTCCACACAACAGTTGTGTTTAACAGGTAAAAATGTGACAAACACAGCATTAATATTCTATATTAAACATTTACATTCTAAATTTGGCTAGTTTCATTTATTTTATTTCGAAAATTCAATAATTATTACTTATCGTTTGCAAAAATTAATTTATATTTCTAAAGAATAAATATGTAATATTCCTCGCTTTTAAATAGAATTAAAACATTTCATATCAACGTACAAATCATCTCGTAGCGAAATATATTTGACGTCATTTCAAACTGATCGTTGTCGCAAATATAAGTTTATTTTAATTTATTGTCTAAAATAATTAAAGTTTATCGAGCGATTATTGCGAATGGCAATGGTGATTTAATTCTAATAAAAATGGCTTCCTATGCTTTTTAAATGAGCATTCAATTTTGCAGTTTTTTAAATAATTGAAGTACTTCGAATTCGATTTTTTTTTCTGAAATTTTCAATGTATTCTAATTTCGATGCGCTGAATTTTTTGACTTCTCACACTTCTCCGTAGCATTTGTAGTTCGGGCTATGAAAGTGGGTGACGGACAGACAGACGGACTGAACGATTCTAATATCTTTCATTTTTTACGTTATAAACGTAGTGTGGAAGCTAAAATGCAAGTGTTATGATTCCAACTGAAATTGTTGGGAGTGAAAGGGTTAAAACAAACTTCATACGTCGAAATGCCATTTTAAACAGTAAATTAATGAAAGTGAATTAAGTTAACTAACTTATTCATAGCGGTATATTTGGTTGCTTCTATATCCTTTTCACGATAACGAGATTCGACTGTACTATTTGAAGAGCTTAGTGGGAGAACGTGCTAAGTGACAAAAAGGTGAAAACGAAAAAATGAGTTTTAAAGTTTTTCGTTTGCACTTAGATACGTTAAAAACGGCACAACAAAAGGTAAAACATAGACTTAACTTAACAAGTTTCCCCTTTTTAATTATTTTTATCTTTAAAGGAGAGTATAACATGTTCATTGACGTAAAAATCTATTTTTTCAAAAATGTCACTTAGCACGTTCTTACACTAAGCTCTTCATTTATTTTCCTTTCATAGTCGAATGCCATTTGCATTGGTATGGTCTTTGTTTTTACTTTCGGTTTAGATAGATTCTGTTTAGATTCAGTTACAATCGAATTCGAAATACATTTGAGCTAAAATCATGCGAAAATATTCTTTTTCTCCATCCCGTTGGCAACACACAAATGGCGGAAACAATGTATATTTGTTTCCACGACACACCAAAAGTTTTATCGTGGAATGTTGATTAATTATTTTCTCTCTAAAGAATGTTACTCACTTCATTAATTATCTGTCTATTCAATGTTTGTATCCTTGCGTGGCAACAATGTTAATTTCCTAATTAAATATTTCAAGTTTTTAAAAAGTTCAGTTAATCTTTACTTTTTAATTACTGTATGTGTGTGAATTCAACGCCTTTTCATATTGGTATACAGTAACGTTTTGACTTAATAAAGCGTTTTTAAAATGTCCAACTCAATATCTTGTAAATTTGCTTTTTATTGCAATGTTTGAGGCGGCTTAACTTTTCTGAAGCAAACAATTATTAATAATTATTGAATTCTACCATCTTATAACAAAAGACGGTTTAACTCAGTCTGAGTTAATTTCCTTTCCGTGCCGAAATATCAAGAGTGAATTCACTCTTTTGGAGTGTAAATAATAAAAGAACAATATCGTCCTAACTCTTAAACGACTTTAACTCAGTCTGAGTTAATTCACTCTTTCCGTCCGAAATGATTTCCTATAGAGTGAATTTCATTTCTGCGGAGTGTAAGAATAAAAGAAACAATCGCGTCCCACACTCTTAAAACACGTTTTATCTTGAGTAATCATCTCAAAATCACTTCTCCATAGGAGTGAATTCACTCTTTTTTTTAAGTGACGCATTATGTTTGACAATTATCGTCGCAATATAATTACGTTGAGTTCAATGTTTATGGAGGTATTATTATGAATACGATATCATTTTAAATACGAAAATACGAAATGAAGATTTTGTGTTTTCTACACGTTTTGGAGGGTGCTTACTCTAAAAAAAGTTGCTTTGGTACCTTTTGCAGTTGGAAGTAAAAGAGCTATGGACTATAGTATACGAGTTCCCAGTACCTTTTGGACGCCATAATTTGGTTCTCGAGAAAATCGCCCATGCTCTAAGGGTAGCTGTCACTGAACTTTGTAGGTTTTACAGTTATTGGAATTATCCTATAGGGTATATACTTACCTTTTAAATGTAGAGATTTATTGAGAGGTAATTGAAAAACGTGCAGTGTTACACACCGCTTGTTTTTTTTAATATGTCTAGTGACATCATGTTGGTTGCAGTTTGTTACAGTGAGTTATAGAGTTATAGATTTGTCGATTGTTTACGTTGCTCGCATTCATTTTTCCTGGAGACGGTTGTTTCATTTATTGAAGGCTTCAATGGAGTTGTTTATAAGTATTTTGTTTTTAACTTATCCTTGAATATTGCTTTGATCATTTAGTAAATGTTGAATTTTTATAATTAAATTTGAACTATCCGTGTAAGTGAAAGACGGAACAATTAAAAGTAAAGAACACGGAACAAACTATAACTGAAATATTTATATTTTTGCGAATTATTTTCACAAAGTGTTTATCAAAAATAAAGGAAACGGAATTATGAACTTTCTATACAAAATGAAATATTTAATTGTTATTCATAATTTGTGATTAACAAAATTGGAAAAATACTTTTTAAACATTTTCCTCCTCGAGTGGCATGGAAATGGACAAAAATGTGCAGTTGCTTTCACTGTATAAATTGTAAATTTCCTTTTTTGGAATAACCTATTAGTTTAAAAATAAACCTAATTCTGATTTAAAAAAAATATGATCCAAATCCTTTTCAGCTGAAAAGAATTAGAATATCGATAAAAACTCAGCATTTATAAAATTAAAAAAATTATTGTAATTGCTGGAAAAACCGGTGTATGAAGTACGGAAAAAGCTGGGTCTAACGCTCAAAAGATCATTAGATTTTTTATAAACAGCTATAACAAAAAAAATCTGCAATAAAAATACATAAATTCTGTTGGTATATTAAAAAAAATTTGTAATAGGTGATTGATAAAAAAGCGAATCATATGTAATTCCCAATGGAATTTAACGATTCCTTTCACCTCCCGATCTCGACAGCAAACAACAAAATAAAAAACTAATAACAAACACCGAGTCGGACATTTCCTCTCCCACAAAAGGTAATTAATATTAGGAATCCATCACTGATCAAAACACACCACAAATAAAAACAACTCCACTATAAAAACCGACCAAAAAATCTGGAATAAAAAATACAGTAATTCTGGTGGCATATTAAAAGAAATTCTTACACCTAAAAGAAGCATTTTCTGTATAAAAAAAATTTATTTATCTTGCACCAAAGTTTTTTTTTTAATAACCTTCCGCTTGAAATACAATCTTGAAATAATTTTACTTCCTTCAAAAACCAATTACAAATATTTTGTATGATATTCTTAATATTGAGGACTATTTTTAATTATGATACACTCTTAACAACAAACGAGCGGATTTAACTCAGTCTGAGTAATTTCACTCCTTTCCGTGCGAAAAGCAATTCTCCTATAGAGTGAATTTCACTTTTTCGGAGTGTAAAAAAAAAATAGAATAATTTTGCGTCACCTACACTCTTTAAAACGGCGTTTTAACTCAGCCTGAGTAATTTTACTCCTTTCCGCACTTCATATTTGAGTGAATTCACTCTTTTGTTTTAAGAGTGTACATCTATTATTAAAATAAAAATACTGTACACTAATTTATAGTTTTGTATTGACTAACATCTTAAATATATTCCCGACACTTCTGTGGCCATAATACCATTTATACTTTTAATTTAATATGGGTTCTTTTCTTGTGTTTGTAAATAAATATCATCTACTTTTTTATGTTTGCCAATATGGTCCTTGTGACCTATGACTGTTCTGACTACTCTATTACTATTTTATTTGTTCATTTTCTTTCAAATTTTTGTCTATGTTTTTGCAGGGCCGGATTTTTAAATAGGCTAAGTAGGCTGTAGCCTAGAGCGTTGAATATTTTGGGGCGGCAAATTTTTCGACCAATTAAAACGGCATTCGACATAAAAAATTATTATAAAGATACGAATACTTTTAAGAAAGAAAACAAAATTTTTCCACTAATGCGTAAACCTTAAACGTACATATAGTACTAATATTTCGTAGCAAACGTGGTCGCTTACTAGGGCAAATGCATCCCGGATTTCGAAGTTGAAAGAAAAATAATAGAACAGTTTAAAAAATTCGTCTATTTCGATTTAGTGTGTTTAGGTACATAGGTGATTCTAATATGTGTATCTATTTTAAACAAGCGCATACCACCTTATTTTGCAGCTAACCAGCTACCTTTCCCCGAAGGGGTAGAATATTGTGACAGGGGTGGCAAATCAATCGTAGCCTACAAGCGGCAAATCTTTAAATCCTTCCCTGTGTTTTTGTGAAATAGAAAAAATATATATTCCTATAGATTTTGATAAAAAACCCGTATCTTATATAATTCCAAACCGAATTCAACGATTCATTTCACCTTTCGATCTCGATAGCACCAACAAACTAAAAATAAAAAACTAATAACAGAAACACCGAGTCGGACATTTCCTCTCCCACAGAAAGGTAATTAATATTAGGAATCCATCGCCGATCAAAACACACCATAAATAAAAACAACTCCACCAAAAACCGACCAAAACAAAACTTCCAAAAACTTCACGAAAAAAAAAGATCGTTCTCACGTTGGCTTTGGCCACCTTCCAAAATCATGTCGACCAATCAGAGCGGGGGTGGAGCTGCCGAACTCTCACAAGAGGGAATTGGTAGGGACGAGGTTGGTTTTGAAGAGCAGTTGTCGTCAGTATTTGCTTTTATTTTTTGCTCTCTGTAGGATACCAGGTGTATATACTCGTCACTTGCCTGTCAGGTTTTCCAGCAACACACGTGAAATTTATAAATTTAATAATTTGTAAAATGTAGAAATTTAAAGCACGGAAGAGTCATTTATACAGAAATATAATTTTAAAAATATTTTTTAAAAAAAATTAAATTTTCAGTTATAATTTTTTTATAACAACGTGGCAAAAAATTCACTTTTTTATATCATTCATTCATAAATCGTTGCGAAAATGACACTTTACGTGCTTACGTCACAGACAGTGCCGAAAGTACTACTTTCGGCACTAGTGCAGTAAAGTAAATAAGAGTATCTGATTGGTAGAAAAACAAAATGATTTCATGAATACCTCCATGGAAACTAAATGATGTCATGAAACTCACTTATTTCTATTGGTTCATTACTTTTGCATTTTCTAATAGCTCCATGGAAACTACAAGAACTACAAAAATACTATTTTTATTCAAAATAGATAATTATTTTACAACTTTTCGTTTACTACTTTGCATTTTCGAATATCGCCATGGAAACTAAATGATGTCATTAAAATCACTCATTGGTAGAAATACTTTTTTGCACGTTATTATAAAAAATATTGTAAGCAAGCACGTGCCAAATAATACTTTATTTAGTTCTTGTCATTATTTCACTCGACTTACGGTCTCGTGAAATAAAAGCCACTCGCTTAATAAAGTATTATTTTCGGCACTAGTTGCTTAAATAACTATTATTTTAAATCTCATGCAGCGAAAACAAGCTTACACTTCAGCCAATTTTCTTATCCCTCAGTGGGTTAAACTAAAATAAATAAAAGTTGAGAATAATGAAAAAATAGTTGATTTTTCGATTTTTTTCTTTTCTTTCTGCAGTGCTAAGATATAATCCCCAACTTTTTTAGGCAAAAGATTGATCAGAGTGAACTAATCTTTTTCTGTCATACGTAAAATGGTAACCCGTGTCGAGGCCTTGTTTTCAGAAGGTGTTGATTATCTGCGAAAGTCTCTTAAAAAAATTTTATGAGCCGGTTCGGGTTGAGGCAAGAAGCCAATGAAGTTGCCCTAGCAGGTTCTGTCCGAACTCTAACCTAAAAACTAATCGTGGAAGCAGAAACAAATTCCACCAATAAATAACTGTTCATAAGAGGATGGTACACGTTAAATCCATTATGGTCCGAAGTCTTGACACCTCTTACGAAATATCTATAAGTGGGATTTGGACAAAAACTCGTTTGTCCGCTTCGTTACTTGATTGCATTTCAAAATTTCGAAGTACCACCGCCTATAACCCCCGTGTAGCTCAAGAGCGAAGATAATTTAACCCTTTCAGTCCCAGTGATGCCATTTGGCATCGTCATGTTTCTGATCATAATTTTAAAAAAATAATAAGGCTGGCATCTATTGGGATTAATAAAAAATATTTTCTAATACGATAAAGTTTGAAGAATCAAATGATGTGCGTTTTGATATTATAAATGGCTATAGACGATCGGAAAATTCTAAAATGATGATGCCAAATTGTCTTTAGGACTTAAAGGGTTAAAATAAAAAGCATTTTAATATTTGTTCTATATTTTTTAAGTAGGGTAACTAGACTTAGTGCATTTCGCAATGCAGTTTAGTTTGTTACTCAACGAGGTAGCTATGAAAAATGTTCTAATAGTCAATATTTGATCTTTTTTTATAGCTCTTTGGAAACAAAACCAACGTGTAAAACAATATTATTTATGATGTTGATTCAATAGTCGAAAAGTTAATCACCGAAGCATCTGATCAAGCTAGTTTTAAGTCAAATCTATCGTTGTCTCTTTCAGATTGTTGTTAACTTTTTAAGTTTTTTGTTTGAATTGCCTTAAATCAAAACAGTTTTGCTAGTTATATTGTGATTTCATCAAGTCATCGTCGTATTAAAAGATCTTGGGAAGGAAAATAAGTTTCGTGGTAAAGATGGGGAGAAGACTTTAAAGTTAGTTAAGATAACTTAAATGTAAATCTAAACTCATTCAATTTTGCTTATTAAAAACCTTTATACAAATTTGTTATAGTTAAATAATATTTGATTACAAGTATATTACAGCTTTTAGTTTTCAGAGCTTTGTTTTATTCTTATTTTAAATATAGTTGAAGCTCGTTAATAAATTAAATAAGTACACACAAAATTAAACTGCATAATTTTCAAAACTATTCTAACCTGGCAATATTTTACTTACATTTCCACCCCTACCACGGCCAACTTCAATAACAAGGCCAGAGAAGTTCTCCCAAACATGAGCGTAGACGGAAATTTTGACGTCACTGTTCCGAGTGCCGAAGATCGAGAAACTAGTTCGGACGCATTCGGAGGAACCCTAAAAATGTGGTCAGCCGTGAACGAGTGGTTCCGAACAGTTTTCGAGACAGGTTGCCTTCATCTTCGGAACAACGTAACTCGGAATTATGACGTCAAAATTTCCGTCCCCGAGCGTGTTTGGGAAGAGCTTCTTTGGCCTTAGTAGTTGAGTAGGCCGTGCCCCTACACAAATACAACAAAACCAACTACTTACAACGAAATAACCCCCCCCCCCCCCTACATACACATATCCTAAGAACAGGTACACACTCCCCAACCATTCCCATCCTTAACATCTCCCTCCTCAAAAGCAGGAGAGAGAGTTGAGAGGTCCGGCAGCCAGGTCGGAATCAGCCGACGATCCGACAGGAACAAAAAAACCGTCCGGCGATGCTCGTCAAAACTTTCCTCTTTCTGAGGTGTTTCGTGCTACTGTCCGGAGTAGTGAGCGACTACTACCTGCTGTGACTACTTGACTAGCAGGGTGACTATTACAAAGTAGTCGGTTGCTGGTGTTTTATCATTTTTTATCCACCCGTAGAAGTAGTGGGTTTTCCCGTCGGCAGATCGGCACATGGATGACATCGATGCTATTAAAGTGAGTGTTTTGGAAAGTTTTGTTTTGGTTGCGTAGCTGTCATGCTAAAAGTTTTTGTTTTGTTTGTTGAAGTTTGGGTTGTGTTTTTATGGGTTTCGAGATAATATTGAAATAATATATTTTTAAAGTTATTGGGAAGAGCTAGTTTACAAAATAGTTTACAAAAAAGTTTGCTAAAATTTTGTTTATAAAATAAGTTTGGTTTGGTTGCGTAGCTGTCAAGTTAAAAATGTATTTGTTTTGTTTGTTAAAAGTTTGGGTTGGGTTTTTATGGTTTTGGGGTTGTATCGAAATAACGTATTTTTAAAGTTTATTGTTTATAAAATTGAAGTAGGATAAAATTCCGTTTATAAAATGTTTGTTTTCGCTATTGATTATTCAAATTTAGGATTTTTAAAGTTTATCGAATAACGTACTTTTACAATTGTTTACAAAATGCAAGATTCTCTAAAACTCTGTGTTTAAAATAAGTTTGTTTTTGGTTGGGTTGTGTGGTCAAAACGTTCCTCTTTCTGAGGTGTTTCGTGCTACTGTCCGAAGTAGTAAGTGACTACTACCTGCTGTGACTACTTGACTAGCAGGGTGACTATTACAAAGTAGTCGGTTGTTGGTGTTTTATTATTTTTTATCCACTCGTAAAAGTAGTGGGTTTTCCCGGCAGATCGGCACATGGTTGACATCGATGCTATTAAAGTGAGTGTTTTAGAAAGTTTTGTTTTGGTTTGCGTAGCTGTCATGCTAAAAGTTTGTTGAAGTTTGGGTTGAGTTTTCATGGTTTCGAGATTATATTGAAATAATATATTCTTAAAGTTTATTGTTTACAAAATTCAAGTTTGCTAAAATGTTGTATATAAAATAAGTTTGGTTATTCTTAAAAGTACAATACTTAGAATGCATAATGATTTTTAAGTGTTTAAATCATTTTTGTAGTTAAATTTTTCTTTTGTAAAAAAAAACTTATGATTTTGGACCAAAGTTACCCGCACTGACTGTAACTAATTGAAAAATATTTCCTCTAAACCAAAAAATGTAGACCGAAAAACTGTACGGTATCAAAAATTTACTTTTAGTGCATGAAAATGTATTTCTTCGCATAACTAAACACATACGCAATGATTCAGCTCGTTTTTTCACCATGTGGTCAGCTGACTGAAAGGAAAGAAGTGATGCCACTTTCAACTCGCCAAACTTTTCCATTGTTGAGAAAAAGGCATTGGGTCACGTATCCTTATGGTTATGGGTCAAATGTCCCTAGTTCCCCCTATTGATTATAAAATTAAAAGTTTCAGAGAAATTACGCTGCACAAAATATTTTTTAAATCTGTATTAGCTTTTGAAATAATTAGAACGAAGATTATCACATAGTCTACGAAACGAATTATAATAAATATGTATAGTTAAACTCATAGTTTCTTTGCACAGAAGCCACGACCACGGGCGGAGCTATAAAACGCGTGGAGTAATCAGATGAAGACAAAATAAAACGGCTGAAATTTCCTCTTCATCTGATTGCTCCGTGCGTTTTATAGCTCCGCCCATGGTCGTGGCTTCTGTGCAAGGAAACTATGAGTTTAACTATAGAAGAAAAGTTTGTTTCCATGTTAATTGTTTTATTTGATTGCGTCATACTACATGTTTATGGAAGTTTCTTGAAGTTTAAATTGTTTCTCAAGGTTGTGGAATTTTCATTACAAAAATATCCATCACTCATTCTTAAAGTATAATGTTTTAAAACAACTCAAATATTCTTTTGAATTAGGTAAATGGAATAAATCTAATTTTTAACTTTAAATTTGTCACGCTAAAACTTTTTAACTCGTTAAATTTTATATCGTGTTTAATTTTTTGATAAATTTATGAAAAATCTTAAAAAAACATTAAATATAATTTTCTGCTTTTAGCTTCCACACTACGTTTATAACGTAAAAAGTGGAAGGTATTATCATCGTTCAGTCCGTCTGTCTGTCCGTCCGTTTGAAATGACGTCAAATATATTTCACTACGAGATTCTTTATTTGTTTTTTATATGAAATGTTTTCTTTCTATTAAGAGAGGAATATTACATATTTATTCTTTGAAATCTAAATTATTTTAGCAAACGATAACAAATAATTATTGAATTTTCGAAAGAAAATAAATGAAACTAGCCAAGTTTAGCGTGTAAATGTTTAATATAGAATTAATGATTGTGTTCGGCGCGTTTTTCCTGTTAAACACAAATGTGTGGAAGCGAGTTAAGTGAAAAATTCTGTTACAAACCTACTTGTTATATTTATGTAGATAAACTGAAAGATTTCTAGGCTCCGTGACGTCGTAATTCTGTGTGATAACAATCCTGGAAAAGTTTATTCATATCATAAAGTTACTCCTGGAAACTAAGTGGCAGAGAATAGTTGTGCATGCTAATGAATTGTCAGCGCTTTCTTTAATTAAAGGCTAACATCGTCGCATGAGAAACAAATTAACTAGTATTAGGAAGAGTTTGTTTTCAAAGTTTGTTGTTGCAATGTTAAAAGTCTATTGTTTCTGACTTCCTAATTTGACATTGCTTTAGATTTTAGTTCTGATTTTTATGAAGGCCTTTAAATTTATAAAAGTAAGTGAAGATATTTAAAAAAAAACTTTATTTGTATTATTAAAGTTAAAATTAGAATTAACTTAACATTTTGGCAGGGGAAATCGGCTGGTTCAAAATTAAATAAAATATAACCTTTTTTTCCCGGGAAAAACTAGGGTTATCCGAATTTTCATTGGGGACCGGTCCTAATTCATTAGAGTTAGGGTTAAGATGAATATCGTCGCACTAGAGCTACATGTGGGCTGTTGGCGACGGGCATTATAATTTAGAACAACAGTCAAGTGACGATCCGACATCTCAGTGGTCACCCAACGCAACGTTTAAGGGCGACATTGTACGCAGCGTCGGGACCTATTTAACGTGCACTCCCTCTACACGGGGTATTATTAGTCAAAATATTTAGCTACACATATATTTTATGGATCGGCAGTTATTTTTTCTTACGACCTTTCTTGGTTAGAGAGCCGCCGAATCGGCTGGATACTTTATTATTTTACTGCAAGTTTGTATTATTTAAATTTACCTAAGTTTGAATTAACTTTGCTTTGTAAATAACTTTCTAAAGGAGAATTTTATAAATAACATTTAAGTTTCACAAATACGCCTTTCCAATTCAATATTAGTTATAAATTAAACATCGCACTGAGTTGAAATTTAGTTACACGCAAACTTTTGGGGGGAGGAAAAGAGATTTTTGGATAATTTGTTTGCATCTTCACGTAAATTACAGTATCCTTCTTTAGAATGTTTGCGGAAGTTAAGTTTAAATTCATTTTACGGTTTCGTGAAGTAACGGTTCAAAAGTTTCACGAAGTTTAAAATTGAGTAGATTTATGTTTTTAAGAATGCATGTGTAACAAATATGGATAAAAATGGATATCCTAAAAGTTTGCTTTATTGAGAAATGTTTAAGTTTTAGTATTTCGTGTTTAGAATTTTAAATTTGTTGCTTTATGAAAATTTTTATTTTATTCGGAAATTTTAATTTTATTGGCATATTATTATTCACAATGGGAAATTGCATATTATCCGAAATGACTTAAAATAGATATCCAGATATCCTAAAATTTTGCTTTATTGAGAAAGATTGTTTTAAGCTTTTATTTCGTGTTTAGATTTTAAATTTTTAATTTTTATTGTGGCATTAATATTATATTTATTCACAATGGGGAAATTGCATATTATCCGAAATGACTTAAAATAGATATCCAGATATCCTAAAATTTTGCTTTATTGAGAAAGATTGTTTTAAACTTTTATTTCGTGTTTAAATTTTAATTTTTATTGTGGCATTAATATTATATTTATTCACAATGGGGAAATTGCATATTATCCGAAATGACTTAAATATAGATATCCAGAGTAATCCCTCTAAAAGTCTTTTGAGGGAAAGGAGTGTTTAAGCTTTTATTCGTTTTAAGATTAAACTTTATTGTTATTTTATTTTTTTATTCACGAAAACGAGTGAAATCCACTCCTATAGAGAAGTGCATTTTCGGCACGAAAGAGTGGAAATTAATCAGCTAGTTAAAACTCGTTGTTTTAAAGTGTACTTATACCTCTTTCCGGTACATAAGAAGCTGCACTAATTAATTTTTTTTACTAGTATGATTATGATACTATTTGACGAGTGTATTGAAAAGGACTGTTGTTTGCAAATAAATTTGAAATCCATTTAACTTTCCTATTGAGGTTTTTTTTTAATCAAATTTAAGTTTTAAAATATCCTGATTAAATTTATTTATTTGGTCAAAAAGTTTTTTTTTAAAAGATGGGATTTTCAAAAAGTTTTTTCATAAGATACCTACAAATTTGTTCAAAAGATTGACTAAAACATTAAATGTGAGGAAATTTCTAATATTTTAAATTAATTCGAATTTTTAAAAAAAAAATAATTTTATGTTAAAAAAATAAATTCTTAAATACCTAATAAAAGATTTACATCTTTTTATTTCAAGAATTTAGCAAGTTTAAAAATTTATATATAGTTTTTATGTCAAGATTTGATAGTATTTCTATTGAATTGTAGTCTTCAAAAATACCGGGCTTTTATTCTCCACTTATCTCTACGATCGTCATATAGGAAATAAAATATGAAGCATATAATTTTTTTTTGTCAGTTTCTTCGATTTGGTAGCTGTCATTGCCGACATCGCAAAAGTTTATATTACCTTTTGTCTGTCAAACTGAACTTAGTATTAACTTCAAAGATGTCTAAACTTATGAAATGGGGAGGGGCTGGGGAGCCCAGTCGGTTAGGCATTCGCCAAGCATGCGGAAGGTCCCAGGTTCGGGTCCGGGCATCGCCAAAATAACTGCCGACCTTATAAACGGCCCGTGCAGCCAAAATGTCCGACGAATAATACCCCGTGTGGAGGGAGTGCACGTTAAATATCCTTCAAAGTCCTAACGCTGCGTACGATGTCGCCCTTAAAAGCGTTGAGTGCCTACTCAGGTGTCGGCTCGTCACTTGACTGTGGTTCTAAAATACGACGCCCGTTGCCAATGCCCTCGTGTAGCTCTAGTGCGACAATAATTCAAACTATACCAAACTAAACTATGAAATGGGGATTTAAGTTATTTATAAACTTTAATTTTGAATTTTAATATTGATATATTATGAATGTATATTGGGTTGTGAGTTTGTTAGTTGAAAACTAGTTTGAGGTTTCAATATATTAGTTATTTAAATACTTTCTTCTTAATTATTTAATATTTTTATTTTAATAGTACCTATAAACATTTGGAGAAATTTAGTAAGTGTATTCTTATTGTAGCTGCAACTCTGTATTATTTCTCAAGGTTGTGGAATTTTATGAAACAGTATTCACATCACAAATTCTTAAAGTGTAATGATTTAAAACTATTCAAATATTCATTTGAATTAGGCCAATGAAATAAATAGAATTTTTATTTGTAAATCTGTCACTATACATTTTTTTAAATCGTTACATTTCGGATTATGCTTTGAGGTTTCGAAAATTTGTTTACATCTCATAAGTTTATATTATCGGTTAGACTGTCAAACAGAACCTACTATCAACTTCATAGATTTCGAAACTTATGATATATGGATTTAAGTCGTTCGTAAACTTTAACTTTGAATTTTACTATTGGTATTGTATAATGAGTTTAGTTTGTTAGTTGAAAGTTTTAGTGAAACTCGGTTTCCTTGCACAGAAGTACAGAAGCCACGATCATGGGCGGAGCTATAAAACGCGCGGAGCAATCAGATAAAGACAAAATAAAAGGGATGAAATTTTCTCTTCATCTGATTGCTCCGCCCATGGTCGTGGCTTCTGTGCAAGGAAGTTTAACTATAGTTTGAGGTTTTATGTATTAGCTACTTGAATACTTTACGTAATTTTTTTATTTTAATTGTACCCATACAAAAATTGAATAAATTCAACTTGGTGTACCCTTATTTTAGCTGCCAACGCTACTTTCGCGAATAAACTTAAATGACTGCAATTTACATGAAGCCATACCCTTACTATAGCTTAAAATAAGAATTCTATAATATTATATAAAGCGTGTTTTCTAGGTAACACAAATCAACATCCTTTAAAATCTTAAACTATTGCGCAATTATGATCTTATATATAAACAAAACCTAATAATTTCCCAATTTCCTTATTTTTTAGGTACTTGTATTGCACAAAAAGCTGTTTTTAAAATAAAACTTAAACATGCAAAACTAGTTTATGTCATGCTACCATGTCATGCTACCAGTTTTTATTAACATTTCGGAAATTTGTACTTTGAGTATAGTTAAAATTATTACTGTGAAATTAGTATTGTGTTACCACCTTAATGTTAATTTCTTAAAATTTCAATTGAATATGACTTCATTATGGATTATTTAACGTTCACTTAAAACAAGTTTTTATGTTTTCTTAGAAAATTATTAAAAAAAAATATTTTAAAGATTCCAAATTATATGAGTATATACTTCGGTAAAAAAATGATTTATTTTTCTAATGTTACAGTTGAAATTAAGTAAAGAAAAAAACTTACTGGAAATGAAATTTTAAAAAGGGCTCGCGTATTTCCTGAAATAATATTGTACGTAGGTAACGTTTTTAAAGGCACAAAAATACGTATGTTAAGACACAATGTAAGATAAAATATTTTATGCTTTTGTAGAAAATTCCAAAAAAATATATATCGTAGACACTAAACTTCTTTTTCAAACAATAACTACAGTTTTTATCGTTTTTATTAAAAACCTTGTTTCCTATACTTTATGTTAGGAAAAATCATTCTGTAAGAACTAAAAATCGACTTCAAAAACTTTTCCAAAAATATAAAAAGCACTTAAAAGTCAAAACTACTTTTTCACATGAATGTAATACCGGGTATAAAAATCATTTAAACTTTCGACAGATTTTTTAATGTAGAAAATGATTTTTTTTAAAAGTCAACAAACTTCCTTTCTGATATCTCAAATGCTCTATTCAGTAATTCTAAATCGGATATCATTCTAAAATTTTTAAAGAAATTTTCTTTTACTGGTTTAAAAAAATGACATTTGGATATATTTATATCACCCTGCGCTGAAAAAGGGCATTTTCTCCATCAAACTAACATAGCAGAAGCGCCTGTTTTTTCCGTACGTTGCTATAAGGTGGTCGACATTCTTTCACTTAAAAGTAAGCTTTATATTCAAAGTACTTTTTCAGTCAATCAGCCACTTGGATTTATGGTATTGACTGACGTAAGTTTGAAACTAAAAAGCGATGCTATGTGGATAAGGTTCAAGCAATGGCTTTTTAAAAAATACAGGGTGTCCGTAAAAGAATGTCCGAGTTTTAATGGTATATTACAGGAGTTTATTTTATACTGGGGGGGGGGGATGCAACAAATCATACATGACATTGAAGGAAAACTTACCTAGTTTTTCCTATAAGTGCTAAATGTGTGCGCCTTTAGTGATACGGGAATTGCACAGGCTGTTGCTTCCATTACTCCCGATTTGCTGCAGACAGTATGGGAAGAATTGCATTTTCGTTTGGATGTATGCCGTATCACTAAAGGCGCACACATTGAGCACTTATAGGGAAAAACTAGGTTAGTTTTATTTCAATGTCATGTATGATTTGTTATATTTAGTATAAAATGAACTCCTGTAATATACCATTAAAACTCGGACATTCTTTTACGGACACCCTGTAATGTTTTACCTGATTTTTATTTAATCTTCTTCAAAGACCTTTTTTTATAAGAATCAAAATATACTTTTTTAAAACTTAAAATTTAAATTTTATGAATAAAAATAATAACTAATAAATGTAGAACTTATTCAAATATATGCTTTTCATTAGCAATGCGATTTTTTGTCTTTATGACATAAAAGCGCTTCGATATAGATAAGGTTAAAAAATGGCAGTTTTTTAGCAAAAATCTGAGTGTTTTAATTAAAAAAAACAAAATATAATACGTAATTTTATATTTGTATGCTTGTTAAACTAATTCAAATATTAGCTTTTCATACGCAACGAGATATCAGCAGGTTTAAGATCTTTCATTAGCGTTGATGAAAATAGCTTTTTCTAAGAATTTCTTTTCAGTGTATAGGGATTTAATTACTTTATAATTAAAGAATTGATTTATCCTCTATATCAATAAATTAATTTTTAACCAGTTTTTTTGTAAAGGGTATTTTAGGACTAAAATATGATATAGGTATGTTTGGCTTGGTTGGATTTTATTTGAGTTAAAGTCGTAATAATGCTAGATAAGGGCTATTGAGGATAGTTATTTTAAGTCGCTTTCAAGTACCGATTTGTTTCCCACGGGTATAGGTCCCTGGAGACTCTTTCCCTCCCCTTCAGGGACATGTCTAAATTGTGGAGGTGGCGATAGATGGCAGCATCTGTCATATATGTGTGTGTATGTCGTGTCCGTCCTTCTTGACGATGGTTTATAAGCGGGTCTTTGTGACCAAGCACACAAGCCTGAAAATATGTCTACCAACTAACAGTATCGATTTTGAATGTTTGAAATTTAACGATAAAGTATTCTTTAGTCTTGTTACTTTTCATTGTAATGTTCTAAAACTAAATTTCGTTGCGTAACATGTTCTGTATGCTCTTGAGTGACCTAACGAGATTTGTTTTAGTGATTAAATTTTTGTTTTTGAAAATCATCATTAATTTATCATAAATTTTTATCTTACATTTAGTTTGTTTGCGTTTGGAAAAATTATAACGAAAAAATCTATTTAGTTTTTTTTAAATACTAAGGGGTTCCGCCCCCTGCTCGCTAACGCTCGTCAACCCACGGGAATTGCTGCGCAATTATATTGGAAATTTGAAAAAAACGCACCGAGGTATAAGGGAGACACACATTCCAGAAAAATAATGGAGTTCTAAGATGAATATTTCATGCGGTTATAGCTCCGGACACTTTAAAAGAGCTTATTTTTTTTAATATAGAGAGAAAATAAACTATATTGCTAAATGACGTACGTCTGGTCACCCAACATTTAATAAGTGCCGATATATTTATCATAATTTATATGTTCAAAGAATTATTTGGCTCATGCGTGTATAGTGATTTGTCACATTCTTGTTCTTCTGTATTTAAACCTTCTGGCGCAAATGTAATGTTTCACATGTCAGCTAATCAGCATCAGAAAAACGTTTTCCAATTGTCGCAGTTTAAAAAAAGTACTTAACAAAACACCAGGTCTTTTTACTTGATATAAGCTTATGCCTTAAAGTATGAAATTCAGTAGTTATATTATAATTATTTGAATAAACTATATTACGTATGAAAAATGGGGTATGTCACTTAACTTGGATAAGTATAAAATCTAACACTTCGCATCGTAATTATTTGAATAATGTAACTAAAAAAACAAACTACCTTTAAATGAACTTGTATCCCAGCTAAAGCATCCTTATTACTACTAAAATGAGAAAGCTTTTCTGTGGTGGAGTTGAAGGTATGATATGTATAGTGAGTATGATATGGTCTAGTTTTGTAAAATTCGTTCTCCAAAGTATATCTGAGATATAGGGCCCGGTCCTTTCATTGGCGACTTTCGACAATCGTAAATTCAATTAGACGAAGTCTTTAATAAACGGGCCGGATCCTTTATCTTAGTTGTACTGTGGTGAATCTGAGTTCTGCAACTACGCCCTTTTAATTATTACTTAAATTTGAGAATGTATTCCCCTGAGGTATACAGACATATATAAACCCGTCACCTGACTGAGATTTTCAGCAGCGCATAATTTTGAAAATTTTTGGTAAATTTTATCTTACTAAATTTTAAGAATAAAAGTATAAAAGAGTCATTTATAATCAGATGCAAATTAAATATAAACTTTAGAGGTTATAAAAGTTTTGTTAAGGCTGTGTCCTGACTACGACATCAAATGCCGCAAATGCAACAAAACTTGACGACTTGGCAGATTCAGCCACATGCTATTGCATCGCTTGGCGGTCGCCAAGTTTTGCTGTATTTGTGGCATTTGATGTCGTAGTCAGGACACAGCCTAAAAGTGTTAAAATTTTAATCTCATGCAGTGGAAAAAATGTTTACACTTTAGCCAATTTGCTTAGCCCTCAGAGGGCAAATTATTCAACGACTTTGCCTGACTCATTCATTGTACGAAATTTATCCAATTTTATCGACAAAACATGCATCAATAACAACAAACTTTGTACAGATGCAGTGTAATTTTTCTCAGGCAACTAAACCATACCTATTAAAGATGGACTTTTACATTGTTTATCCTAATACATCTGTGTCATCAAAACACGACAGATTGCGTGACGTAATCTCGTGAAAACAAAGGTCGTGACCATTTGACGTCATCAGAGGTAATATAGATGACATCCACGATAAATTATTTCTCAGTATGATTCAGGATTAAAGAGATAATTTTTTAACCCTTTCGTTTTCCGAACAGCCTGGAAATTGGCACATATGTATGGTTGTTTTCGCTGCATGCATTTTAAATTAAATTTATTTTAATTTAAATATTTATTTAAAAATTCAGAATTTTATTATTTTTTGGAAGAGATGATCTTAGAAAAATAATTACCAATGAAAAAAGTACATCACGAATTAAATTTATCAACTATGCAATTTTAAAATTTAAAATTAAGGGTTGGGGAGCCCAGTCGGTAAGGTATTCGCCTAGCATGCGAAAGGTTCCAGGTTCGGTTCCGGGCATCGCCAAAATAACTGCCGACCTATAAACGGCCAGTGCAGCCCAAAATGTCAGACGAATAATACCCCGTGTAGAGGGAGAGGGAGTGCACGTTAAATATCCTTCAAAGTCCTAACGCTGCGTACGTTTTCGCCCTTAACGGTTGCGTTGGGTGCCTGCTCAGGTGTCGGCTCGTCACTTGACTGTGGTTCTAAAAATACGTCGCCCGTCGCCAACAGCCCTCGTGTAGCATTAGAGTGCGACGATAATTCAAACTAAACTCTTTTAGTTCAGCTGTAGAGTAGTTTTAGACCGACACAATGACAAACGGACCAATGTTCAAAACACCTTTTTTTGAATCAGCACCCTCCAAAACGCGTGGAAGGCACAGTATCTCAATCTTTGGATTGTCGAACCCATCGCAATACTCTCACTACCTTATATTTCATATTGGGCAATTGAAAGCAAAAAGGTTAAGTCTATAGGAAAACTTTCATACTCACAGTTTCTTTCACTAAAATCTTAGAGGAAAAGGGCTTGACGGGAAATTATCCTATAGTCAACCCTCTTTTTTCGTTTAAAGGTTCAGTTCATTGAAAGGTAATTTTTTAATAACCCAATAAGGATGATAAGTTTTATTTTAACAGTCTGTGAAATAATACAAGCGTAAACCACTTGTGTTTGAGACTGATAATTTCAATTAAGTTAATAATTGGGGTAATTCCATGCAAAATTATCCTCTCTGTAGTGTAAGTCACGTTTGTAAAAAGTGATTATCACTACAACTTTTAACATTAAATGAAAAAAAAATGTGGAATAGTTGATCTACACCTATTATAACTAAATAATGTAATGTATTTTATTTAATTTGGTTTATTTTTTTAATTTAAAAAGCTTTTAATCTCCTCTTAAATCGTGACTTACACTACAGTTACATGGAATTAGCCATTGAATGAAATTGCGGTAGATAGAACTTTGAAAATTAGATATTCAAACGATGTAATCAACTTTACGCATGGGGGGCTAGGGAGCCCAGTCGGTTAGGCGCTCACCTAGCATGCGATAGGTAACCTGGTTGGGTCCGGGCATCGCCGAAATAATTGTTGACCTATAAACGGCCCGTGCAGCCAAAAACGTCAGACGAATAATACCCCGTATAGAGGGAGTGCACGTTAAAATAAGCTCCAAAGTACCAACGCTGCGTACGATGTCGCCCTTAATGGTTGCGTTGGGTGCCTATTCAGGTGTCGGCTCGTCACTTGACTGTGGTTCTAAAATACGACGCCCGTTGCCTAATAGCCCTCGTGTAGCTCTAGTGCGACGATAATTCAAACTAAACTAAGCGTAAACCACTTGTTTTTGAGACAGATAATTTCAATTAAGTTAATACTTGAATGAAATTGCGGTAGATAGAACTTTGAAAATTAGATATTCAAAATATATAAAGAACTTTACGCATGATACTTGAAAAATTCATGAAGAAAACAACATTAATTCATGGCGCAAATAGTTTATGTAGAAATTTACATGTTTAGGTGGGAACACAAGGCCCAGAATGGTATTGTCTGAAGAAGGTATATCGTTTTCTCCACCAAAACATAGAAATTTCTTATATAATAAACTATTTGTGCAAAGAATGAACATTTTCTTCATGAATATTCTCATACAAAAAGTAGATTCGAAGGTCTCATTTTGTAGAGGAGACCAAAGTTTTCGATAACAAAAACTATCAATTCTTTAAACTTATTAAAGGCCTTTAAAATCTTTTCGGTTTACACTATTGTCCGACATAATATAAATGTAATAGATTAACTAGGGGCATTGTGCGAAATGTTCCTAAACTAACCTAAACCTCAGAGTTTTAATATAAACTAAAAATCCACAGTGGGAAAAAGTAAGTGAAAAATCCTAAGTAATCATTGGAGACGGATTTTAAAACAATCTAAAATTTATTCAACATTAAATTAAAATCAAATTAAAAAATCCTAATTAACATCGCCGTACACAACTCAGGCTAACTCGCCTAAGTAGAAGCATCACATAATAGAAGCACACTCCACGGGCGTGGTTACAGTGCCCGGTATGCATGAATATAGATAGCAAAAAACAAAAAAATTAGCATAAAAGTCACCTTTTTGAATAACAAATAATATGGTTGAGAAATAACTAAAAGACCTACTGCGTAGAGACTTATCGGCCGTGAAAACATTCTACAAGAGCTACTAATAAATAAGTTTTCAAACAAACCAACCAAAACAAATACAACTAGCGATGTTCACTGAATGCTTATAAAGTGAAGTGAACACACGCATTGTTTATGGAGGTGGAATTTGAAATTCACGCATGTACTAGTTGAAAACATGAACAAACGAAATCTGATTAGGGGAAATAGTAAACGGACCAAATACACAACCAAATGCAGTAAGTTTAATTATTTTATAAGTGTATTTCCTAACAATAAACCATAAAAGTTGTATATCATTCGCACTTTAAAATACTTATAAAAAATAAATTTTTGGTTAAAAATGAAATTTATTTGAACGATATGATTTTGGGTTCGGTAGTTTTCTCAATAAATAATGCATACAATGTAATAACTGTTAAATGTTAGTAAAAGCTGGGTTTATAATATTCATCTATTTTGTCACCAAATATTGCTCTCTTTTATTAGCTTAGGAAAAAAACGTGTTTGTATGAACCACGGCCAACTTCAATAACAAGGCCAGAGAAGTTCTCCCAAACATGAGCGTAGACGGAAATTTTGACGTCACTGTTCCCAGTGCCGAAGATCGAGAAACCAGTTCGAACGCATTCGGAACCCTAAAATTGTGGTCAGCCGTGAACGAGTGGTTCCGAACAGGTTTCGAGACAGGTTGTCTTCATCTTCGGAACAACGTCACTCGGAACTATGACGTCAAAATTTCCGTCCCCGAGCTTGTTTGGGAAAGCTTCTTCGGCCTTAGTAGTTGAGTAGGCCGTGTATGAACTAAAATTTAAGTTTTGGAACTACTGAAAACTCAAAATAAACAATTACATTTGAAAAAAAATACTTATACCTGAGCATATACTTAATGGTTTTTGGGACTGCGTTAGCCAATCAAATTAATACTTGCGTGCTTAAGAAAATTAAGAGAAAAAGAAACAAGAAGTTCATAAAGAACTAAAATAGCCTACTTTCCTGTTACTTAAATACTTACTGAAGTTCTAATCGGGAAAAAAACTAGGTTCCTAAAATAAATATCATCAACAGCCGTTTCTACACTAGATTTATACACATTAGAAAAAAATCGAAACACAGCACCCAGCTATAATTTAAACTTCTAAAAGCCAAAATCAACTATTTTCCTTAATATTCGTTCGCAAATTATGTAAATATTATTTATCATCTGCTCGTGATTTATTTGTAGTTCGAAGAATAAATATTTATTAATAACAAAAGTAATGAAACTACTCCGAACTGCATTAAAAAACAAGAAATGTAAATTAAAACTAAGCATAATTGCATGCAAAAGTATGCCTTGCCGCTTTCTTGGTAGATAATTAATGAATAATCAAAGAATCAAATTGTTCTACATTTTATGACGTTATTCCAAACTGATTCATGAAAATATTATTTTGCTTCAAATATGTTTAAATAAAGTTTCTCATGCCATTGTTGATTTGGCAACAGTGATTTAAATGACTCAAAATTGAATTTCAATGCTAATTCAATAGGAAATTCGCCGACAGATAGTAGATTTATGTCCGTCCGGACGTACAGACAGACGGACAAAAAGTATGAAAGTTGGGTATCTGAGGTCATAGCTTTCTAACAAAAAAAGAATTTTTAAGATCCGATGATTAGAACCGATTTTGGAAGGGGGGTACAGACAGACAGACAAACGGACAGACAGGCGGACAGACATACGAACAGACAGACATACGAACAGACAGACAGATGGACAGACAGACAGTTGGACATCAACCGCATTTCAATACCTACAGTGATTTAAATGACTCAAAATTGAATTTCAATGCTAATTCAATGGGAAATTCGCCGACAGATAGTAGATTTATGTCCGTCCGGACGTACAGACAGACGGACAAAAAGTATGAAAGTTGGGTATCTGAGGTTATAGCTTTCTAACAAAAAAAGAATTTTTAAGATCCGATGATTAGAACCGATTTTGGAAGGGGGGTACGGACGGACAGACGGACATCGACCGCATGTCAATACCTACTTTTTCATTTTTTTAATTCTTTCGAATTAAAAAAAGAAAAGTAGGCTAAAAACAACAAGAAAAAACAGGTACACTAAATAGAACATAAATGGTTTTATTATATACACACAAAATATCTAGGAATAATTATTAGATTTTGATAAAAGTGTACTGAAAAGCAAAATTATATAGTTAAAAAAAAACTTTTTAATAAAAAAATATTTTTGGAAAAAGTATTTTAAAGAGAGAGTGGCATGAAACGTTTATGAGGGTTTATATGGCGCACTTCATTTTAAACTGAAGCAATTTTACAAACTTTTTTGAAAAAAAATTAGTTTATAAATTGATTTTTTCCCTCAACGTAGACTATGGTCTCCTGTTTATGAACTTGTCATTGCTTAATTGATATTAATGGAAGTGCCAAGTAGGAAAAAATAACTGCTACATTACTAAATGAGGCAAGTGACAAAAAGTCTTTATAAAACATAATCAGGTTTCTTTTATAACTTGGAATCAAGAATATGAAACTCATTAAAAATGAGAAATTTAAGAAGTTTTTTGCAATCGGACAACATTTTTATTATTTGTCTAACTGAAACTAACTTTTGTTAAATGTTTTTGTAAGCTCTTTTAAATATACTTACCGGGTTGACTCTTGGTTAAGACTATTATTTTTTGGAATTTTACTTTCGTGATAAAGTTGTTTTTCAATAGAAAAATATGTGTTTCTATTACAAAAATTACAAAACCTCAATTTGTGTTTGTTTTATTATATACAGTCCCTGGACAAATTATTAGACGTACTGTATTTTTTTTAGTAATGATGAAAACATACCAAAGAATGCCATATCATTAAAAAAAGGTGTCGATATATGTATTAAGTATATCAGATAGTATTTTCTATTCAATAGCTTAAGTTTAGGAACACAAATGTCCTTCTAAAGGTATTTTGTTCATCATTGATTGATACATGAAATCTTGCAGGGCGTCTAATAATTTGTCCATGGACTGTAGATGATTGAAAATATTTTCCTATGTATTGCTTCATGTTCATTGATAGTTATTCAATGCGACAACTTCAAGTTCTCGGACAAATAAATAAGAGACATTAAATACTAAAAAGAATTTCCTCCGATTTTAAAGAGAATCCTGAATTCCGAATCTTCCACATTTAAAGAGAACTAATTACGTCATTAAATATACTGATATAAAAAGGAACTTTAATTAAATACTAGTTTTAAAATAAAGGAATACAAGACAACATTCCCGGAATCACAGCAATTTGCGTCACAGTTACAACACACGTCTGGTTTTCCTTTAATTAAAAGTAGAAAGGTCATTTTAAACAACTGTCAATGTTAGCTTCCTTGTGTAAACTCCACTAGCATTGTTTTAGAAAACAGATCTTATTGATTTTTAACAATTTAAAAAAATCTTGAATCTACTTAAGTTAATGTTTTTTTTTATTAAAAATTTCAGTGCGCTGCCGTAAAATAAATTTGAAAATCCTTGGGAAAATTCCGTTCGCATTGTTTTAGAAAACAAATCTTATTGATTTCTGATAATTTAAAAAATAATATTGAATCTACTTCCGTTTGTATTATTTTGTCTTCCGAAATTTTTTCTTTTTGGAAATTTCAGTGCGCTGCCCTAAAATAAATTTAAAAATCCTTGGGAAAATTCCGTTCGCATTGTTTTAGAAAACAAAACTTATTGATTTCTGATAATTTAAAAAATAATATTGATTCTACTTCCGTTTGTATTATTTTGTCTTCCGAAATTTTTTCTTTTTAGAAATTTCAGTGCGCTGCCCTAAAATAAATTTAAAAATCCTTGGGAAAATTCCGTTCGCATGTTTTTAGAAAACAAATCTTATTGATTTCTGATAATTTAAAAAATAATATTGATTCTACTTCCGTTTGTATTATTTTGTCTTCCGAAATTTTTCTTTTTAGAAATTTCAGTGCGCTGCCCTAAAATAAATTTAAAAATCCTTGGGAAAATTCCGTTCGCATTGTTTTAGAAAACAAATCTTATTGATTTCCGATAATTTAAAAAATAATATTGAATCTACTTCCGTTTGTATTATTTTGTCTTCCGAAATTTTTTCTTTTTGGAAATTTCAGTGCGCTGCCCTAAAATAAATTAAAAAATCCTTGGGAAAATTCCGTTCGCATTGTTTTAGAAAACAAAACTTATTGATTTCTGATAATTTAAAAAATAATATTGATTCTACTTCCGTTTGTATTATTTTGTCTTCCGAAATTTTTTCTTTTTAGAAATTTCAGTGCGCTGCCCTAAAATAAATTTAAAAATCCTTGGGAAAAATTCCGTTCGCATTGTTTTAGAAAACAAATCTTATTGATTTCTGATAATTTAAAAAATAATATTGATTCTACTTCCGTTTGTATTATTTTGTCTTCCGAAATTTTTTCTTTTTGGAAATTTCAGTGCGCTGCCCTAAAATAAATTTAAAAATCCTTGGGAAAATTCCGTTCGCATTGTTTTAGAAAACAAAACTTATTGATTTCTGATAATTTAAAAAATAATATTGATTCTACTTCCGTTTGTATTATTTTGTCTTCCGAAATTTTTTCTTTTTGGAAATTTCAGTGCGCTGCCCTAAAATAAATTTAAAAATCCTTGGGAAAATTCCGTTCGCATTGTTTTAGAAAACAAAACTTATTGATTTCTGATAATTTAAAAAATAATATTGATTCTACTTCCGTTTGTATTATTTTGTCTTCCGAAATTTTTTCTTTTTAGAAATTTCAGTGCGCTGCCCTAAAATAAATTTAAAAATCCTTGGCAAAATTCCGTTCGCATTGTTTTAGAAAACAAATCTTATTGATTTCTGATAATTTAAAAAATAATATTGATTCTACTTCCGTTTGTATTATTTTGTCTTCCGAAATTTTTTCTTTTTAGAAATTTCAGTGCGCTGCCCTAAAATAAATTTAAAAATCCTTGGGAAAATTCCGTTCGCATTGTTTTAGAAAACAAATCTTATTGATTTCTGATAATTTAAAAAATAATATTGAATCTACTTCCGTTTGTATTATTTTGTCTTCCGAAATTTTTTCTTTTTGGAAATTTCAGTGCGCTGCCCTAAAATAAATTTAAAAATCCTTGGGAAAATTCCGTTCGCATTGTTTTAGAAAACAAAACTTATTGATTTCTGATAATTTAAAAAATAATATTGATTCTACTTCCGTTTGTATTATTTTGTCTTCCGAAATTTTTTCTTTTTAGAAATTTCAGTGCGCTGCCCTAAAATAAATTTAAAAATCCTTTGGAAAATTCCGTTCGCATTGTTTTAGAAAACAAATCTTATTGATTTCTGATAATTTAAAAAATAATATTGATTCTACTTCCGTTTGTATTATTTTGTCTTCCGAAATTTTTTCTTTTTAGAAATTTCAGTGCGCTGCCCTAAAATAAATTTAAAAATCCTTGGGAAAATTCCGTTCGCATTGTTTTAGAAAACAAATCTTATTGATTTCTGATAATTTGAAAAAATAATATTGAATCTACTTTCGTTTGTATTATTTTGTCTTCCGAAATTTTTTCGTTTTGGAAGTTTCAGTGCGCTGCTGTAAAATCTATTTGAAACTCCTTGTAAAAATTTGATTAGCATTGTTTTCGAAAACAATTGTTATTAATTAAAAAAAATTAAAAAATTCTTGAGCTTACTTTCGTGTGTATTACTTCTTTGTTTTCCGGAACTTTTTCGTTTTATATAGCATATCTCATTGTATCACAGGGACATACAAAAGCAGTAAATTTTTTTGAAAAGTTCATGTAGAAAGTTTGGTTTTCTTAACTTTACATAAACTTACCAACTACATAATTACGTGCGATAAAGTAAGAATGCAGTTATATTTTTAAGAACTGTAAATGTTAGCTTCCTTGTGAAAATTCAATTAGCATTGTTTTCGAAAACAAAAATTATCGAATTTTAACAAATTAAAAAAAAAGTTATTGAGTCTGCTGTCGTTTGTATTTTTGTCTTTCGAAACTTTTAGTTTTTGAAAGTATCTGTGCGCATCTGTAATATCCCCTGTGTGAATGTACATCACAGTTACAACATACAACGGTTTTCATTATTAAAAAATAAAAAGGCAATTTTAAACAACTTTCAATGTTATAGCTTCCATGCGAAAATTGCATTTGCATTGTATTGACCTCTTAAGACCCGAGCAACATCCTACACGTATATTCTTAATCTAAACATACTTTTCATATAAATTTATGCTAAAAAGTATGTTTTTCAAAGAAATTTAAAAAAAATTATGTTGAATAGTTACTTAGCGACACGCCTTAAACTCTAAAAATACAAATTTTTTGTGCTATGAATGCAACAAAAAAGACCGTATCACTTATTTGTAGTTAACAGATTATTTTAACATTGTTTTTAATGCAAAATGCCTTTAAAATTATTTACTAAAAGAATTTTTTGAAAAGTTTGGAAAAAAATTAAAATATTTTTTTTAAGAATTCTAATATCCCATTGACCCTCGTCCAACTTTATTTTTTATAGAAATAAATGGCTGACACCTGTAATCAAAGGCTGAAAACTGATATTTGGGTCTTCTTCTATCGGACCAGGTCAATTTCGGAACTAATTAACATGTTAATTGTTTGTGAGGAGGTTTTAAAAACAAATCCCCAAATGGGGATGCCAGATCGCAAAAGGATAAGACGAATCTTATCGAATTTCGACAAATTTTAAAAAGTTGTTGAATCTACTTTTGTTTATGTTATTATATATTTTTTTCGAAACTTTTGTTGTTGAAAATTTCTGTGCGCTGCTGTAAAATGCATTGCGTCTGACTTTAAGTGAAGAGGTGATTTTTTTTGCAAACTTGGCCAGTTCGGTGAGAATTTTATGGAGCCGTAAAAGTTTCATTTTATAGGTTACTTTATTGTCTCACAGGAACATCCGACATCGGTAAATTTACTTAAAAGTTCATGTAAAAAAAGTTTGGATTTTTTCTTTAAAGTCCTATAAACTTATACCTAATACATAAATACGTGCAATATAAAGTAAGTACACATACTGTAAGTATTACTACATAAGTACGTGTGTAAAGTAAAATACAGTTATTTGTTTCTAAAGAAAATATATTTAAGAATTGTTTTTATTGATACAGTCAATTTTTATATAACTTGTCAAATTAAATCTGAGCCTTGCCAAACAAATTCATTTTTTAACTTAATGAAAACTGTCGTGAATATCATTGCTTGCTTATGCAGAACTAATTTATAAAAAAAAAAGCTTAAGACATTTTTCTTCAATATTAAAAAGCAAAAACTTGTATATTCGAGGTGGTTTTCTTTTTAATAAGATTTATGGTTATCTAAATTAAACCTATTTTTCAACTTTTATTAATATTAATGAATTTTGTCAAAAGATTTTCATTATGTAAATTCATAACATTTCATTTTAAATATGTTTAACATACATAATACAAGCAAACTTTTTTCAATTTTTGTTTTGAAAAGTAGGTCAGTTTAAAAACTAGAAGAAAGTTCAATTTCGAATTGTGTTCACTTCACTAGTAATATTAATTAATTAATACAATTTTATTATTTATCCTAGTTCATGCAGCATAATATTTTAACTATGTTCTTATTAAAATTAACTATTTATAAAATATTCAACAATTAGCTTAGCGGCCATATGCACCAATTTCAAAATAAAATAAACTCAAAATAGAAGATAAAAATAAGTTAAGCTTAATTTTTTAACTTAATTAAGCTTAAATTAAAAAGTTTTTTTACAATAAAAATACCCACAATGCCATGCGATTCTCAATTTAACGATTGACTCAAATATTTTGAAACAATAAATTTCTAAAGAAGACTTCTGTTTTTTCACGCAATATCAATTACTAAAATACCTAATAATTCTAAGTTCCTTGATCAAAATCAACACTTTATTCTCTCACAGCTAAATTTTTATTGGACAAATATTTCATTGATATTTGATTTTACTTTTGAAAAGGTACTCGAAATATTTGACATAATGAAGGAGCCATTTAATTTTTATACGTATATGATAAGTATAAATACAAGATAATTTTAATACAACTGAAATCTGTACTAAGATTTTTAAATGTAAAACTGTGCAAAACACTGTTTTTTTATTACCATGGAAGTGTGTTCTGCCTCCAACACTACGGAGTAACGTTACACCATAAAATAGAACGTTTCCTCCTGTTTTGTGGTGTAAAATTACAACCTAAACTTTGTAACATTATTCCTAAATGTCAAATAAAGCCTCATTTTTACCCCGTGTGAGCTTTAGATTTTTTTTATTTGTTAATTTTTCTATTTGGGTTTTATTGTGTCTTTAATATGAATCGAGTTCAAATATTTACTTTTTTCAATTGTATAACTATATATTTGAGCAAATATTTGCGGTATCACCTGATTGAATGATGAAAGTATTTCTTTATATCAGGGTTGGCATGGTTTTTACCGCCCCCGGTAAATACCATGGTAAAAACCGGTATTTACCGTCCTGGGAAAAACCTAATTATTGAAACAATTATTAAAAATTTTATTTAATGGGATTAATTAGGCTAATTTTAATTTTGTATTTTAATAAATATTTATCATGGACTTAATATTTTTAAAAATTGACAAAGCTTCCTTAATTATTTTACATCTATGGTAATATAATATTCATGTACTTTTATTTATTATTTAAGTGTTCCCATCTGAGTAAACATAAATAATTATTAAAATATTGCCTGTGGTAAATATTCATTAAAATATTGTATACGATAAATAATTATTGAGTTATGTCTACTAAAGCTAGACATAAAATCAAACAACTTTTCTAGGATTTGGCCACTTATAGTGGGTGACTTTTTTTTCTGGGGATGAGGGGTATTAAAAATAGTGAGCTTAACGAGGGAGCCCCCGCCCAGACATGGCACAATTGCAATAACAGCCAGAATACAAAGATTATGATGTAAACAAAAACAAACCTGCTAATTAATGTTTGAAAACTTTTTCATTAAAAAAAATTTCCCAGAAAAGGTATATCCCAGTAAGAAAGGTATATCCCAGAAAGAAAGGTATATCCCAGAAAGAAAGGTATTTCACAGTGTTTCTCCGTTTTTCCCGGTATTTACCAGTTTTTTCCGCTGGGATGGGAAATATTAGTTTTGGACGGGAAAAACCCAACCCTGCTTTATATAGCCTCACAACACATTTGACGCGATTTGCAACATTTAATTTACTCATAGAGATCCTGAAACTGGTGATATCTCGCTGCCCATAAAAAACTAATATTTTGAATTAGTCTAACAAGCACACAAATTTATAATTGCATATTATCGGGTTTTTTTAAAAAATTAAATACTGAGGTTTGCGCTGAAAATAAAAACGCTATTTTTCTACTTTAACTAAATAGCATCGTTTTTATATCATAAAGACAAAGAAAATTAATCGCTTACTTATGAAGATCTAATATTTGAATTAGTTATACAAACATTAAAATTTAAATTTTAAAAAAATGCATATTCCGTTCTTGAATTTTTTTTTTGAAAAAGGTTAAATAAAAAAAAACAGGTGTAACAGAATTAAAAAAACGCCATTGTTTGAATCTTATCTACATAGAATAGCTTTGAGTTGCAGAATTTATACCAGTCAATAACATAAATCCCACTGACTGTTAAAATACTTTGAATATAAAGTGTACTTTTAAGTTAAAGAATGTGTTTCCCTTATAGCAATTTACGGAAAAAACAGTCTCTTCTGCAATTTTGTTGTAATGGAGTAAATGCCTCTTTTTCAGTGCCGGCTGCTATATATCCAAATGTTATTTTTTTAAAACCCAGTAAATAAAAACGCCTTGCTTCCACTAAAAAATTGTCAGAAAGATATCCGATTTAGAATTACTGAATAGCATTTTGGGATATCAGAAAGGAAGTTTGTTGACTAAAAAAAGTCATTCTCTACTTTAAAAAAAGATATTCTGTCGTAACTTTACGCGGAAGTCGCATGATAAATTCAATGATTTTTATCCCCGGTATTACATTCCTGTGAAAAAGTAGTTTTGACTTTTAAGTGCTTTTTATTTTTGTTTTTGGAGAAGTTTTTTAGTCGATTTATAGTTCTTACAGAATGATTTTCCTTAACATAAAGTATAGGAAACAAGGTTTTAATAAAAACGATAAAAACTGTATGGTCTTGTTTGAGAAAGAAATTTAGTGTCTAGAGAGAAATTTATTTTTCGAATTTTCCACAAAAACATAAAGTATTTACTATTTTATCTTGCATTGTGTATTAAAATATGTATTTTTGTATCTTCAGAAACGTGATATTCGTGATATTATTTCAGGAAATACGAGCCCTTATTTTAAAGATTCATCTCCAGGTTTTCGTTTAAAAAAATCTTTAGTAGTTCTTAATATAAACTTAATTTTAACTTGTTCGTCACATTATATAAAAATATCTGTTTTACCGAATTATATGCTCATATAATTTGTAATATGCGAAATATTAAAAAATGCCAGAAAATGAAACATTTGTTTTTAATAAACAGATGAACAGATCCAAAGTAAAGTTAAACACAATGCCATATTAATTAATAATTTAAACTTTAGGAAATTAATATTACATCATTGCAACTTTTTACATTGATTGAATTCAAATATTCACTTTTATAAATTGCATAACTATGTATTTGAGCAAATATTTGCGATATCACCTGATTGAATTCGTAAAAGTATTTCTTTATATAGCCTCCAACACATTTGGAGCATTTTGCAACATTTCTATTTACTCAAGTTTACGGAATAGTGTGACTTCATTGTCTCTTCGTGAAAACAAATATTTACTTTGCAAACAAATTAACGGAAAAGTTAACTTTACTAGAATACCCTTTTGGCAATGGACAAAGAAATAAAATTCTACATATAAAGTGTAACAAAATTTAAAAGTCGAGATTTGATGAATATAATCTTTCTTTAAAGAATAAATGCCTACTGAAATTAAATCTATTAAACATCGATGTTTTTGAAACTCATACAGCAAAAGAAATTGTATTTTTTGCCAATATTTCTATTTTCTTTCCTTAGGATTGTATTTTCATGATTATATTATTAAATATTAATCAAAGTTGAAAATAATTTTACATTTACTTTCAATTACCTAACATGAAATATAAGGTAATGCAAGAGAAAATCCGAAATGAAGATCACGTGTTTTCTATACGTTTTGGAGGACGCTGCATAAAAAAAGGTTTCTAAGTATTAGTCCGTCAGTCTATCTGAAAGTTTCCGTTCTCAGAGCGGACGTGCTCTGAGCGGACAGTCGTAGAAAAAGTAATTTGTCACCAAAGGATTTTCAATTTGAATTGTTCACCCCATCCTCATAGTCCCGGGTGGCCATGTTTGGTCACAAGTCATTTGAATTACTGAATGCAGAAAGGAATTCGCTAATTTTTTGGTCTCTTCTGGAAATACATAGAAATAGTTTTTGTTCCAAACTTCTTTATTACTTACTTTTGGAGTTCTGGTTATCATAATGTATCCTTATAAAAATGATGACCTAAAAATCATCAAAAATATCATTTTTTTTTAGAATTTTATTTTCAACCTTGAGGCAAAGTTCTTTAATTTTATAGTGCGAAATAATGCGTGTAAAAAAAGTTTTCACTGTATTAAGTAACTTTTCAAATGTGTAAACAAACCTACAAAACTTCGGCCTCCACTTCTTCAGCATTAAACAGTAACTTAAACTCACACAAAACCTTTACCTCTATCTCATTTATTTTAATAAATATAAAAAATGCTAATGATTAAATTACATAACAGTTCAGTGACCAAAGATGGCCGCATTTGGGCTGACATTTACAACACAGCTCTACAGCTGCTTCCCATTTTTATGCGTCAAAACTGCGAAGTCTCCTTTCGATACGCCTATTTCAAAATAGTGTCCGCTCAGAGCACCCAAATACCCCAAAATGAGTGTCCGCAAAATCTAATTGTCCGCTCTGAGCACGGCACCATCTGAAACCACTCTACAGCTACTCAACTAAAAAGAGTGAAGAACTTCAAATTTGGTACACTATTTCTTAGTACCTGATGGACGTTATGATATAGTTTCGAGAAAATCGCCATGCACAAGGCGTAGCCGCCATACAACTTTAGGTTTAAAATGTAATTAAATTGTGTTTAAATGTATTGATTTACGGAGTGTCTAGACTTACGCCATACACTTACGCCAAAATCTTACGCCGCCGGTCCTCTGTGTGTTGCCAACCTTTGTGTACTAAATTAAAATCTTAATTTTGAATTATGGTCGGGGTTAGAAAAACTTTTTACAGAAAGAAAGGTTTTTAGAGAAAACAAAATTGCCCGGTGACCCAAACGAGTATTTAGGCTTTCAATGGGCCCCTACAATACTGCCCCAGTTTGATGTATACTGGATGATGTTTTTTTAGAGAAAACAAAATTGCCCGGGACCCCAAACGAGTATTTAGGCTTTCAATGGGCCCTACAATACTGCCCCATGTTGGATACTGATGTTTTTTTAGAGAAAACAAAATTGCCCGGGACCCCAAACGAGTATTTAGGCTTTCAATGGGCCCTACAATACTGCCCCATGTTGGATACTGATGTTTTTTTAGAGAAAACAAAATTGCCCGGTGCCCCAAACGAGTATTTAGGCTTTCAATGGGCCCTACAATACTGCCCCATGTTGGATACTGATGTTTTTTTAGAGAAAACAAAATTGCCCGGGACCCCAAACGAGTATTTAGGCTTTCAATGGGCCCTACAATACTGCCCCATGTTGGATACTGATGTTTTTTTAGAGAAAACAAAATTGCCCGGTGCCCCAAACGAGTATTTAGGCTTTCAATGGGCCCTACAATACTGCCCCATGTTGGATACTGATGTTTTTTTAGAGAAAACAAAATTGCCCGGGACCCCAAACGAGTATTTAGGCTTTCAATGGGCCCTACAATACTGCCCCATGTTGGATACTGATGTTTTTTTAGAGAAAACAAAATTGCCCGGGACCCCAAACGAGTATTTAGGCTTTCAATGGGCCCTACAATACTGCCCCATGTTGGATACTGATGTTTTTTAGAGAAAACAAAATTGCCCGGGACCCCAAACGAGTATTTAGGCTTTCAATGGGCCCTACAATACTGCCCCATGTTGGATACTGATGTTTTTTTAGAGAAAACAAAATTGCCCGGACCCCAAACGAGTATTTAGGCTTTCAATGGGCCCTACAATACTGCCCCATGTTGGATACTGATGTTTTTTAGAGAAAACAAAATTGCCCGGGACCCCAAACGAGTATTTAGGCTTTCAATGGGCCCTACAATACTGCCCCATGTTGGATACTGATGTTTTTTAGAGAAAACAAAATTCCCGGGCCCCAAACGAGTATTTAGGCTTTCAATGGGCCCTACAATACTGCCCCATGTTGGATACTGATGTTTTTTAGAGAAAACAAAATTGCCCGGGACCCCAAACGAGTATTTAGGCTTTCAATGGGCCCTACAATACTGCCCCATGTTGGATACTGATTTTTTTTTAGATAAAAAATAATTTCCCGGAGCCCCAAACGTGTGCGTACTGGATTGCCACTCACTCGTGTAGCTCTAGTGCGACAATATTTCAAACTAAACTGAATTGTCACTCGGCGACGATAATTAGAGTACGTCTAGAAAAACACACGATCTCACGGCTAAAAGCACGCTCTGGCGTGTTTCTAGTCACATCCATTGATTTATTGAGTGGTGATTGAAAGTCGTGTAGTGATACACACCCCTATTTTTTGCATATTTCCTTACTTAGGGTTAAAAGTAGTCATTTGCTGTCTGTTCTGCCAAGCGACATATATCCCCAATTTGTATTTCCGCGGACATAAAGGACCCTTATCATTCAAAACTAATCCACCAAAAAGTTCTGCCTCCAATTACCGCAGAGAGTAAGATCCGATAATTTGGCCCTTCCTTTAAGAAAATCTCTTTTTCTTTAAACCCCATTTTCATTCGACAAATCACTCTCGCTTCGCGATTTTCTTAAGTTCTAAATGTAGACTCGGGCAGAATAGATCGGTGAAATTCTACTTATTTGTTATTCGGGGAAAGAGTAGTTTATGTCCATTGTTACCGATCAGAGAGGAGTTTTATTCAGTATTGGTAGTTTGATGTCAAGATATTTTTTTCTTTGGCATTTCAATAAAGAACTATCGGCAAAAAGTACACTTAGTTTAAATGTGCTATAGTCAGGGCCGGATTTCTAAATAGGCTAAGTTGGATGTAGCCTAGAGCGGCGAATTTTTTGGGGCGGCAAATTTTACGAACAATTAAAGCGGCATTTGGCATAAAAACTATTATAAAGATACCAATATTTTTAAGAAAGAAAACAAATAATTTACAATCATTAATGCGTAAACCATAAACGTATATACAGTACTAATATTTCGTAGCAAACATGGTCGCTGCGAAGGCAATTGCACCCCTCCTCCCAGATTGCGAAGTTGAAAGAAAAATAGTGGAACAGTTTAAAAAATTAGCTTATCTCGCTTTCGATTTAGTGTGTAAAGGTACATAGATGATTCTAATATGTATATTTATTTTAAACAACGCATACCACCTTATTTTGCAGCTAACCAGTTACCTTTCCCCGACTGGGGAGAATATTGTGACAGCGGCGGCAAATCAATCTTTGCCTGCAGGCGTCAAATCTTTAAATCCGGCCCTGGCTATAGTATGAGTTGTCGTTTATATTTTACTTTTGAAAAGCTTTTGCTATATTTAGCGCTTATTAATAAAAATATAGCGCTCATAATAAAAGGATAGTCCCTTCCTTGAAAAAAAAGTCCCAAACAAAGTAACTACAACTAGCTAAACTCAACTTTTTTAAATTCGAAGAAAATTATTGTTGATGCAGCGGGTTACTATGTACGTTTTACGATTTTAGAAAACTATTACATTTTCGGAATTATTTGAAACATGAACTTACTATTGGTGGTTATATTAAGCTTATGGTTCATTTTCGGATTGTTGAGTTCTTTTGAGTGTTTCCCTTTTTTTTTCGTTGCTGGGAGTTAGGGACAGGTGTGATATTTTTTTGATAAAGTATACTAAATGACTGATTAGTTAAGTCATTTTATATACAAATTATATTCGGTATCCAATAAAAGAGGAGAAAAATTAATTTTAAAATTAGGACGAAAAATTACTTCCCAAAACGCTTTGTGACAGTCACGTGGTATATATGACGTCACTAGTAACTATAAACAAACTTTTAAACACCGTTTTGGAATCTACTTTAAGCAAATTTGAACTATCCACTTCGGTAAAACCTCCTTCCATTATTAATATAATTCTTATTTTAATAATATATTAGATTAAATCCAGTTAAATTGCAAGCAAAAAAACATCACACTGGTTTGTTTATATATACTAGTGACGTCAGCCGAATCGACGTGTTTGTGATCACGTGACGTACCGATGACAAAAAAAGCCATTTTAAAATGATTTTTACTAATTATTTAAAGATTTATTTTGTAAAAAAATATATGCGTTTGTTATTTTTGGGTTCAAACTATAATTAATTTAATATCGGATGGTATTTTAGCGATACAGTCAAGTACACTATTACGCTGTCAGAAATGTACTTGCGTTATTCTGTACCTAAAACTCCAGACACAAAAGACAGTCACATTTTCCTCCGTGACAAGTGTCTCTTGTCTGTCTCTGCAGAAATGAGCCGGTCCCATTACCGGGCGAGAAATGCGTCATCCTCAGACCACTTGAGGCGGCGAAGTGTGAAGTCTGTCATCGTCATTTGCGGGCGGGATCGACTTGGTATTTTTTGGTAACTGTTGTTTCGAATGGAAATACCGGTATAACCACAAATACCTAATGTATGTATTCAAATACAAATACAAAAACTGTCGACCAACAACAGGCCAGAGGCCCAGCAAGGTTGATCCAAAATAAATATAATACATTACCAGTTTCCAATGACCGTCAAGTTTCTTCTTAAAATCTTCTACTCTCTTCGAATGCCCAACATAATCTGGTAAAGCATTCCACTCATTGACGACTCTATTGTAAAAAAATTTTCTTACCTCCCTTCTAAAGCTCGATTTATTCAATTTCTGATCATGTCCTCTGGTCCGGCTATTTAAGGTAAAACCTAAACCCTCCATGTTTCCCTGTTTTATGAACTTGAATAACTGTAATTTTTTGTCCGATATAAAAGGGTAATTTAATTTTGACTGTGTTTTATAAATTGGAGGAAAGTTTATATTTTTTTGTTTTTTAGTTTAGTAGTTTTGAACAGTACTGAAGAATTTTTTTATTAGTTATGTTAAGCACTGTATTCAAACCTAAATGATACAAAATAGTTGTTGTTGTCGTGTGGCTACAAGTCAAGGCAAGAGGGGTGCAAAAGCATCTGTTGACACAAGCCTTGGAGTACCCCTTAAGGGTGGAAGTCGGACTTCTACTCCGAGAGGGCGGCACCTACTCAATTTAGGCACATCGCTGGAGGGGAGGGGCATTTTTCTCCAGACATCCTGCACCCATGGTACTACTCTATGACCGCTCACAGGATTTTTGGACCCACAGATTTAACAAGCGCGTTCTCCGCATGTACTCAGGACAACACAAATATCCACGCTTTATCCGGGATTCGAACCCAGGTCCACTCGCTTGACAAGCGAGAGTCGGAACCACTCTATAGTTAAACTCATAGTTTCCTTGCACAGAAGCCACGACCATGGGCGGAGCTATAAAACGCGTGGAGCAATCATATAAAGACAATATAAAACGGATGAAATTTTCTCTTCATATGATTGCTCCACCCGTTTTATAACTCCGCCCATGGTCGTGGCTTCTGTGCAAGGAAACCATGAGTTTAACTATACCAGATGGGCGACATACAAAATAGTTTAAAGTATGAAAGGGAATTGCAAAAAACTCGTTTGACGAAAACCCTTACTGAAGGATTTTTATTAGTTTTGTTAAGCACTGTATTCAAACCTAAATGATAGAAAATAGTTTAAAAGATAAAAGGAAAATGCAAAAAAAAAACTCGTCAATATAACACACAACAGGAGGACTGTTTATATAAAAAAACGCAAGCTCTCTTCACAACGAGGCTTCAATGCCTTCATTTATATTCCCGAAACAAGACCAAGTATAAAAAGCAAAAGATTACACTAGAAGAAATCGGATAGAGGGGGGATTGTTTTAAATAAGCCAAACGTCTTGAGTAAGTCAGATTTTTTTTTAATGAAGATGGGCTAAAGTAATAGTAATGAAATACTCTGTGCATTTTTTTTATTCAAGATAAAATGGCTTGAATTGTTTGTATGAATTTGATTAACTCCGTGGGCTATTGTTTTGCAATGAGCTATCTGGAAATGGACAGGGTTCTTGTGAATGCTGATTATATTGCTATGTATTATATTACACGGATCGTATATATACTTGGGTATGTTGATATTTAAATATATGAAAATTTATTCGCCTTGACATTCAAGAAGCCTTTGTTAGTTTCATGATTTTGATTGAATAATAAGTTATGCTACATTAAGAATCCTTTGTATTTTTAGATATGACTATATTTTGTGACGTCCTTATCTTAAGTCATACTACAGACTTTTCCAAAAGGTTCAATCATATTTAAAAGTAATAAAAAATGACTTGAGGTGGTTATATGAATTATTTAGTGGTTTTCCTGGAACTGGACAAGGCTCTTATGAAGACTGATTTTGTTGCGTTGTATAAAGTATCGGGTGGACATTTACATTTATTGAATATTTTACACGTTACCTTCAAGGAAATATTAAGTTTCTTTTTTATGTTTTTTACATAAGTCACTCATGTTTTTAAGTCCAGGTTTTTGATGTTCATTTACATAAGCATTGTTCGCAAGATTTTTTTATTCTTCTGAATATATCTGTTACGGCCAAAGCCTGAATTCGGCCACTTCGAGAATTGGCCGGCTAGATCGCGAAGTGGCATGTGAGGATCAGCCAAAGTTGGAAGAAAAAAATCATTGACTCTGTATAACATTACTTCATTCTTTAAAATTACTAGCTGCGGTATCCGCAGCTAAGTGAGGTGGGGTGTGGCCATTTGAGACTATTAGTGCACCGCCTATCGGGCATTCTAGAATGTGCGCATCGCGTTTTGGCCGAAATATCGTGGCCACTTCGCGAAATGCCCGGCCAAAGTAGAATATTCACCGATCGCTTCAATTACATCGGTCAAAGTGCGAAATGGCTGGCCAATTCGAGAAGTGCTTTGGCCGTATCATATTTATTTCTTAAATTGGGTACTTCGAAAAGGATATAAGTAGACATCCTCTTTATCAGCCTAAATCTGACCGAGTGCAAGCTGGTTATGGGATTGAAAACCCGGTTAAACCGAATTAGTGAAATTACTACTACTACTACTCCTTGGCGTTACAGCCCATGTTGGACTATGGCCTCACTAACAATTTTCCTCCAAAGCCTCCTGTCTCTAGCCTTTTGTTTCCAGTTTCGGACTTTTAGAGTCTTAATGTCTTTCTCCACCTCATCAAACCATCTCTTAGTTGGTCTTCCTCTTTTCCTTTGTCCCTGGCACTGCCCCTTGAATATTTTCTTAGTGCCTCTGTCTTCCTCCATTCTTTCCAGGTGTCCCAGCCATTGTATTCTTTTTGCCTTTACATAACTGATTATATCCTTTTCCTTAAATAGTCTTGAAATTTCGAAATTAAATCTACTTCTCCAAAGATCTCCTTCCTTGACAGGTTTAAAAACAGTTCTAAGAATTTTCCTTTCCCATGTAATCAGCATTTTTTCTTGTTTTTGCGTTAAAGTCCATGTCTCTGATCCATAGATAGCTGTTGGTCTGATTATAGTTTTATAAACCTGAAGCTTTGTCTTCCTCGTTATTGTTTTTGATGTTAGTAATTTTTTAAGTGCAAAAAAACTGCGATTTCCAGCATTTAGTCTTTGTTTATCTCTGGCATAATGTCATTGTCTTCGGTGACAACTGCACCCAAGTATTTAAATTCCTTCACTCTTTCAAATTTTGTGTCATTATTTATTTGTAGTTCGGTATCTGTATCAGTCCCCTTGCAATCCAATATCATGTATTTGGTCTTTTCAATGTTTATCTCTAAACCAAAATGGCCAGCTTCTTTGGTTAAATCTTCAAAAAGATCAACAAGTGCATTTTTACTTCTTGCCATCAATACTACATCATCAGCGAAAGCTAGAGCTTGCTTCGTTCTATTAAAGATAGTACCACCTCTACTTGATACTGTGTTACGCATCACTTTTTCAAGACAAACATTAACAACAAGGTCGATAAAATATCACCCTGTCTCAATCCAGTCACAATTTTGAATTCCCTGGACATCTTGCCCTGTATCTTTACTTTAGCCCTAGTTGCTGAAGTTGTCATTTTAACCAACCTGATCAATTTATGAAGAATATTAAACTCGTTCAAAGTCTTTAGCATCAATTCTCTATTTATTGAATCATACGCTTGCTTAAAGTCAACATAGAGCTGGTAGACATTCACATTCATTTCCTTGAACTTTTCCAATATATTTCTTATGCTGAATATCTGGTCTATGGTTGATCTATTTTGTCTAAAACCGCATTGATAGTCTCCGATTTCTCTCTCTATCAATGGTTTAAGTCTTGCAGCTATAACTTTTGTCAATACTTTGTATGTCAGGTTAAGCAGGGAAATCCTCTATAATTATTGCAATCTAGTATGTTTCCTTTTTTTAAATTGGGTGTATCACTGCACTGTTCCATTCGTTCGGCATTTGCTCTTTCCCCCCAGACTTCATTTACCAGGTCATACACCATTTTGTATAGCTTCCATATTTATGCCATATTTTAATAATTCTGAGCAAATTAAATCTTCTCCAGGAGCTTTTCCGTTACGTAACTTTTTAATTGCTTCTTTAACTTCATTGATCTCCAACGGTTCACAATCATTCACTGATGTGAATAGCTCACCCTCTGTTTTGTCCAATTACTTCATTTCTGTTGAGTAGGCTTTCAAAATGTTCCGCCCATGTCTCCAAAATTTCATCATCCTTTCCAACCAAGTTTCCATTATTTCCACGACAAATTGTGGTACGCGGTTGGTACCCTCTTCTTATAGAAGTAAGTCTTGCATACATTCCACGGATGTCCAATATCGCAGATAGGTCCTCCACTTCCTGTATCTTTTCTTTTTCCAGCGCCCTTTTCTTGGTACGAATAATTCTCTTAGCTAGTTTTCTCTTTTCCTTGTATACCTTTTCATTGTTTCTTGTATGACGGGCAATCAACCTTCTCTCGCTTTATTCTTCTCTGCAACTGAGATTTCACACTCATCATCAAACCATTCCTTTTCCTTTTCCCTTTTTTCTCTTCCCAAGGTTTCATCAGCAGAATTTATAATAATATTCTTGAACGTTTCCCACTTCTCTTCCACTGACAAATTTCTGCATCCTCCAGGTGTTCCTCCTCAATTTTCGCATCCAGTGCTTTCCTATAGCTATCTCCGATATCTTTATTCTTTAGGTTTTTTAACGTAAAATTTTTCCTGCTTCTTACCCCTGATGTGCGGGTCTTTGATATTCTCTGTCTGTATTTCATAACAACCAAAAAGTGATCACTATCGCAATCCGCTCCCCTGTAGCTTCTGATATCCATAACATCCGAAGCATGTCTTTTATCAATTAAAATGTGGTCAATTTGGTTTTTCGTTCCACCGTCCGGGGAAATCCAAGTTTCTTTGTGAATCTTCTTATGATCAAAACATGTACTACTAATAATCATGTTGTTGCCAGTTGCAAATCCACTGCTCGCATTCCATTTTCGTTGCTGGATTCATGCAAGCTAAACTGGCCTGTTGTTGGTCTAAACCAGGGTTCTCTGCCAATTTTAGCATTTAGGTCTCCCAACACTAACTTTACATGTGTCTTGGTACCCTTGCAATTTCATTATTGAGATCCTCAGAGGGAATCCCCAGAGTTCATTTCCACTTCGGCCTTTCTGCCCCAGTCACGAAGAAAGATCTTATTCCAGCTCATCTTAGGCAGCTAGCATTGGAAATTATAGGTGAGATTCCCGGTGACGCCATAAAAATTTACACTGACGGTAGTGGACTGGGGGACCTTGCTGGCAGTGGTGTCTACATTGAAAAACCTGGGCAAAATTATTCCATCTGTCTCAGTAACCCTGATTTTACTTCAGTCTTTAGAAGTGAATTAATAGCAATTGAACAGGGCATCGAAGCTATTATCAACGAGTGTGACTTTGGAGATCTTTGGATCCTATCGGACAGTCGCAGCTCCCTTCAACACCTACACAATTGGACTAAAGTTGGAGACAAAACTAGTATCTCCATCCTTCTTAAACTCCAACTTATTTCAAAGTGCCATGACGTTCATTTTCAGTGGATACCATCCCACGTTGACATCTTTGGCAATGAGCAAGCGGACCGCTTAGCCAAGGAGGGTTGTTGTCACTCATCACCTTCCTTTTCAGCTCTTACCTACTCAGAGCATCATTCCAAAATCAAATGTAATCTTTCAAAAAAGTGGAAGATCCCTCCCTCTCACCACTGGTATGCGGCCAAGGAGCCGGGCTCTTCACTTGTTTCTTTTGGTGATAGAGCGTCCCGAACGGCAATTTCTAGACTGGCAAGTGGACACACGAAGAGTCTCTCGTATTTTGAGGGTAGAAAAACTTTCGCTGTCTGCTCCAAATGTGAAGCTCAGCAGGCCTCTGCCGAACATATACTAGACTGCTTGGGTCTTTCCAAGGAGGACTTATACGCTTCTCCACTTCTTGTCATCGACTTTTTGGGGGTCAACAATTTATTGGATCTTGTCTGACTCCGTCAGACAGGTGGAGGATAAGGAACAACAACAACAAGCTCTCAATCTTAACGTACACATTCTTTCATTTACCGCTCGAAAATCAATTACTTCACTCTTTAATTCTTTTCTCACAATGAATCCCGTGCCATGAGAATTTCTAGCAGAGCTGGCACTGTTGAAAATAGTATATTTTCCTAGATCAGTAATATTGCTCTCTTTCCATCTAACCTCTTGGATTGCCAAGATATCTAATCTATATTTATCACACTGCCCCAGCAGTTGTTTCACTGCACCAGTTCGAAATAGACTCAACACATTCCATGTTCCAAATCTCTGGTCCGTTTCCGTAGTCCGTTTCCGTTATCCTTTACAGCAGTCCGGCTTTTTTTGTCTTGTTAGTGTTTTCGTAACAGCGGTTTTTTCCGGGGTGGGGTCGTTAGCCCCACGCCCAACCCCCAACCTGGAGGACAAGGGTGTTCCTCTTCGTCTGGTGTCTCCCCTCCGACCTGTCCGGCTTGGGTGACCCTGCCAGTAGCCTAAGCTACTGCCGGCATAGCTCTCGGGATCGACAACACACGCAAACCACACCACCAACGCTAAGGTGGGAACACCATCGGTGTGGATTAGTGAAATTAAGGTTTGGATAAATATTTGTTTGAAGTTTATGAGACATATCATCAATCTATAATAATAAAAATGAAGTTGTGTTTGTTTGTGGGTATGTTCCATATAGACTCTTAAACTAGACATTTGTTTGACTCGTAAGTTGGCACAAAGCGTAGTTCCTACTTAGATTATGATTTTTGAACTTTTAGGTTTCAAAGTGTTCTTTTTTTAAGGGGAAATTCGAATTTTCTGAAAAACTACGCCACTTTGGCTCAAATCCTATCATATTTTTACTTTCCTGATGCCATCTGCTGAAAAAATTAAATAAAACTTTTAACGAAAATAATTAAAATTGAAAATGTTTATTTTATTCTGTTGCCATTACCTTCAGAAACTAAATTCATGATTTGAAAAATAATTTGCATGTTTCAAGTGACGTAATTCCGTCCAGTCTCCATTCTAGGATTTTATGGCGAGTTTAGGTGATGATTTTTTCTTTGATGGTACTGTTGATTGCAGATTTGCATATTTAAGCTATTTCCGTGATTTATAACTACGATGGTTGTTCAAGGCCATCGTACTAGAGCTACATATTAAGGTTTTGTTTTCAAGAATGGATTAAATGGTACATATACTTGTATCGATTACAACTTTTTTTTAGTCCGTGCGGAGAACGGGTATTTATTTGCTAGTGTGTAAATAAAAACACCATCAAATAGTTAAGCATTTTATGCAATGTATTTAAGTGTTGAAAGTTACATACTATTTAAAAACCCATATTTTTTTTTTCCTTTGAAGCCTAGAAATTTGCCATATCGTTTCGCCTTTTCTTTTTATCAGCGTCCTATGAATGGGGGATCGATAAAGAATGAAGTCATTTTTATCTTATTTTTACATTTTAAGGATAAAAAAGATTTGTCCGGTTAATGCGGAGATCCGATTAAACGAAGTCCGTTTAGAAGGGATTTTTTTCATAATACAGTAATATTAAGAAATGTACATAAAGTCAAAATTTGTGTCATGTTTTTTTCGTACAAAATCCTCTTACTGAAGCCCTAAAACGATAAATAGGACGTATTTATTTAGTGCATGGCTTAAATACTGGATTAAGAAAATTCGTCATAATTTGAACAAGATTTGGGCCGTAGTGAGCCTAGTGGTCAGCGTCTCGGTCTCGGGATCAGAAGGTCCTGCGATCGAGTCCCGGTACCACTGAAGACCTACCGAGTATATGCGGAGTACGTGCTCGTTAAATCTGTTGGGTCCGAAAGTCCTCTAAGTTCCCATACCAAATCAATACCTCTGGGGGTGACAAGCCAATTATGGGGATCCTCTAGTTGGCCTCTGTCTCTAAAAATTAGATGGATCCACTTATGTGTGTGTGTTGTCTGGTGTGTCTGTCTTACTTGACGAAGGTTTATAAGCGGGTCGCTGACCAAGCACACAAACCTGAATATATATGTCTACCAACCAACAAGATTTATGTGATTCAAAATACGTATGAAGCCCATCATTTTTTGTTTTTTAAATGTATGAAAAATCAAGTGTAGTTTATCCTTTTCTGTTTTGGGTTTTGACTTAAAGTGACTCATTTTTTTATTCTACCCATATCTTAAAAAAAGTTTGGAAACGCTCGCCTATTGTATACGTACTGTCACACATTTTATGGGAAGGAATTACTTATTTACCTCTTCCATGTAAATAAATAAAACGTTATTTAGTCATGAATATTTCTTTTTAATTAATAATTAAAAATATCGTAAAATTGTGCTCTTAAAATAAAAATACACATTAAGAATTCAATTTTGTTTATTGTAAAAGCATATTTCTTGCTCTTTTAATTGTAATTTTTAAGTCGAGCATTCGTTTTCAATGTTCCAAATAGAATCAGTTATTAGGTGCGTCACTATGATATATGACACATGCCGCTTATTTTTTTCCCCTCACTAAAGTTGTTGAGATATTAAAAAAACACCAGCAAAATATGTGAATGGAAAGTTTAGTGTGAAATGTGTCACTTATATAAACGAAAATTAGAGAACATTTATGAATAATTTTTAATTGACTTTTAGAGAGATTATACATTTCGTGCGTAAAAGTCTAAAAACGGTTCTTGGACAGTTGTAGAAATGGTTATAACACTTAGTTCATGCTATTTTTCTTTAAAATATTCTAAACAGCATTGATAAGCAATTGATTCATTCATTTTTCTCGAAATTGGTGTCCCCAGTTCGCTAAGGGGCCAAATAGGGTGAGGGAAACTTTATTAGTCAAGCAATTAGATGATAAGTGCTTACGTAATATTGACGTAGGTTTGAAACTTTGTGAGAGGCCTAGTAGTAGTGCTTCGCATTGCCACGCCACAGGTACGGGGATAGAGTCCCGGACTGGGCGAGGTTGACTCAGCCTTTCATCTCTTAAGTGGGTCGATAAAATGAGTACCAAGCATGCTTGGGAACTAAACACTGGGGGTTCCGCGTGAGGCTGACCACCTTACCGGGACATATGCCTAGCACCCCAGAGCCCTTGGTCACGTAAGCTGGAATGGGCACGGCAGGCCTTGGCCCAGTAATGGGCTGTTGCGCCGAGGAGTTTAGTAAAGTTGTTGAGTTTGGAGATTCTTGTCTTATGGAGGATGGGGAGCCCAGACGGCAAGGCCTTATATGCGAGAGATCCTAAGTGCGGGCCCGTGCATCGTTAAAACAAACGCCGACCTGTTTAGTTTGAATTATCGTCACACTAGAGCTACACGAGGGCTATTTCCGACGGGCGTCGTATTTTAGAACCACAGTCAAGTGACGAGCCGACACCTGAGTAGGCACCCAACGCAACTGTTAAGGGCGACATCGTACGCAGCGTTAGGACTTTGAAGGATATTTAACTTGCACTCCCTCCACGCGGGGTATTATTCGTCGGACACTTTTGGCTGCACGGGCCGTTTATAGGTCGGCAGTTATTTTGGCGATGCCCGGACCCGAACCTGGGACCTTCCGCATGCTAGGCGAATGCCTAACCGACTGGGCTCTCCAGCCCCCATCGCCGACCTATAAACGGTCTCTACAAACAAAAGTCCGACGAATAATACCCCGTGTAGAAGGAGTGCACGTTAAACATGAGTCCTGAAGCCGCGTTCGATATTATTCTTAGAAATTGGCGCATTAGCTGCCTTCTCAGGTGTCTTGGAATGTGGTTCTAAATTACGTCGCCCATATCCAATAGCTCTCGTTTAGCTCCAGTGCTACATTAAATCAACTCTGTTTTAAAAAGAATAATTTAACATGTTCGTGTAGGATACACACACATTTTGCCTAATTTTTCTTCTCCAAAGTGGTTAAATTTGGAGATCCTTGCCTTATGGCCCACAGTACATTTTGATATCATGATAAGATAGATAAAAAGTTTGTGGAAGGAAAATTACCACCACTGAAAATTCGGGGGGCGATCTTATAGATTGTGTGGATCAAACTAGATCGATCTTTTCATACAAGCCCACAGGGTCGTTTTTAAAACCACCTCCAATCGTTTATCGAAGACCGTAAACGGTTTTATCGAACTTTTTTCACTTTCAAATAGCCGAGAATTACTTTATTATGTATGCCGAGATGAAATGGGGAGTTATACTGTTGAAATGTTTGAAAGTTGTTGTAAGGTTTTTTTTTATGTGTTCTTAATCGATATTTTCTAGTTTGTTGTTATAATTGAATAAAATTGAAGAGCTTAATGGAAGAACGTGCTAAGTGATAATTTTGAAAACATTTGATATTTTTGTGTCAATGCACATATTTCTGACTTTTTTAACGATAAAAATGTTCCCCTTTTTCAAAAACTACAATTTTAGTGTCATTTTTGCGTTTTGCAAGTACCGTTTTTAAAAGATTTGAGTGCGAACTAATAACTTTAAAGCTCATTTTCACCTTTTTGTCGCTTCGCACGTTCTTCCATTAAGCTCTTCAATTATGGGACAGACTTTGAGATCTACAAAAGCAACAAGGCATTTTTGTGTAACAGTTTTCTTAGAAAGAATTTTTATTCATCATCAAATGAAATATTCAATGATTATCTAACGTTAATTTTAATGAAAATAATGGTTTTATATTTAAGACAAGTATTAGCTTCCACACTACGTTTATAACGTAAAAAGTGGACGGTATTATAATCGTTCAGTCCGTCCGTCTATCCGTCACCCACTTTCATATCCCAACCTACAAATGCTACGGACAAAATACGTCCTACGCAACCTACAATGATACGTCAAAAAATTCAGCGCATCGAAATTAGAATACATTGAAAATTTCAGAAAAAAAATTCGAATTCGAAGTACTTCAATTATTTAAAAAACTGCAAAATTTAATGCTCATTTTAAAAGCATAGGAAGCCATTTTTATTAGAATTAAATCACCATTGCCATTACCAACAATCGCTCAAGAAACTTTAATTCTTTTAGCCAATAAATTAAAATAAATTTATTTTTGCGACATCTATCAGTTTGAAATGACGTCAAATATATTTCACTACGAGATTCTTTGTATGTTGATATGAAATGTTTTCATTCTATTTAAAATTGATGAATATTACATATTTATTCTTTGAAATATAATTTAATTTTTGCAAACGATAAGTAATAATTATTGAATTTGCGAAATAAAATAAATGAAACTACCCAAATTTAGCATGTAAATGTTTAATATAGAATATTAATGCTGTGTTTGTCGCCTTTTTACCTGTTAAACACAACTGTTGTGTGGAAGCGGGTTTAGTGACAGATTCTTTTACAAACCTACTTTTTTTATTTATAACCACTCCATTGTCATTTTCTTTACCTAGAACCTTATACCAGGTAAAGGTTGTGTAATTCAGACGGTCAGGTGCTTGCCTCACATGCGAAAGGTCCCATGTTCGGGTCCTGGCATCGCCAAAATAACTGCTGACCTATAAACGGCCCGTGCAGCCAAAAATATCCGACGAATAATACCCCGTGTGGCGGGAGTGCACGTTAAATATCCTTCAAAGTCCTAACGCTGCGTACGATGTCGCCCTTAACGATTGCGTTGGGTGCCTACTCGGGTGTCGGCTCGTCACTTGACTGTGGTTCTAAAATACGACGCCCGTCGGCAATAGCCCTCGTGTAGCTCTAGTGCGACGATAATTCAAACTAAACTAAGGGTCCCATGTTCGGACCCGGTCGTTGTAAAATATTACTGCCGACCTCTAAATGGTCTGTGCAGCCCTAAAACGTATGACGAATAATATCCCGTGTAGATGGAGAGTACATTAAATATGCTCCTAAGTTCCGAAGTTGCGATGGGTGCTTACTCAAGTGTCGGGTCGTCACTCCACTGTGGTTCTAAATTATGACGCCCGTTGCTAGTAGACCTCGTGCATATCTAGTGCCAAGACAATTCGATCCAACTTACACCAGTCAAAGAATAAACAAGACGTGAGTTATATCTAAAAATAGTTATGTTTCACGGATTTTATTCTCGATGCCATTCACTGAGAAACACAATCTAAATATCTGAATACCGATCCATGTATTCAAAATCTTAAATTTCAGTTTTGCTTCTCTCGGAAATCGCGTTTTGATGGCTTTCGACTCTCCTCCATAAATCACCAAGAAAATGTCTGAAAATAAATCCAGTACGAATACAAATGATTTTATCGTTCGACGATATGACAAAATACGTGTCATAACGCAGCGTTAATGTACAAAAAGGCATTAACTAATGAAATAATGTTCCTACCATGTTTTTGATTCAGAATGAATGTAACTAAAATGCATGTTAATGTTAAAAATAGTACACGTGTAAGGAACATATAATAAAGTTTTACGATATTATGAGTTTCTTTTACGAGATAGATTGGTTGCCAGAATGTTTTTTTAGTAATCGAACATTCTCACTTACATCTATATAGTTTATACGTGGTAATCAAAATGTAAAGATTCTTATTTTTAGCAATGGGGTTCTTTCACGGAGGATCTGGCAATAGCTCCGCGGTCTTGTTTTAATGTTCATCGAATTACTTTTGTTTTGGTTCGTTGGTAGAGATATCGGGGTCACACAACTAACCTGAATATAGGTCTACCAACCAAATTAACCAAAACAAAAGTAATTCGAGAAACAGGAAAACAAGACCGCGGAGCTGTTTCCAGATCCTCCGTGAAACAACCCCATTGTAAAATGATATAGCTAATAAGGTCAGAATTGTGTTAATATGAGATACATTGCAAGAAAAATATTTTTTACGAATTATATTTGAGTATTTTGTAATTTTGAAATAATGAAATAATTGAACTATTTAATATGGTCAACATTACGCCTTTAAAAAAAGTTTTAATTTTAATTGGCTTGTTTCAGGTGACGTAGTCCTTTCCGCTTTAATTCCCTTAAGCTTCCTTTTATCATCCTGATTGATGCTCTGTTCGCACGTGACTTTGATTCACCAATAGAGGCTCGAGAAATCATTTATTTTCATTCAAGATTTTTACTACTACTAAATACCTGAAACATTGAAATTGCTCCATTATTCCATAAATCCCAATTCTATTGCTCCATGTGCAAATGTCACTAAAATCTTATCAGAAATTAACACTTATCAGAATTTAACATTTATCAGCCATTTTTTTTTAATCCGTCAATGACACGACAAAATACATGCCGTACGCATAATAAATTCATGTGGAATGTATAAAAAGCATTAACTATTGCAATAATGTTGATTGTAATAATGTTGTATTGCATCCTGATTGATGCTCTCTTCTCACGTGACTTTGATTCACCAATAGCGGCTCGAGAAATCATTTATTTTCATTCAAAATTTTTACTACTACTAAATACCTGAAACATTGAAATTGCTCCATTATTCCATAAATCCCAATTCTATTGCTCCATGTGCAAATATCACTAAATTCTTATCAGAATTTAACATTTATCGGCCATTTTTTTTTAATCCGTCAATGACACGACAAATTACCTGCCGTACGCATAATAAATTCATGTGGAATGTATAAAAAAGCATTAACTATTGCACTAATGTTCTACTACGTTGTGATTCTTAATACAAACGATTTTAATGTTTAAAAGAGAACACGTGTATGGAAAAGTAACACGGTTTAAGAATGTTACTTAATGATTTCTTATACGAAATAAAGTGGTTGGTATAACGTTTCTTTTTAGCAGGAATATTGGTTTACATCTATTAAATGTCCATTTGAGTTTTATACGTGATGATCATGAGTGAAATTTTTATTTTTATGTGAATGATAGTTAATGGTTAGAATTTTGTTTATGTGATATGGATACTTATCAAACGAAATATTATATTGTGAATAATAGTGGAATGGGTTGTAATAATGAAGTAATGATTCGGTTCCCGTATATTTACATACACCTAAGCCTCCATTTCTCATTTCATTGCTCCATTAATCTCTGCATCCAATTCCATTGCTCCATGGATGTTTCTGTAATATGTGACATTAGCAGAAGTTAACATTCAAAATCATTTTTAACCTATGAACGACGACTTTGCAATTACCCATTTCCAAATAAAAACGTTGACTTCCAGTTATTTAATTTCGTTCTTTGTGTTTTAATTCGTCCTACATAAATTGTTCAGGACTATGGTCTTCATTTGTCTTATGTTTTTTTTTTCAGATAAACATAAGCAGAAAGCTCACTTTTGCGTGGCAAATCTTTTTGCTAATCATCATTTATGGGCTAACCAAATTTTTGAAATAATCACCCTGCATTAAATAAATAATAACAATAATTTACAATAAAATAATACAACATTTTACAACCAGAGATTTAAACACTAGACATGGCTTCAAATATGTGACCATTCGATACAATTTAAGGGGAGTACGCGGTACCCAAAAAACTAAATCCAGTATTTATAGCTAACATCCAGATTAAACTATTTTTACAAAGAACTAACATTCAATAAACATATACGTAAAAATAATAAATATTGAAACATACGTTTTTTCAAAAATTAAAAAAATTTAACGTTTTTTCAAAATGTTACTCCTCCTACAATTTAAAGAATTTTTTAATGGATTGTTTTGCGAAATGTTCCCACACAACATCTCTTAATAAAAGTTGGTATGGATATTGAGCTAACAGTTAAACAAGAACAGTTATGTAGCTTTATGTATACAAATCGATATGCCTCGATAAAGGAAAAAAGTTCTGGAGCTCTACATTAATTTACCTAAAAGCCTTAGGGTTTTAACCATTCACTAGCCGAAAAACTTAAAAATTCAAAAAATCAACGTAACATTTTAAAAACCATTTTACCAAACCACTATATCCTTATCAATAAACCTCTACCGTTATTAAGTATTCCTTCTTTTTTTTGCAATATCCTTAGCTCACAGCATTCAAGCGTGTTTAATTATTTTCTGAGCAGCCCCTAAAACTGGAAATTAAACTAATGTTGTCTCCCTTGTTGACTACATGAAACTACCTTATTAACCGAGTCTTCATCAAACTGGGCTGGGCCCAATCCCATGTCCGTATAATCGAGATTACATTATTCAATGGATTTCCGGGTTTTACCTACAGATTACATTGTTAACACTAAACTGAATTACACTAATGGGGAAACCAGTGTCGCAAGTCTCAAAGTTGGCGAATTAATGGTGTAATGTCTGAAGTATCAACTGATTAAGTGAAACTTTTTTTAGCCTACTTTTCTTTTTTTAATTCGATTTTTAATTAAAAAAAATGAAAAAGTAGGTATTGACATGCGCGTTCGATGTCCCGTCTGTTCCTTTCCGTCTCGACCCCCCTTCCAAAATCGGTTCTATCCATCCGATCTTAAAAATTCTTTCTTTGTTAGAAAGCATAAGCAGATGACATAAGCTATGACCTCAGATACCCGACTTTCATAATTTTTGTCCGTCTGTCTGTACGTCCGGACGGACATAAATCTACTATCTGTCGGCGAATTTCCCATTGCATTAGCATTGAAATTCAATTTTGAGTCATTTAAATCACTGTTGCCAAATCAATGACATGAGAAACTTTATTTATTTAAATATATTTGAAGCAAAATAATATTTTCATGAATCGGTTTGGAATGACGTCATAAAATGTAGCACAATTTGATTCTTTGATTGTTCATTAATTGTTTACCAAGAAAGCGGCAAGGCATATTTCTGCATACAATTATGCTTAGTTTTAATTTACATTTCTTATTTGTTTAATGCAGTTTGGAGTAGTTTCATTACTTTTGTTATTATTAAATATTTAATTATTCTTCGAACTACAAATAAATCGAGCAGACGATAAATAATATTAACTTAATTTATATGGAAACTTACTTAATTATCTGAATATTAAGGAAAATAGTCGATTTTGACTTTTAAAAGTTTAAATTATAGCTGGATGCTGTGTTTCGATTTTTTTCTAATGTGTATAAATCTAGTGTAGAAACGGTTGTTGATGATATTTACTGTTAGGAACCTAGTTTTTTCCCGATTAGAACTTCAGTAAGTATTTAAGTAACAGGAAAGTAGGCTATTTTAGTTCTTTATGAACTTCTTGTTTATTAATGAAATAAATTCTTTATGTTTTTGCATTGAAATTGTATTATGTTGGTCAGATGGACGCTAAGTGATATTCAGCCCTAAATAGTTTTTCGCGCTTTATAATATATTGCATTATCCTTAGTTTATTTTGCATAGCGATTGTGTTAATATATTCACTAGCAGGATGGAAGAAGGGTATTTTTTGTTAGTGGATTTTACGTGGATATTACATTGTATACGTTGGTTTGAAGCACATATTACATGGTTAACACTAAACTGTATTACACTAATGGGGAAACAGTGTCCGAGTCTTAAAGTTGCTAATTTATATTTGGTATAGATAGAAAGAGACTTATAGGAGATTTGATTCAGCAAACCTTTTGTTATTAATAAAATAAATTATTGATGTTTTTTGCAATAAAATTGCGTTATAATGGTCTAATAGTCGTTAAGTATTATTCCGCCTTAAATAGTTTTTCGTGCTGCATAATATATTGTCTTATCTTTGTTTTTTTTGTATAATAATTGTGTTAACATATTTTCTAACAGGATGAAAGAAATGTAGTTTTAGTTTGGGATTTTACGTGCGGATTACATTGGATACATTGGTTTTACGTACAGATTACATTGTTAACACTAAACTGTATTACACTAATAGGGAAACAGTGTCCGAGTCTTAAAGTTGGCCAATTAATAGTTGGTATTGTTAGAAAAGAGGCTTATACGATGTCAGTTCTGTCAACGTTAAATGATCAATGAGAGAAATGAAAGAGTAGAACTGTGTAATGTCTACAGTATCAATGGATTCAGTGAACTTTTTTTTATTAATGAAACAAACTATTATTTTTTTCGTAATAAAATTGCATTATGTTCTTCTGAAAGCCACTAAGTGATATTCAGCCTTAAATTGTTTTTTCGTGCTGCATAATGTATTGTATTATCTTCGGTTTATTTTGTATAGCAATTGTGTTAATATGTTTACTAGCAGGATGGAATAAGGGTATTTTTTAGTTAGTGGATTTTACGTGCATATTACATTGGATACATTGGTTTAGGGGGAATGGACGCGCTGGACCGGGGGTCTCCAAAGTAAAGTGCATCAGTGTTAATCCTATGGAGAAAAAATATGTTCTCTGCCACATTTCTCTGGCTGTATTGAATATTTTTACAAGCAGATTTTTTTATGTGATAAATGTAGCTGACTTACAAGTCCCGACCTTCCCACTTTTTGAAATTGGTTCGAATATTTTTAATTTTCAATAAATAATTTTACACAGAATATTCGAAGCAATTTCAAAAAGTGGGAGAACTGTAAGTTATCTACATTTATCATTAAAAAAACCTTTTGTAAAAATATTCAATGCAGCCGGAGAAATGTGGCAGAGAAAATAATTTTTTCGCCATTGGATTAACAGTGAGGCACTTGAGTTTGGAGACCCGCGGTCCAGCGCGCCTATCCCCCCTTAACACTAAACTAAATTACACTAAGGGGGAAACAGTGTCTGAGTCTTAAAGTTGGCTTAATAATTTATTCTAGATAAATTATTCAGTACAATGGTCTTGATTTGTCTTATATTTTGTTCTCTTTAGATCGGAAATTTCATTTTCGTGTGGCAAATTTCCTTGCAAACCGTCTTTAAGGGGACAGGGAACAAACATATCGAAGCTTCAAAATATAAAAATTTCATTTTAATAACTCACTGAAATGAATATTTACGAAATTTTTTATATAATACACATCTGAACACGGTGTTGGAGTTCCCAAATTTGGTAAGTAATTTCAATATAACTTTGTTTCCAGCTTCATACGTCATTATTTTAAAACATCGATTTTTAGATTTTAGGTACACTTTCCAGCACCACTATTGCGTGTATCTAAAAATAATTTTTATAGAAATAAAAATAAAGTATTTAACGCAATGAACCTCAAGTTTGACGATAAAACATTCATAATTTTAAGTTATTAACACAAATAGAAATTTTGCGCATGTCTTAAATTAGAAAAATCGGCTTATTTTTACTCACTTAATATAGTTTTGGAATGTTTTTGGTTCACCGTGTTAAATAGACATGTATACGACATCACAGAAAATTTCAACCCTTCTAGTAAAATAGAAAAAGAGAAAAGTGTTCCTTAAGGCTGAAAATGGGTGTTTAAGAATAATGATATTTAAAGCTGGCAACAAAGTTATATTGAAATTAACTACCAAATTTGCAAACTCCAGCCCCATATTTAAATGTGCATCATAGAAGTTTTTTCGTAAAGGCACGATTCAGTAACTATAGTTGAAATGAAAATTCGATATTTTGAGCGGTCGTTTTGTTCCCTGTTACCTTAATGATTTAATGAAATAACTTTTTATCGTTTTTTTGCAGTACAATTGTATTATGTTGGTCTGATATCCGCTAAGTGATATTTAGCCCCAAATTGAGTTATTGGTGCTGCATAATATATTGGATTATCTTTGGTTTATTTTGTTAAACAATATAGTGTTAACATATTTACTAATACGATGAAAGAAAGGTAGTTTTAGTTAGTGGATTTTACGTGCAGATTACATTGGATACATTGATTGATTCATTGGTTTTACTTATACTGATTTCATTTTTAACCCAAGTTGGTATTTCTAGAAAAGAGGCTTATACGATGTCATTTCTGACAACGGTGAATGATCAATGCGCGAAATGAAAGGGCAGTATTGTGTAATGTCTCTAGAGTATCAATCAATTCAATTCAGTGAACCATTTTTTATTGACCCATTAATGACGACTTTGTAAACTCTATTAACACCTCCATTTCCGAATAAAAACATTAACTTTAAGATTTCTAAATTCGTTTTGTTTGTGTAACTTAATGATTTGTTCTAGATAAATTGTTCAGTACAATGGTCTTGATTTGTCTTATATTTTGTTCTCTTTAGATCGGAAATTTCATTTTTGTGTGAAACATTTCCTTGTCAACCGTCGTTAATTAGTTAATGAAATATTTTTTGTTCCTGTTTCGCAATAAAATTTTATTATGGTGAATGATATGCGCTGAATGTATTGGCGTGGTGAATGATTTGGTGAATGATATTGGCGTTAAATATAATACTGTATATATTATATATATATATATATAATATATTATACTGTACTGTATAATATATTGTATTATCTTTGATTTGTTTTGTATAACATTATTGTTAGCATTTTCTAACAACAGGTTAAAAAGAAATTTTTAGAAAATGTTATGGGATTCATCATTTTTTTTTGGCTTGATTTTTTTGGCTTGGCGACAATAATCGCTGCTGTTCTGGAACTTAGGGCTACCTCACTTAGAAGAATGGAGAACTTAAAGAATTTTTGAAAGCTATTTTATTAAACAAAACGTTTAAGCATCATTAAACAAATTATTTTCATTCAGATTCGAAGTGAAACCGAAACTGCTTGACTATCTTTTTCCAACTGATTTTTGTCTTTGTGGTACTGTCGTTTTACTATTTTTTATATTGTTTATTCATTTAAATATTTGTTAAACTGCTTTTAATATTTACATAAAAGCTTCAATGCTTTTTGAAGAAAATTAACAATTTACTTTTTTTTCAGGCAGAATATGGTTTATCAGATGAGCAAATTGCTGGTGAGCGCTACTTTTTTGAAATAAGTTTTTTGTAGTGTTGAAGCGAAAGTTTTAAATTTATTTTACTAAAATAATTTTCTTTTACTATATACGAAACTTGTTAAAGTTATTGAGTTCTATTAGATATATTAAACGGAATTAGATATCAATTACGATAGCTGTATTAAAGATGTTCAAATGTATAAGTTCTCTTTTTGGGACTAAGGCATGGAAGTTTTACTATAGAAAAACCTTATCACTTTGCACACGTTTAATGTTAAGTTTAAGTATTTTTAAATTAAAAAATGTTTTTATATGGTTTTTATTACTTGAAGTTATTACTTTACGTTGAATTAAGTAGTTATAAAGACGGAATTTAACATAAATTTAACTACGTATTTTGCATAATAAAATGTCCTTTAACTTTTCTAGTTTTGATGTTTGTTAAACATCAAACACTTCTTGATGTTGAATTAAATTGTCTTATACTTAAAATTATAAGGAGGACTTTTTTTAAAAGAATTATATTTGTGTGGTAAATTTCAATTTTCAATGATCAGGTATTGGTAATGCAACCAATTCGTAGTCCTAAATTGATATAAAAAAACTTTCCATAATATTTCAATTCCATTAATTATCTGACTCATTCGAATGACGTATAAAAAAACGTAATAAGTTGATCTATGACTCTAACACTAGGGTCATTGTTCTTAAAGTCTGATACCTCACCAATGCAACAATGGACAACACGCAGCTAGCCACAATGCATACATTGTAAAGCTTCTATCTTTTTGGTGCTTTACTTGGCCTCCATTGGGGGAGTATTTCTTTGATTTCCTGAACATGGAAGTGAAATATGATTCGAAATAAGATATTATTATAGTCGGTACTTTCTTTAAAGGAACCAAACGGAACTCCATTTTTTTCTTTAAATTGATAATGGAATAAATATTTATTAGATAAATAGGTGATTAGATGATAGGTAAAATTATCTAAAACAGAATTTATAGGTATTTTTAAAATTAAATTCTAAAATATCGTTTTCAATTTTTAAATCTTTAGTCTTAAAATATAATTTGGTTTTGGTTCGAATTCCTCTTACCAATATATTGCAAGGTATACCAGTGGCGCCTCGTATTGCGATTCAATTTTTAAAAAATTTAACGCATATTTTTAAACATTATTTCTACTTCAGGTTTAAATTTGTTAAGTGGATATTTTATGTAAGCAGCATTTATATCCATTCGTAATAAATTTAGGTATTGAAGTTTTGAAGCGAGGCATAATTTCGGAAAGAAAAAATATTTGAGTGGGTCGAACATCATTAAAAATACAAATTTCAAGCTTTTTATGTTATTAAATTATCTATTAAATATTTTAGAAATAAAAAAAGAATTAAAATTTCTTTTAATTTCTGGAACATGGAAATAAAATATGATTCGAAGTAAGATAACCACATAGCCGGTATTTTCTCCTTTCGATAGTTAGACCCGTCTTTTTCCGCATCAGTCTTTCTTGCAACAATCTTAAATTTTAGAATTTACAATTTTTTTTAAACTCATAATGTACTTTTTCATCTGGAGACGTTTTAATATCATCTCTTTCAAAATAAACCTGATTCTTATTTTTTAAAAAATATATTTGATTGAAAACAACCATTCATACAGTCCCTGGACAAATTATTCGACGCACTGCAAGATTTCATGTAAAATATTAATTACCGGGTGATGGTGTACCGTTTTATTATTTTAAATTGGCTTGTTTTTTTATATTATACAATCAATTACCGATTTATTTGACATAAATAAAACAGCATTAATTTAGAAAAGCATAAGTTTATTAAGTTTTAAAGAAAAGTGAAATTAATGTTAGTAAAAGTCAATATTTACTGGAGTCACCTTTAGCCGCTAACAAAGCTTAATTCTGCACGGCATGCTATCCATGCAAGACTGTACTGTCTCCTGCATTTGAGGATGATGATGATTCCATACATAAATAATCTTATAATAAATAATTAATATAAATTAATCTTTATCATATTAATCATAATTATCTTAAAATATGTAGTCTACAACAATTCTTTGAAATAAAAACCAATAATATTGTAGTCTAAATATACCATTATTGCATAAAAACTCTTAAGAAACATAAAATTACTAAAAAAATACAGTGCGTCTAATAATTTGTCCAGGGACTGTATTCGGCCATTACCTAGCTGTTCTGGAGATTAAGGGAGCCAAAGGGAACCCTATTTCTTGTTCTTTAAATTGAGATTGGAATAAATATTATTTTATTTAAATAGGTGTAAGGTAATATAAAACAGAGATTTTACATATAATGTTTTTTTAATGAATTTTTTTCCAATTTAAAAAAAAAACGACGCATATTTTAAAACCATTCCTATACTTCAGATTTAATTTTTTATTGTTTTGTGAAATATGACGCCCGTCGCCTATAGCCCTCGTGTAGCTCTAGTGCGACGATAATTTAAATTAGACTAAACTATTGTTTTGTATGGAGCATTCTTAATAAATTTAGGTTTTGAAGCAAGGCATAGTTTCGGAAAAAAAAAACAATTTATAGTGGGTAAACGCTTGTATTTCATTAAAAAATACAAATGTCAAACTTTCTATATTATTAAAAAAATCTATTAAATATATTTGCATTATTCCACCTCTAATTCTATTCAATATGCTCTTACGTAACATTAAAAAATGTGAATCGCTTTGCATAACCATTTATAAGAGTTTCAGCATTTTAGGATGAGGTGTATGTTTACTATTATTACAAAATGAGTAAACTCAATTTGAAAGAATTAAATACAATAGAAACATTCGATGAGAAGTTAAAATAAAAAGGCTTTTTATGTGAAAAGTATTTTCTTATTTATTTTTAAACGCACGCAAAACATACCGCAGGGTTTAAATAGTACTTTCAGGCAGCAAATAATTGACATTTTCATCGATTTTGAGGAAGAAATTATCCTTAGAAGTTAGTTAATTAATACATAGAACATTCGATGGAAGTTGAATAAAGCTTTTTATTTGAAAGTTTCTTCTTATTTTAAACGTACGCAAACATATGGAGGTTAAATAGTATTTAGGCAGCAATAATTGACATTTACATCGATTTTGGCAGAATATCCTTAAGAAGTAGTTTTTTTATCAACAGAGTCGTTGGACGATTCGGTTAGTTTGAAATATATAAATAGCATACAAATAATTATATGAGGAACGATATTTTTCGTTTACTGTATTACTTTGGAGATATGAAACATCCACTTTAATAACATAGCATTTTACGGAAAATACTCACTTTACACTCAGTTGGTTAGGCATTCGCCTTGCATGCGGAAGGTCCCAGGTTCGGGTCCGGGCATCGCCAAAATGACTGCCGACCTATAAACGGCCCGTGCAGCCAAAAATGTCCGACGAATAAAACCCCGTGTAGAGGGAATGCACGTTAAATATGCTCCAAAGTCCCAAAGCTGCGTACGATGTCGCCCTTAACTGTGTTGCGTTGGGTGCCTACTCAGGTGTCAGCTCGTCACTTGACTGTGGTTCTAAATTACGACGCCCGTCTCCAATAGCCCTCGTGTAGCTCTAGTGCGACGATAGTTCAAAACCTACCTACCTCACTTTACACTCTCAAATAGAATAAAAATAAAATTATTTTGTACTATAAACTAATTGTAATATTGACGAAATTCATATCTAACTGATAAAATGGAAAATATTATCTAACTAAAAAAATAGAAAACTTGGGTTTTGATTATATGTTATACTCATGCCTATTTCACTAACTACTTAATTAATTGTGAAATTATATTCTAATTATTTGCATTTAACTCTTTTAAAAAAGCATCAATTTTCTTATTTCAATATGACTGGATACAAAATAGTCAAACAATGGATACGAACAGACATAAGCTTAATAATTTCTATTTTGATATAAACTAACTAAACTTGTCGTTAAAAGAAGGGAATAACATGTTCATTGTACAAAATCTCAATTTTTTTTTAATAAAAATTCAATAGCACGTTCTTCCCATAAGCATTTCACGTACCTAATATAAAAGTTCTCACTAATATCACTATTTTCTTAGTAATGTTACTATTTTCTTAGTAATGTCACTAATTCCCTCACATACATCATACACAATATATTCGATATTTTCTTTTTTTTTTATGTAGTCTTATTTTACCTTACCGTTTGGACTCTAGGGATCTTTGCACGCTTCTAATACTTTTTCCTCATGACAAGTCACATATTTCTATTGTTACAGTATTTTTGTAGAAAACATATTTTTTTGTATATAGCTATTTTGTTATTCCAATGTACCATAACTAAATATAATTGCCGATAAGATAAATATCAGCTTTGATTATAAAAGTAAATGAATATGAATTTTTAGATATAAACAAAAGTTTTATAAAACTTTTTTTGGACAAGCACAATTTGTTCCATTTGAATTAATTATGTTTCATTTACATTAAATGTTTCCTTAACTAAATATATTCCTATAATATAAATATCGGCTTTGATTATAAAATGTTAATAACTATGAAAGGTTATAAACATAATCAAAAGTTTTCAAATAATTATTTGAAGAAACAAATCTGTTTGGATTTGAATTAATTTTTCTTTATTGTTTATCAAATGTTTCGGTGTAGGAAATAATTTTGCTATAAGTTTTGCGTTAAGTAAATATTTGCTTCGAGTATAAAAGAATTAGAATATGCAGGAAATTCCAAACTAAATCTAAATTTAAATGGATACATATTTGTATTTTTGTTTTGAAGTATTTACTTTAAACCCACCTTTTTACAAAACTCCGTATAATATTTACACTCGGATAAATTCACCTGACTTTCGGATGTATTTTATTCTATTTAATCCAGTATTTGTTCGACTTTTCAAACGCTTCGATGAATGAAAATACAACTAGAAATAAAATTCGATTTCTTGGGCGAAACAAGATAATACAACACGAAGAAAATAATACACTAAGATATGCGGTGTGGCATCAGTGAACCACTTAAAGTTTTCGTTTAGGCATTCTTATAATCCCACGTGCCAGAAGGGATCCGACATCTCAACTCGTGTTGGCGACAAATGCAATAATACGGCGTGAAATAAAATTCGTCATTTCTCTTTTTCAATGGAGTTAAGAAGAAGATGGAGATGCTTCCATGCAAAAAGCAATAAATAAAAACCGTTTGCAAAGTGAAGCCAGCAATCTCCGTGTAGTAAACCTAAACAAACGCTCTCGGCGAACTATTAGGCGATATTCTACAGTGGAGTTTGTATAGGCTTACTACACTGCTCAAAACAATTAGGGGAGCACTTTGCGTACTTTTGTTAACCCTTTCAGTTCCAACTTTTTATTATTTATTCTAAAATTCTCTTCTATTTGTGAAATAGATTCTTTATGCATCCAAGATGAAATGGTAAAAAACGAGGAAAAAACATTAATCTTTTAACTAAAATTTAAGGGGAAAAATTGGAATAATAATTTTTGAATAAATTATAAAAATAATTTTTTAAAAACATTATTTGTTAAAAAAAAAGGTAAAATCAATTTTTAAACATCTAAGATTGCAAGCGTGATGAATTTAGGGTCAATATATTTCATAAAATTGTTTCAGAGTGAATTTTATTTTACCTTGTTTTTCATATTTTCAATTAATTAAAATAAACATTATATAATTCTTCAAAATACATGATTCTTCCAGCTAACGATAAATAACTCGACTTTATTAGTGGGAAAAAAAATCGAAAGCCGATGATTCCAAATGGAATCATTGGTTTTGAGCAGTGTATTTTTCGATATTCTACGGTGAAGTTTGTATGGGCTTACTATATCGACTTGGTGATTTCTGACTCTCGAATAAAAACTAATTTCAATGCATTTTTCTTATCTGTGAAGGGAATAACTGACATCTTCTATAAATTCAGATGCTACAGCCTCGTGCTACAGCCTATGCAACTGCACCAACGGCCATTTTTCCTTTTTAATTAACGTTTTATAAGTAACAAAAAAATGCGTTTCGGCATGAACTAATATTGGTAACATATCTCTATACAATAGTGTACTTGACTGTATCGCTAAAATACCTTCCAATATTAAATTAGTTACAGTTTGAACCCAAAAATAACAAACGTATATATTTTTTGCAAAATAAATCTTTTAATAATTCATAAAAATCATTTTAAAATGGCTTGTATTTCATCGGTACGTCACGTGATCACAAACACGTCGATTTGGCTGACGTCACTAGTATATATAAACAAACATACTACTACTACTCCTTGGCGGTACAGCCCATGTTGGACTATGGCCTCACTAACAATTTTCCTCCAAAGCCTCCTGTCTCTAGCCTTTTGTTTCCAGTTTCGGACTTTTAGAGTCTTAAGGTCTTTCTCCACCTCATCAAACCATCTCTTAGTTGGTCTTCCTCTTTTCCTTTGTCCCTGGCACTGCCCCTTGAATATTTTCTTAGTGCCTCTGTCTTCCTCCATTCTTTCCAGGTGTCCCAGCCATTGTATTCTTTTTGCCTTTACATAACTGATTATATCCTTTTCCTTAAATAGTCTTGAAATTTCGAAATTAAATCTCCTTCTCCAAAGATCTCCTTCCTTGACAGGTCCAAAAACAGTTCTAAGAATTTTCCTTTCCCATGTAATCAGCATTTTTTCTTGTTTTTGCGTTAAAGTCCATGTCTCTGATCCATAGATAGCTGTTGGTCTGATTATAGTTTTATAAACCTGAAGTTTTGTCTTCCTCGTTTATATATAAACAAACCGGTGTGATGTTTTTTTTGCTTGCAATTAAACTGGATTTAATCTAATTCACTTTTAAAATAAGAATTATATGGATAATGGAAGGAAGTGTTACAGAATCGGAGATAGTTCAAATTTGCTTAAAAGTAGATTCCAAAAATGGTGTTTCAAAGTTTGTTTATAGTTACTAGTGACGCCATAGATACCACGTGACTGCCACAAAGCGTTACCGGACGTAATTTTTCGTCCTAATTTTAAAATTCATTTTTCTCCCTTTTTATGGGGTATTTGAAAAAAAGAAAAAATACGGGTCTAATATTTTTAGCATAAGAATATTTTAAGCCAATAATTTTTTTAGTCAGATACCCTATTACTGCCATCTTCTACAAATTCAGATGTCATGCAACAGCCTATATAACTGCACCAACAGCCATTTTTTCTTTTTAATTAACGTTTTTTAAGGAAAAAAACGATGCGTTTCAGCATGAACTATTATTAAGGGTCTTGTATGGTAACAGATCTCTATACAATTCAAATGGAGAAACTTTTGACCCTGTTTTTAAATAAAGTACACGACATGTACTCACGAAAACTCGCCAACAAAATACAGAATAAAGTTATTTTGCCATTAAAATAATTAATAGGTATAATTTTAAAGATATTATTTAGTTATAATTGAAACAAAAAATTTTGTTTTGATATTTGCATGCCGCTAGTGCTGCCATCAGTAGTTTGTGAATAATTACTAAAATTTCGTTTTTATTATAACTAATTAATATCTTTAAAATTATACTTATCAATTATTTTAATGGTAAAATAACTTTCTTCTGTATTTTGTTGGTAAGTTTTTGTGAATACATGTCGTTTACTTTATTTAAAAACAGGGTCAAAAGTTTCCCCATTGGAATTGCATAGAGATCTGTTACCATACAAGACCCTTAAGTGAAGGCTTTGTTTGGGTTTACTAGGGGTTTTGGCGACTTTCTTTTTCTTTTGGCTTCACTTTGTTTCACGCCAAGCATCTCAATATTCTTAACTCCTTGGCGTAAAATAATTTTTTTTTGCTTTTTCATTTAAAAGTTTGGGTCTTGGATTTCGTTCTGTTCAAGTCAGTTCGAGTACTTTTAGGAAGTTCTATTGGGTTTTCTTTTAAAAGAATCGTGTCTTTTTGAAGAGTTCCAATGCGATTCGGAAGAGGATTTTCTATCTCAATGGTCGCGAATATTGGACTTGTTTCGGGAGACGTAGGAAAGAATAATGGAACGAGATTTTTCGGACCGTAGGAATACGACCGAGTTTGTAAAGTTAAGGATTTGTACTATTTTTCTATAAAAGCCACTACCGAAAACTGCATACATGTTATCGTTATTTGCACTTCATTTCATTTTAAAATATTGTATTTGACTTACGTTAGTGTATTTAAAAAAGGAATTAAAGTTTTGAAATTAAATTGTTTAATTATACAGGGTTGCCCAAAAGTAGGCTTACGGTTAATGTCGGTTTAAATGTACCATTGGTAAGAACTTTCGGTTATTTAGAACAGGTATTTGACATGGTTTCGTTTAGTTTTGTTGATCGACCAAAATTAAACCGTACAACAGCGTATCGGGTCCGAAGAAAAGCGATTTGTGGACTTTGTTTCGGTTTAGTTTCGAGATCGCTTCGGTTTATTTATTTGATGCCCGAGAAATAAGCAAATAATGTATCCAGAGTACGTAACTTCAAATACCGCCATCTGCCAGTTATCCTATAAAAGGATTAATATGTGTGTGTGCTTGCGAAAAATTTGTTCAAGGTGACAAGCGTCCCGGGAACTGATTATCCAGAGGGCGTCATTACAACGCCTGATGCAACAGCCGAACCTAACTGCACAAGACATGTGACAGCATGGCCATCTTGAGGATGATCCTAACCGCAGATTACAGTTTTGTGAGATAATGTGCAACAACTGACTGAACAACCAGACCTGCTTTCGAAAAATAACTGTTGCTGTATAAATAACTGTATGCATAACTAACTGTAAGCCTACTTTGGGGTCACCCTGTATTATATTTGGTAAAGTTTGTTATACATTTAATTATTATTAAAGCCTCCTGCTGTAAAACCGTAATGGCATGTTTCACGTCTTGAGTGGCAAGTGTTCTAGAGGTACTGTTTTAATTTTTAGTCCTGCTGGAATTACATTTGTTTTGATTTTCGCGAAAGTGATTCGAGCTTGGCAGTTTATTATTCCTCTTTATTATTTTTGTTAGTATCCCCTCCTGTAATAAAGGGTGAACCACGACCAACTTCAATAACAAGGCCAGAGAAGCTCTCCCAAACATGAGCGTAGACGGAATTTTTGACGTCACTGTTCCGAGTGCCGAAGATCAAGAAACTAGTTCGGACGCATTCGGAACCTTAAAAATGTGGTCAGCCGTGAACGAGTGGTTCCGAACAGGTTTCGAGACAGGTTATCTTCACCTTCGGAACAACGTCATTCAGAACTATAACGTCAAAATTTCCGTCCCTGAGCGTGTTTGGGAGAGCTTCTTTGGACTTACTAGTTGAGTAGGCCGTGGGTGAACGGGGGTTCTATTTCTTAAGCAAGGGAGGTACTATTTTTTTAGGTTTTTTTTTTACAATTTGTTTATTAAAAAACATATTTTGTGTTAAAATTCCAAATTTTTAGCAAAAAATAAACAGATTTTCTCTGTAAATTGTCATGGTACTTTTCTGGCACATCAGCTGACAGATTTTATTTTTTCTGTCAACCTTTTTTACACTGCAGAGAAGCTCTCTCAAAGCACGTGCGTGGACTTTAAGTTTGCAGACGCTGTTCCTAGGAGTGTTGTTCCAAAGTTGAAGAAACCTGCTATCGTAATCTGTTAAGAACCACTCGTTCAAGTTTGACTATGTTCAGAATCACTCGGAACCCTAAAAATAGATTTCTTCACCTTTGTCACTCGGAGCAGTGACGACAAAATTTCCGTCCACGTACGTGTTTTAAAGAACTTTTCTGGCCTTGTAAGTTGAGTAGCCAATGACTGAGGGAATGTTCATGACATCATATCGTCAACAATAGAGAAATTTTATTGAAACTTGAGCATCCATTTCCAAGAGTTAATCTTCATATAAAACAAGAAAAAACTTTTCTCCTAAATGCAATTTCATAAATCATTTTCTTAAGATACAAAAAGCTTTCAGCATACTATATTTAAATTTTAAACATTAAAACTGAAGCTCATACAAGCTGAATAAACAGCGCTTAAACAAATTCCTATACACTTGTTATCCTGAGTGACAATAAACAAAAAAAACTTTTATTATTATATTTTTTATTTGATAAAAAGTCAAAAATATTTCATCTCAAAAGACTTTTTACTGGGATATAATCTAAGCTCACAATTTATCTAAATCACTGGAATAAAGATTTTATTTAAGCTCACTACTCCAAACGATATTTATTTCCTGAAATTATCTTATATTTTTACAAGCAAAAAAATGGAGAAAAAACTTGAAAAAAAACTGTTTTTAAAGGATAATAATGGTGACAGTATTTGTGAGAGCATTCTAAAAAAGGAAAGTCATTTTTTAGAATGTTTTATTTCTAGGAAATTTTACTCTTCAAGGAACAATGTTTCTGGATATTTTTTAGATGATAAGTAATATTTGAGTCAAACTTTTATTTTCTTTGTTCTTTTTACCGTTTACAGGAAAGGGGATGGTTCGATTTTTTTCATAAAAGAAAAGATTTAATCAAGTTAAAAGGTTCTGAGTGTGCTCAATTCATCTTACGAAATTACTTAATTGATGTAATGAAATTATCCTAATCGGATTGTGTAAGAACGGAGCATAGAGATTTTTTATATGAGAAATATTTGTCTGCTGAAAAATGTAATCTAATCTCGTATAGTCAGAAATAAAAAAAAATAAAACGGTATTATGTCAAAGTATTTAATCTGGGCTTAAAAAAATAACCAAGTAAAGAAAATTGACTGTTTCCAATTTAACTTTTAGATTGCTTACTACTTAAATTTTATGCTTATAATACGTACTTTCTCAGCCGGTACGTCCTTCACAACTCTACCCCAGACAAATATTAACGGTAAACTTTGTAGCTAAGAATTAAACTAATATTCATTGCATATCTTCGATGAAAAAATTCACGAGATTATTTTGATTTAGTTTCATTCAAAATTTGTTAAGTGTGAGTTAACTTTTAAAGATGTTTTTAACCTAAATGATAAACAATTTAAATACTTTGTTTGAGTAAATTTACTAATTCTAATATGGTTTAATAGAGACTTTAAAATTGTTTGGTAACATTAATTTTATTTTAACTACAAGTTTCATAAAAGGTGGAGAATAAATAGAAAATTAATATTTCAAAGGCATTTAAAATAATTTTTAACTGGGTGCATTTCTTTATGCCTAAGTTAGTTAAGCAGACAATTTTAATGAAAGTTTTTAATTGGCTTGTTTCGTATGACGTATTTCCTTCTAGCTTTCACTACATTTCCTACCCTTTGCTCGATCGGTGCTCTGTTCCCTCATAACATTGGCCCACCAATAGAGGTACGATTTTTTTACTATAGCATTTCTGTTGCCATTCAAGACTTAAAGAAATTAAAAAAAATACGAAAGAATAAAAAGATACAGAAAGAATCGAGATTTAATCAGTCATCACAGTTTCATGGAATTCATTCAGTCAGGAATAATGGTTCGACTCACAAAAAGCACACAATAGAAATAGGTATGTAGCAAATATTTCAAAATCAATTTATTCGATTTTTGAAGCAGTCATAACATCTTTCATTTCTGTATGTTTAATTTCCTTAAAAACTATTACCAAAAATAAAATTATCACAAAGGTAAAAATCACGATTTGCTAAAAATCGAATTTAATGAAAATCTTACATGCAGATCGGTTACATTTAATAAAATACATACTTCATTTCTTTGGTTTATTACATACAGGTCTTTTACCAAAAAAAAGTTATAAAACTTAATTTTACCCTTTTTGAATGTAATGATTTTTGCTCAAAATGACACTTTTTTTTTAATCTTTATATGCAGTCAGTGTACATTAATGAATAAATATTACATACTTTCATTTCTTTGCGTTTATTACATACAAGTCTTTACCAAAAATAAAGTTATAAATTTTTTACCCTTTTGTTGAGAATGTAAGATTTTTGCTCAAAAATCGACACTTTTTTTATCTTTATATGCAGTCAGTGTACATTAGAATAAAATACATACTTCATTTCTTTGCGTTTATTACATACAAGTCTTTACCAAAAATAAAGTTATAAAACTTTTTTTTACCCTTGTGTTAAGAATGTAATGATTTTTGCTCAAAAATCGAATTTTTTTTATCTTTACATGCAGGTAGTGTACATATTCGAGTGCAATGCGACACTATGACAGAAAAAATATGCGTGATGCTAGACCATTTGGAAGCGACACGACATCCGAATCGTAAAAATAGACCTGAATTTGAAACAAACTCAGTTCTACACGTATCGTAGCCATCACATCTGTAAATTTGCACTATTCATAATATTGAAGCTTCTGCGTGCTTATTGCATAAAAATCATTACCAAAAATAAAATTCTACAACTTAAATTCCCACAAAAGGCTAAGAAATTAACGATTTTGCTGAAAATCGACACTTTTTAGCTTGATATACAGACAGTGTAGATATGTAAAAAATTAAAACATATTCTAATGCAATGCGACAAATAATACCCCGTGTTGAGTTAATGCACGTTAAATATGCTTCCAAGTCTCGACGCCGCGTATGATTTCGCTTTTATAAGTTGCGTTGGGTGCCTATTAAGTTGCGTGTTACGACTTGACTATGGTTCTTAATCATGAAGTTGGTCACCGGTAGCCCTCATGTTGCTCAAGTGCGACGTTAATTCGACTCAACTCAAAACCAATCTAAATTTCTAGAGTTTGATTTTTGACGTAGCCGTGACATGCCTCATTTCTGTGTGTTTATTACATAAAAATAATTACATAACATAGAGAATACTACTACATACAATTGCATACAAAACATGAAAATCTAAAACTTGAATTCTCTCAAAAAGGTAAAAAATGAATGATTTTGCTGAAATATCGACACTTCTTTAGCTTGACATGCAGGTAGTGTACGTATCCGAGTGCAATGCGACACTATGACAGAAAACATATGCGTGTGCGTGATGCTGTACCATTAGGAAGCGACACGACATCCGAATCGTAAAAATAGACCTGAATTTGCAACCCACTCGGTTCGACACCTATCGTAGCTGCATTCAAATCAGCACAAAAGCAGCTGCCAGCTGAAATTTCCTGTCCTGCTGAATTATTAGGATGGCTGTTCCTTCCGTGCATCGGAAGAAATGGAACGGAGTGCTTTGTTTCATTAAAAGAATACAGGGTGGCCCAGCGGGTAGTGTTTGAAACAAATGAACAAATAAAAACAAATATGAGACATGAGAAGAATTTAATGACGTTTATTGAATGGACATATTGGGCAATTTATGTTAAAGAGGTTCGAAGTGCCCGCCATCTTTAACAAGGACAGCAGTTAGGCGGTTTTCGAATACAAAAATACTCCATACTCCTTACAAATACTTTCCTCCTTCCTCCATACTCCTTTTGTTTGACCAATTCTTTTTGTGGGAAGCTTTTTTTTAGCTTTTGTGAGAAGTTCCACAAAAAGAATTGGCCAAACAAAATGAGTATGGCAGGAGGAAGGAGGAAGGTATGGGTAAGGAGTATGGAGTATGGTTGGATTCGAGAACCGCCTACTGCTGTCCTTGTTAAAGATGGCGGGCACTTCGAACCTCTTTATCATAAATTGCCCAATATGTCAATTCAATAAACGTCATTAAATTCTTCTCATGTCTCTTATTTGTTTTTATTTGTTCATTTGTTTCAAACACTACCCGCTGGGCCACCCTGTATGTCCACTGAATTAGGTCTAATGGCTACTTTGATTCATTCAGTAAAGTTGTTTAATAAAATCTCAGTAATCCGATTATCAAGGGACTTACAGAATTAGTTCACTTGACACGTAATTTGGCTTATTCTGAAATGATTATTCAGAAATGAATAAAATAAGACTATTTGTAAATGGCGACAGGAAAGGTTAGTATAGGTAGATGGCAATAGGGTTCAATATAATTCGAATAAGAGTAATTCGGATTATTTCCTTTCGTATTGATGCGGTTCAACTGTAGTGTGAATTATGGTTTGTACTGAATGGGTATGTTTCACGTCTTGAGTGGCAGCAGTTCCATAGGAATGAAAATAAGGTCTAGATTGGTTAATCAATGTAGTGGCTGGGGTTTACCTCGTCATACCACCAATCACTGAAAGCACCAATGTAATCCAGGAATTAAAGCAGGAATGATATACGTCACGTGAAACACGCTAATTGAGGTCTTTTAGTTTAAAATAATTATTTGTATATAAAAAATGACATTTGCAACCTTCGTATTACTACGATATTTATTATTTTGGATTTAAATGAAATAAATGTTTCTTTTTTTTATATAAAAAAACTTTTGATAACAGAAAATATGTTGAAAAAATATGACGCAAGTAAAACCTCAATTTTAAATGAAATAAGTAAAACGTTAATAGTATAAGAAAAGCATAAGTAGCAAATAAGTTAATCCTTATTAAGACATTTGTAATTAATCAGTAAGACATTTGTAAAAATTTGTAAGATATGTAACAACAACTAAATAGCCTTTATATCAAGACTTTTCTAACAGATAAGTAAAACGTATATAAGAAATAAGTAAAATATATAAAATAAATACGAGACTTATACGACAAAAAATTAAGGCTTAAGTAACGATTCAAAAATTTAACTTAAAATGGCCTTTCCGTTGCTTACTGCAGCTGAATTCAAATCAGGTGAAAGGAAAATACGAAAACAGCTGTCAGCTGAATTTTCCTACTTAGAATAATGTAAAAAGGAAAAGTGGCTCTTGTCTCATTGAATTAAAATGCAGAAGTGTCAGTTACTTTTGTATTAACAAGGAAATCTTTGTTATGCTAATTTTAAGGAGGTTGTAAAGAATTTATTTGACTAATTTGTATTTAAAGAGTTTATTGGCAAATTCTGAAACTGGCAAAAAAAAATATTTGCCTTTTCCATATATACTTATAACTTTGGGTTTCTTGTATAATTGTTTTAAAATTGTTCTTTTTTCTGTATACTCCCTCTTAAAAAGTTTGGGCTTTCACAAATTTTTATATGCATCCTTATTTCAGAATATAAACCTCAAGTCTTTAAGGCATTAGTGACAGTTTCTAAACGTGCCAAATGGTGACGAATGTTTGTTAGGATTTTACCCATGCAATTTACATAATTATTCTTCAAACTGTAAATAAACTCAGCATATATACGATAAATAATGTTAATTTAATTTATGAAAGAAAATTAATGAAATAATTATTTTAATGGCTTTTAAAAGTTTCAATGACAACTGGATGCTGAGATTATCGGTTTCTTTTTCTCAGGCGTATAAATCTTGTGTAGAAGCTATTCTAGATGATTATTGGTGTTGCAAACCTACTTTTTTTTTAAATAAAAATTTCAGTAATGGCAATAGAAAGTAGGCTATTTTAGTTCTTTTTAGAACTTCTTGTTTTTATTTGACATTGTAATCGAATTTGTTTTGTTCTTCTCGAATCTATTCAACACCTTTTACAGCCTAAAAGCAGCTGCGATCTAAAATTTCATTTCCTGTTGAATTACAAGTGCTTTTTCTTCCGTCCATTTGTTAAAAAAAAATGGACGACGTAAAAAAGAAAGTTGCTTTTATTAAAGAAAATATCTTCTCAAGTGCGCGAAACAAGATATAGCGATATTTTGATTTAATTTTGAGGAGGCATAGACTTGAGCTTGTTCCAAAACGTAAACTTATTGTTCGTTTTCCAGCGTCTGTGACGTCTTTAAGACGTCATACGAACTTGATTCTGTCAGATGTGATAATTGGAAGCACTGCACTAAAAAAATAAAGTGGCCATGATGACGTGCTTCTGATATATCCGGGCTTACAATCAGTGTTGCCAAAAAACTGACATAAATGTAATAAATCAAGATATCGCTACTGTTTGTAGATATGTTATCAACATTAAAAACAAGTTATAATGTATTTTAGCCTCTTTTATCATAAGTTAAAATCAGATGTGGATATTTTTTTTGAGGGGTGGTAGTAAATTAGGTTCAAGGACTTCTAAATATAAAAAGTGCCAAACTTATGTGCGTACGTTTTGATTTGGTTTTTATATCATTGATTATGGGTCAGTGCTCAGACAACATGCGTTACCCTTAACGCTTTATTTGTGAATATAATACCGTCATTAGAGAATTTTAAATCGTTTACTTTTTGTCTTATACTTATTTTATTTAGATAAACTTATAATTTTTTTTTATTTAAATGTAATTTTACCTCCAGAAATGGGTTAAGCATGGATTTCCTAAGCAATCATAATCGTAGCGTCCATCACGATCGACACCTTGCTTTGGGAGAAATTGCTATAAATACGCTATCTCTATTCGTTAATATTTCTGTGACGTAGTGTGAGTGTGACGGTCGATAGCGTTTATGATTATTATATAAGTTTTTGATGATATACAGTAGCGCTCATAAGTATTTTGACAAAACAGTTTTCGCCACTAAAGGGCACAGTCTTGTGAAAGATCCGTCACATTTCAGTCTTGTGAGCAAAGCGCAGCAGTTGACATCTAACCCCCGCTGAAGAAAGCTGTCAAGGTAAGCACAGGTAGAAAAACCCTATTTTTTACAAAACACTGGGTTCAAAAGTATTTTGACAAGTGTGTGTTTTTGCTACCCAGTAAATTAACAGCCATTTTGTTGTGTTTTCAGTGTGGTTTACGTTTGTGTTGACATCCCAGAATGTAAATAAAAACATGCCCAAGGTGAGAGAATACTCTACTGATCTCAAAGAGGCTGCAATTGCGGCATTACAAGATGGTCGGTCACAAGCAAGTGTAGCCAGAGACTTTAATTACTCAAGACAAATTGTAAGTGTATGGAAGCGTCAATTTGAATCCCGAGGCACAGTTAATAGTAAACAAAGTTCAGGCAGGCCTAAAAAACAACAGAAATGGTTGATAGGCTTATTCGACGGAGATCGGTTGCAAATCCACGCCTCACTGCTGTCGATATAACGCGCGATTTAAAAGCATCACATGGTGTAGATGTTCATGTATCCACCGTCAAACGTCGCCTCTCGAACCACGGTTTGAATGGCCGACGTCCCATCAAGAAGCCATTAATTTCAGTGAAGAACCGAAAGGCCAGACTTGCATTTGCCGAAAAGCACAATTTTTTTACTAAGAAGGATTGGGCGAAAGTTCTATTTAGCGCTGAAATAAATTTAATATATTTTCGTCAGATGGTATAAGGTATGTTAGACACCCTGTGAACACTCGGTACGATGTTCGTCACCAAGTCCCCACCGTAAAGCAAGGTGGAGGCAATGTTATGGTCTGAGGTTGCTTTTCACGGGCCGGTGTTTGTTCCTTTGGTCCACATTGCAGGCATCATGGACCGCTCCAAATATGCTCAGATTCTAGAAGAAAACATGTTAAACCATGCTGAAGAAGTTTTTGAGGGTGAATGGCTTTTTCAGCATGACAACGACCCAAAACATGCCTCCAAACATGTTAAAGGCTTTCTTGCTCAAAATAATGTTCACATGTTGGATTAGCCAAGTCAAAGTCCTGACTTAAATCTAATTGAACACATGTAGAATCAGTTGGACAAGAGGATAAGGCGACGTGAAATCACCAGCAAAGCAGCCTTACTTCAAGCACTGCGTGAGGAATGGGCCCAAATTCCTCTCAGTGCCATTGAAAAACTGATTGACTCTATGCCAGCTCGATGCCAAGCTGTTCTTAGGTCTAAGGGCTATGCAACCAAGTATTAGCTACTCAGGTTACAAGGAGTAACAATTTGTTTTTGTTTTGTCATAGGTTTACTAAAGAAAATGGGTTTTACCCTCGTTTATAGAAGTGTCAAATTACTTTTGAGCGCAGTAAGTTCCAATAAAATTCATTTTGTATGTTTGATACAAAAATATCTTCGTGTATTTTTTTCTAGCGACCTATTTAACGTCCCTTCAACACATTATCTTACAGCTAAGAGTATGAAAAACTTTGTGACATTAACAAATCGTTTTAAAATAAGAAAATGGAGTTTGTCAAAATACTTATGAGCGCTACTGTACGATAAGATTCATTGGTTCAATGAGTTCATTGTTCTATTTATGTAATAAACTTTTTTCGATATCATGAATTTTGTTTATCGCTTGATTATTCGATAACTATTGTGGTTAAATCTGATAATTACTGATATAGCTTTGGAATCGTCATTTCTCATCGTTAATGCTTTAGAAACTTTTTATTTACACCATTGGCACTTTTTCAAACCGTACACCATGGATTCAGAGGAGGGTGAAATAGGTAATAATATATTTAATAATACTAATGTAGTATTGATAATAATTATTTATTGTTCTAATTATCCCTTAATATTTATTAATTGATATTCAATTTTGCTGGCTACACATGGGCTACACTGTTAAAAATTATGCACTTTGTTTCACCAAAAATATGGTTCCTAGTAGCTGCAACGGCTGTGTGGTGAAACGTTAAACCATATTTTTGGTATTCGGTTGAACCATTTCTCAGGTTTTTGTTTCCAAATCCAGAAAAATGGTCCAACCAAACACCAAAAAAAAAGGTGAAACATTTCACCACACAGCCGTTGCAGCTACTAGGAACCAATATCATAGTGAAACCAAGCACAAAATTTTAAACAGTGTACGCGATTCTCGTATTTCTACACCAAAAGGTAAATTTTTCTGTTCCAAAAATTGCTCCTAACTTGCGCTATAAAAATTCCCACCCAATATAAATAGCAGAGTTCCAAGCAGTATTGGGTATTTTTTTTTTATCACTAATTCATTTGAAAGTGCAATGGAATAATATTCATATATAAATTTCAAATATAGAGTCTCGTATGCTAAATGTTTATGCCATTCATTATATCTTAGTACAAAACACGAAATATATAAATATCCAAATTGACATTTCTCTAGAGATATACAAATTGATTGATACTAAAAAGAGTTTAAAGTTTTCTACTGCATAAATAAACCATTACCCGCTTTTTATTTCCCTATGATAGATGGTTTTCCTTTTTAGCCATATTATAAGGATAAGAGTATGATTTATTTCTTTAAAATGGCCCGCAAAGGTTCCGATTTAAAGTTTTAAACTCCAGACATATTTTTAGCCTAACAGCTATAAAACCCCATCTTTGCTCAGGTTAAAAGGCAATTGTAACACACGAAGCTCTTGTGAAAATAAATTATTAAAAAAAATCATTAGTATCATATTAAATATCATAGTTTTATCATAGTAAATCATAGTTTTATCATAATAAAATTTAAAAAAAAAAACGAAACTAATATTTCGTATTAAATATTAATAACCAACAGGACTCTGTATTGTATTATGCTTCAAAAGAATTTGAAAAAAAATTGAATGGTTTTTGTTTAACTTTCTTTTACAAAAATAATGTTTCTTCCAGTTCTTAAAATTTTATTTTCTGTTGAACTTTTGTTGAATTTCAATAATATATATTTTTTCATTACTATTTAAACTTCCTTTCAACAACGCAACAGATAACAAAAATTTGAGCTTTTGGTTCCCTTCTATTTCTAATAAGAAATAGAAGGGAATTCTTTAAGGGGTACCAGACCCCCAACAATTTTCAAAAATGACATTTCAATATTTTTTATGTTTCTTAAAATATGCAATCTTAGCTTTACAGCGATATCTTAAAATAAAAGCTTCAAGTGCTAGAAGTATTTTTAATATATTTTTTTAAAAAAAGTTGTTTAGGTAAAATCCCCTTATTTGTATAGGTAAGAAACCACCATTGTTTACTTTAAACGCTTATATCTCCAAAGTTATTTTTTCAATGTGCGTGTATCTTTTTCTCAGAACCTACTATAAGTATCAACCTGAAATTTTTTATACGTATTTAAGAAGTTGGTTTCTGAAAATTGCTGGAGGGATTTGAGTATAACTATCTTACTTTTTTTTTCTTTTTAATATTATTGATGTTTTTTTAGGTCAAAAACATGTAGTTTCGCTTTAAAATTTATAATTTAAAAACGAAACAAAGTTTTTAAAAATGCCTCCCGTAAAGTATAGTTGAACATCCATTTCATAGCTAGTAAAAATTTTATTTAAAAGTATCAAATAGATTCCGAGAAAAAGGTACATAAAAAAGGTCATTTTATCATGGGCTTCAGTGAAAGGCTCCGGTCCCCCTTAAGTTTTCTATATAAGAAAAAACCGTTCTGACTCGTTTTATCACGTAAATACCATGTTTCTAATTCGTACTTTCAGAATCCATTCCCCTCTCTTTATAGTCTCTTTTTTAGCCATAAATTGAGGGATGAGCCGTTTGATTTATTGGAGTTTACAGGACTCGCGGGAGTTCCAATCATAGAGTTAAGAAGAAAATGGAGGTGCTTGGCGAGAAACAAAGTGAAGCCGTCAGAGAAAGTCGCCAAGCAACCCTAGTAAGCCCAAACAAACCGCTCACTCAACGTTAGTTAAGTGTAACACGCATCATTTGATTCATTAAAAAACGCTGGTTAAAAATTAAAGGACGTTTTGAGCAGTTGTAAGCTTAGCGAGGCCAAGTGGCTTAGTGGTAGTGCTTCGCATTGCCACGCCACAGGGCCGGGAATCGAGTCCCGGATGGGGCTAGGTTGACTCATTCTTTCTTCCTTCAAGTGGGTCGATAAAATGAGGACCAAGCATGCTTGGGAACTAAACACTGGGGGGGTTCTGCGTGAGGCTGACACCTTACCGGAACATATGCCTAGCACCCCAGAGCTGGAATGGTCATCTGCAGGCCTTAACGGGCTGTTGCGCTGAGGAGCTTAGTTTGTAAGCTTTAGCACTAGATCTGAATTTACACAAAATGGCAGTAATTTCTTTCACAGGTAAGAAAAATGCGTTGGAATTATAGTTTTTATTAGAGAGTCAGAAATCGCCAAGTTCGATGGTAATAAGCTGACACAAACCCTTCTGTAGAATAGCGCCAAATACTTCGCCGAGAGCGTTTGTTTGGGCTTACTCCAAATCGATCGATGGCTTCACTTGGCAAACCTGGTTTTGTATTATGTTTTGCCCGGTAGCATCTCCATCTCCCTCTTAACTCTATAGTTCCAATTCAATACGTAATTATATCGATTTCGATCACTAGTTCCAGCTAAATGGTCGCGCAGTTTTATTTTAAGACATGGGTGCAACCTTTTTTTGTGCTTTGTCGAACAATCCATAAGTTATGAAAGGCGCGTCTGATCGACTTTGGGAGCCCAGATCATTGGTTAATATTTTAGTATTGATGAGAATTGCTGTCTAATAAAAAGGTTTTTTCGTTTTATTGAATTGCCGGGGAAATCGAGTTCGGCGTAGCCATAAGGACAATGATTTTATATAAAAAAAAAGGTTTGGGGTTAAAAGTGATTGGACCACTGAACTGAAACTGAAACTCTGGAAGCAGCATCCTACGAAAAGCTGGTGAAGCCTAATTTTGGGGCACTTGGCGACAGCTTTAGGGAGAATATGTGCCACATTTGGCATGAATTCGCCGATCACAATTGACACTTGACTTGACAGTTTGCATTGTATGTTGTGAGCGCTCGACAAGAATAGTACTCTAAGGAATTTAAGTTTTATAGATTGTTCCTGCAATTCTATTTTTTTTTTTTTGAAGTACATGTTTCGGAAACTTCATATATATAAAGAACCTACTAAAGCAAAAACATATAAATTTTCTGTTTAAAAAATTATTGAAAAAGTTGGTTTAAAATTCTTATTTTAACAAGTAAAGTATAGGATTGGCGGCAAAAGTTGGGTTGCTCTTACAGGGTTGCCGCGCTTCACCGACCCTATTGGCAAGCGTTTCGATGCTCCTTCCAGAGTTTCAGTTCAGTGGATTGGACATTAGTTTGAAATTTTATAAATAAATTTAGGATTGTGACGCGATGTGAATGGAAAAAAAAGCAGTTTAAATTTGTAGGAGAAGCGACATTTTTCTACGCACACTGAAGGGTGGTGAATCATTATCTTGCATTATACCACGGCCAACTTCAATAACAAGGCCAGAGAAGCTCTCTTAATTATGAGCGTAGACGGAAATTTTGACGTCACTGTTCCCAGTGCCGAAGATCGAGAAACTAGTTCGGACGCATTCGGAACCCTAAAAATGTGGTCAGCCGTGAACGAGTGGTTCCGAACAGGTTTCGAGACAGGTTGTCTTCATCTTCGGAACAACGTCACTCGGAACTATGACGTCAACATTTCCGTCCCCGAGCTTGTTTGGGAAAGCTTCTTCTTCCTTAGCAGTTGAGTAGGCAGTGATTATACGCGAACTTGAAAGCTTACTAAACAAAGCTATCGAAAAAGCATATCAAATTTGTATTATTATTATTCCGAGGTGCAAATTTGTGTCTGTTTTTGTCAAGTACACTCTTAAAACAAACGAGCGGTTTTAACTCAGTCTGAGTTAATTTCCACTCCTTTAAAGTGCCGAAAATGCATTTCTCCTATAGGAGTGAATTTCACTCTTTTGTTTTAAGAGTGTATAGTATCGGATATAAATTTGGTGAACACGTTTAATTTATTTGTAATATCCTTTTTCTTTTGATACCTTTGTCAAACGAAAAGAGAATTAATCTCTTAAGGGGGACCAGACCCCCAAAAATTTTCAAAAATGACGTTTCAATATTTTTGATGTTTCCTAAAATATGAAATCTTAGCTTTTCAACGATATCTTACATTAAAAGTTTCGAGTACTGGAAGTATATTAATATTTTTTTAAACAAACGTTGTTTAGGTAAAATCCAGTTATGTTTTATAGGTCAGAAACCACTATTGTTTACTTTAAACGGTTATATCTCAAACTTTTTCAATGTTCATGTACCTTTTTCTCAAAATCTACTGTATCAGCCTGAAATTTTTTATACGTATTTAAGAAGTTTGTTTCTAAAAACCACTGGAGGGATTTGACTATAAATATCTTACTTTTTTTTTCTTTTTAATATTATTGATGTTTTTTAGGTAAAAAATACGTAGTTTCACTTAAAAAATTATAATTTAAAAACTAAACAAAATTTTTGAAAATGCCTTTATTAAAGTATAGTTAAACATCCATTTAACAACTAGTAAAAATTTCATAAAGTATCAAATGGATTCTGAGAAAAAGGTATATAAAAAAAGGTCATTTTAACATAGGCTTGGGTCCCGGTAGGGACCGGTCCCCTAAATGGAGGGCTCCGGTCCCCCTTAACTTTAAAAAAAAAGTACTTTTCTTAAGCAATCTTTAATTTTGAGAATATAGTTTTTTTCTTTGCAAAATTTTTTATTAAATATAAAAAGTTAACTTTTGTGATTGTTTTTAATGATATGAATAAAAGAAATTAAATGTTTATAAATAATGTTTTTAAATTTTACTTGAAATTAACTTATGTTTAAGTTATAAATTTTGTACAATGCTGAGAATACTGCTTTAATATAGATGAAACCGTTTATTTAAGATATAAATAATGTTAGTAGGATAATATTGAATGAAATAAGTAAATGAAGGAAATTAAAAAGTTTCAATGATATCGGTAATATTAATAATTTAGTGAAATTAATAATTGAAAGAAATTAATAATTGAAAGAAATTAATAATTGAATGAAATTAATAATAGAATGATATTAATAATTGAATGAAAGTACTTATTTATAATTCACTTTAGCTTAACAACCTCGAAACGCTAAGAAAGAATCTTAAGCGATATATTATGTTTTACGACAATATAATCAATAAGAAATAATGTCGTGTCTAGCAAAAAGTGACATATACGAGCTTACTTAATATATAAGCATGTAAAAAATGTAGAAGGGCGTTAGCAGTTTAAAGGTATTTATTATTATTTTGTTTTTACACACCTGCTTCCGTAGATTTACGATTAGTGTTAGTCCTTTTAAAGCTATCTTCTCAATCTCACTTAAAAATATGTCTGGTTGCTATCAGCGTTTTTCAGCAATTTATGCGCTTGTTCTGGAGTATAATGTTTGTATTGTTTGTTAAAAACAGTTCTTCCATGTTTGTGCTACTTTATTAAGCATTTATTTTTTATGTGCTTTTCGTCTGTAAAAATGGTTGGGTATGAGGACAATAGTTGGAAATAGAAAGCGCTATTTTAAATGATGACTTAAAAAAACATTTTTGTTGACGAAAAAAAATTGGTTTATGGCAGTAATTGCAACTTAATCCTACCTACCTAACTAAACTAAAAAAACTAAACTCCTCGGCGCGTAAGGCCTGCCGTGCCCATTCCAGCTTTCGTGACCAAAAGCTCTGGGGTGCTAGGCAAATGTCCCGGTAAGGTGGTCAGCCTCACGTGGAACCCCCAGTGTTTAATTCCTAAGCATGCTTGGTACTCATTTTATCCACCCACTTAAGAGATGAAAGGCTGAGTCGACCTCGAACAATCCGGGACTCGATCCCCTGACCTGTGGCGTGGCAATGCGAAGCACTACCACTAAGCCACTGAGCCTCACTTAATCCCACCAATTCCATAATAAATTCCAATCTTACAGTTTTTTTTTTAATTTTTATATTAAAGCGAGTATTTTTATAATTGAGACTTGAACACGCGAAATCGGATATTTGTATTTATTTTCTACCACCGATTTCCTCAATAATTTATTAATAACTCAATGAATTAACGTTGCACTGGAGTTACACGACTGCTCTTGGCGACGGGTGTCGTAATTTAGAAACACAGTCAAGCGAAGAACCGACGCCTGAGTAGGGACCCAACGTAACTTTTAAAGGCGACATCGCACGTGGCGTGACTTTGGAGCATTCTTATTCTTAACGTGCGCTCCCTCTGCACTGGGTACTATTAGTCGGACTTTTCGGCTGCACCGGCTGTTTATAGGTCGGCAGTTATTTTGGCAATACCTGGGACCGAACCTGGGCAAGCGCCCAGGTTGCAAGGCAAGCGCCTACCGACTGGGCTCCCCCATCCACAAGAACACATGTCAAAAAATACTTGATTATTTCTTCACACGCTTGTTTTCCTTCAGAACAGGACAGACAGACAGTTTATTGTAACTCGTCAATTTTCAGCACACGATGAAAGCAAATGCGTATAAGAGACGGAGAACATCTTTCCCCTCTTTTCTACTGAGGCAGATGTATATATTTTTTTAATGAGAAAAAGGATGTTTTGGTTGAGGGGAGTTGTGTTTGGATAGCCTGATTTCTTACTTAGACTCGTCTAGATGGTGTCTAGCTCTTGGATCAATACGAGAAAATTAATGATAGCTGTTTCCCTGTACAAATAAAACTACATATTTTTTTAGCTTCCACACTACGTTTATAACGTAAAAAGTGGAAGGTATTATAACTGTTCAGTCCGTCTGTCTATCCGTCACCCACTTCCATAGGCCAAACTACAAATTCTACGGACAAGTGTGATACGTCAAAAAAAATCAGCGCATCGAAATTAGAATACATTGAAAAGTTCAGAAAAGAATTCGAAGTACTTCAATTATTTAAAAAAAAAACTGCAAATTTAATGCTCATTTGAAAAGCATGCGAAGCCATTTTTATTAGAATTAAATCACCATTGTCATTCGCAACAATCGCTCGAGAAACTTTAATTCTTTTAGACAATAAATTAAAATAAATTTATTTTTGCGACATCGATCAGTTTGAAATGACGTCAAATATATTTCACTACGAGATTCTTTGTATGTTGATATGAAATATTTTCATTCTATTTAAAAGCGAGGAATATTACATATTTATTCTTTGAAATATAGTTTAATTTTTGCAAACGATAAGTAATAATTATTGAATTTTCGAAATAAAATAAATAAAACTAGCCAAATTTAGCATGTAAGTGTTTAATATAGAATGAATGCTGTGTTTGTCGCCTTTTACCTGTTAAATACAACTGTTGTGTGGAAGCGGGTTGAGTGACAGATTCTGTTACAAACCTACTTGTTTGAATTAACAAGGGTTTAGGATTATTATTTGGTTTAAAGAACCAAAAGGGGGTTCTGTAACCACACTCCCAGTTTAATTGTAAGTTAAGTGTATTTCTAATTTTCTCGGCATTAAGTGAGTATTTTGTATTGTATTTTATTTTGGAACCAAAGAAATTGTAGCTTACTCAGTCCTCTCTCCGTTTCGTTTTGGATATTTGAAGCAATATGTTGAAGAGCTAAAGTTGTATGCATGTCATATCTTCATTATAGCCCTTTTTTAATTTAAATTAACATGTTTTAAGTGTTTCCCAACTGTTTAGACATGCATTTGTTATTTTTTCGAAAAATACCATGTACTGCAATCAAATACATTAGCAAAAAAGCTGGTTAATTAGAATTGATAGATTTGACCAATAAATCTACTCGACATAGGAAACAACATACATTTTACCAAAAAGCTTTATCGTTTTAAAGAAAGCTTTTCAGTTGGCAAATTATCACTAATTAGCTAATAATTATGGTAATTTGTAATAGCCAACTTCAAGATTGTGTTTTTTCATGTCTACAAATCCATAAGTGTGCTATTACTAAAGTGTCCATTTTTTCTCCATTTTGTCATTAAGGTAGTAATTTATAATAACACACCCATTATCAGTAAAGCTAGGATCTATTATTCAACTCGCTTATAAATAAATAATATTCATATTGCACTTGAGTATAAGTTATTTTTCATGGAATGAAGAATGTTAGAAAATTTTATTGCCATTTTATGTGCACTTTTAAAAAACTTTTTTACTTGCAAAATGGTTGAATTTAAAGAATTGGATTTGAAAATTAAGTGTGAAGTATATTATAAAAATTCTTGTCTATATTACCAAAATTGTCTTGAAATACAAGCCAAAATTCCGGAGCCCAGTCGGTAAGGCTCTTGCCCTGCATGCAGAAGGTCCCTAGTTCGGACTCGGGCATTGCCAAAATAACTGCCAACCCATACGGTTTGTGTTGCTAATAAAGTCGACAAATAATATTATCCCGTATAGAGGGAGTGAACGTTAAATATTCTCCGAATCCCTGATGCTACGTCTGAGTTAATTTCCACTCCTTTCCGTGTCGAAAATGCACTTCCCCTATAGGAGTGGATTTCACACGTTTTGCGGAGTGGGTAAAAGAAATAAAAGAAAACAATCTACGACCTACACTCTTAAAACGAGCGGTTTTAACTCAGTCTGAGTTAATTTCCACTCCTTTCCGGTGCCGAAAATGCACTTCCCCTATAGGACTGTATTTCACTCTTTTGTTTTAAGAGTGTATAAGTAGCGTTGAGTGCCAACTCAGTTGTCTGCTCGTCACTTAACTGTGGTCCTAAATTACGACTTATGACAATAGCCCTCGTGTATCCCTCTAGTGCGACAACAATTCAACCCAATTCTAAATAGCCAAAATTCACCCATACAAGTCACCCATTCACCCATACAAGTGCATTCTGAATAACATTTTATTCTTTAAAAAGAATATTTTTTTGAATAATATATCTTTGAAGTTTACTCAAAGTTCTCAAATGTTGTGGCATATTTTTGCATATAAATGCATGTGTATTGATTGTAAAAAGATTTTAAAACTTGCTATAACAAATATAAATTGTTATTCGTAATGTTTTCTTACTTAAATAGTTCATACTAGTGTTATAACTGCTCGTATAAAGGCTTTATATAATTATTTGACTTTATATTTTTTTAAATGTCCATTACAATTATCATGTCATACGGTCTAGTTTTATGTGAGTAGTTATACATTAGGCTTATTGTGTAGCCATACATTAACTTTTGCAGATATTTAATTTTACATTATTTTTTATCATTATTATTTTTGAGTTTTTATATTATTGTAGTCGGAATGCTTATCAATAAAATAACTCAACTTATTTAAAACAAATTTATGTTTATAAAACAAAACTAGAAATCTTATAAAAACTATTATTGACTGATACTTTTCAAAAGTGTATGTATGCATTGTCAATTCCTCTGCTACAACTTTTTTTCAACAAATTTACCCTCTTGGGACAAAATTCCTACAAACCTCTAAAAAAATACCAAAACCACTTCCAGTGATAACTCTTATGAAGCAGAGCAAACAACGTCGAATTCTTTTAATCTTTGGTTACAGACTTTATTTTAAGGTTATTGCTTTTAAGGTTCCCAAAGGCTCTTCTTAGCTAAAACATTAAAAGTTTTCCAACCGCAAACATCAGACAAAAGTTAAAGGTCCTAACTAACTGTAATTTGAAAGACCTCATATAACTGAGTTACTTTGTCTCTCTAGTGGAGATGAAATATGTGTAGAGACGCTTGGCGAGAAAATGGGTGAAGCCGTTTGAAAATATCGCCAAGTTGATTTTTTTTGCATCCCACGATACTAATGCTTCTTATGAAACACCGTAAAAAAAAACTGTTAATTTTATAGGTTATTATTTGTATTGTTATTTTTCTGAAAAAACGTAGAGTTACAGAAAAATACTGGTTTTTTAAACGCTTTTTTGGTAAAAATATGATGTTCAAAGTAAAAAGTTTTCTCTGTTCTTAACCCTTAACCCCGTACAGAGTGCTAAATAGCAATCGAACAAGCACATTAACTCTTTATTAAATATCTTTGTTCCAAAGTAGCTCAGTTGGGAGAACGTTGGGCTGAACTTCGAAAGGTCCGTGGTTCCAGCCCAGGTTCGGCAGTTAATTGTTCCTCGGCAGTATTCTGGGTGTTCGATTTCCCACCAGGAGGATGTAAAATTCTGTTTTTCTTAACAATTTGTCTGCTAAAAAAAAGTTCAAATACATTCAAATTATAAATTGTTTTACTAAAATTAAGTTTTCTCTGTACATTATGCTGTATTTAGGTCGCATACCAGCTGGCAGATTTTTCAGTTAAAATAACAGCTTTTTTACAGCATATATAGGCAGATTTTTGTTAACATGAAAATATTTCCTTTACATTTTTATTTTCAAATAAATTAAGTTTCTCATGGGGCAACATCTATTCCTCCTTAAATATCACGCCAAATCTTTCGCCAAATCGTTTCTTTGGGTGAACAACGGAAGGCCTTACGGCTTCACATTGTAACCTGGTTTTGCATGGTTTTCTCTCTCGGTAGCATCATCAACTTATTTAAGCCTCCATGGTCTCACTACCATAGACCCGTTCAAACGTAAACTGCACTTTCGGAAACTGAAGATGAGAAAGATTTCTGCCTTCACAGAGAAAAAAGGGCTTATGATCAATGTTATGGTTTTGTACTTGGGTCCTTTTCTGCAATAGTTACAGATTCACAAAAGCCATCACATGGCCAAGCTAAAAGTTAAGGATGAGTAACAGGTTATAAATCATAGAACAGTTCTTTTATGGTTGCTATATTTTTATTAAGTACGAGGGCTGTTTGTTTTTCAACCTCCAATGGGCTGTAACAAAAAGACGGATCAAAATACCAAAAAGATTTTTTTACCTAAAGTAATGTACAATACTGCTTATTTCTCCACAGAATCATCTTGGCGATTAAGGCATTTGTTATACCTGTAAACAAGCTTTGAAGTACCCTCTTCATAAAATATAGCCGCCAATGATTGTGACGGTTTCGTTTCAAAAAAGTAAATTTGGAAGCTATACGTCAATTTTTTCTGTCCTCCAAGCCACTGCTAGTCCATAATTCATATGGTGACTCTTTGAGTTTCCTAAACACTTGGTCAACTCGCTGAACAATACCGTCTGTAGCGACAGACTTGCTTCCTTGGTCCCCTTCTTCATGAACATCAGTATTGTACAGCGAGTTGACCAAGTGTTTAGGAAAACTCGAAGGTTTACCATAAGTGATTTATTGATAAGCATATAGTGGCTTGGATTGTAGCGCTTCCATGTTGACGTGGAGCCCAAAGAAACCGTCACAACTCCCTCCCAATCATTGGCGGCTACATTTTATGAAGAGGGTATTTCAAAGCTTGTTTACAAATATGATAAATTCTATAATCGTCAAGGTGATTATATAAAGAGAAATAAGCAGTATTGTACTTCACTTTTGGTAAAACAAATCTTTTTTTGTATCTTGACCCGTCTTTTTGTTACAGCCCATCGGAGGGTGAAAAAAAACAGCCGTCGTATAATCTTTATCGTTCTGGTTTATTGAAAGAATTTCTCATACAGATATAAGGTATGCGAATTAGAAAATATTAAAAATAAACACACAAAATAAAAAAATAAACCATGTTACTTTAATCGTAAATATTTAATTTACATTAACATTACAGGGCTGGGGAGCCCAGTCGGTTAGGCATTCGCCTAGCATGCGGAAGGTCCCAGGTTCGGGTCCGGGCATCGTCAAAATAACTGCCGACCTATAAACGGCCCGTGCAGCCAAAAATGTCCGACGAATAATACCCCGTGTGGAGGGAGTGCGTTAAACATCCTTCAAAGTCCTAACGCTGCGTACGATGACGCCCTTAACGGTTGCGTTGGGTGCCTAGTCAGGTGTCGGCTCGTCACTTGACTGTGGTTCTAAAATACGAGGCCCGTCGCCGATAGCCCTCGTGTAGCTCTAGTGCGAAGATAATTCAAACTAAACTAAACTATATTAAGCATTGCCACCAGTGAAAAAACTAGGGGTCTGTAACACCACATGATTTTCAATTACCATTCAATAGATCTATACCATTTCAGAGTAATTATATACCCTAGGTAATAATTACTCTGAAAAGCTAAAGGTAATTTAAGTAACTTTTAATTTTCTATGGCAGCTACCCTTTGCAACTGCGCGATTTTATATAAAACCTTATTATGACGTCCGAAAGGTACTAGGCACTCGTGAACTATATTTGAAGGCTCTTCTAGGGATGTAGACTGGTTTCAGACAGACTGGACCAATGTGCGATAATTACTTTTTAGAATCAGCAGCCTCCGAAACTGGTAGAAAACAAAAAAAATCTCCATTTCGGATTTCTGACCCCAACGCAAAACTTTAATTACTTTATATTTAATATAAGATAATTGACAGAACTAAATTAATTTCCATTGAACATTATGGATACATGGTATTGAAAGATGCTAAAAGCCAAAACAACCATTTCCACTTATATACACACAAGAACATATAAAAACTAACAAATCCTTCTTTTATTTCGTACTAGCTAACCCGACAGACGTTGTCTTGTCTTTAATATGAATATTGAATTCATATTGAAGGTTGATCGAAAAATCCATCAAGGCAAATGCAGCCAAAAATGTCCAAAGAATAATACCCCATGTGGTAGAAGTGCGCATTAAATATTTTTCAAAGTCCCGACGCTGCGTACGATGTAATAGTTGCATTGGGTGCCTAATCAGGTGTTGGCTCGTCACATGACTGTGGTTCTAAATAAAGACGCCCTTGGCCAATAGCCCTCGTTCTAGTGCGAAGATAATTCAAACAAACCCTAACCCATACAACTGGATGGGAATAGCTACCCTACGCTAAATTTTTAACTTCGCCAAAAGCCGCCAATGCCAACATTCAATTGGCCATATCATAGCTGTACCTAATTGACAGTTTCATAAACATAAAGTTTTTACGCTCTACGTAGAGGGAATTAACATTTCTTAGAAGTATTCATCAGATCTAGAATAGTAATCGCCTTTACTGCTATGATACATTGTAGCAATATCTTCACTTCTTACCATTTATAAACAGCAATTAAATTGAATTCGGAAACAAAAAAAAGTCAAGATTTCAATTCAATAAATAAAATAATGATATTTAAATAAAAATCCTACAAATTAAACTCACGTGCTATGACGTGCTTATTCTTAATTTTCGTTCGCGTTGAACGTGCTGAAATTTCTTTTAAATTGAAATAAAAAGTATAAATTCTAATCTTACAATGCTATTCGTATAAATTCTAATCTTACAATGCTATTCGTATAAATTCTAATCTTACAATGCTATTCCTATGGAGAAATCGGCTCACGTTTTGCACTCCTACACCCGTTCGGGTTCGAATTTCGAATAACTCATTCATTAAGAACCTTCTCTTGACAACAACAAAACACAACGAAAAAAGAATTAGTGAAATCGTTCCAGCAATTCAGGCGTGATGCCGTCGCAACGAAAAAATGGGACTTTATATATAAGATATAAGATAATTGACAGAACAAAATTAATTTCCATTGACATTATGGATACACGGTATTGAAAGATGCTAAAAGCCCCCAAAAAAAAACATTTCCACTGATGTACATACAAGAACATATAAAAACTAACAAATCCTTCTTTTATTTCGCATCCGAACTTCCTTCCTTCGCGGCCAGCTTCAAAGGGGATTTCTATAAAGTAAAACACCTTGTCATTTTCCGAGTCACCGAATAACGGCTAATGAATCATTATTCCTCCCCATCCTCTTTGTGCGGTATTCGCCAAAGGGTTGGAAATATCCTCAAAGATGCTCTCTGCGTTTAATGATCATACAGTTATCTGATCAATTGTAAGCGGAAAATATAGGGCGGTTATTGTTGTACTTCGTTATTTTGATTCGGTTCGAAACGTTCAATAGTTGCATATTGTTTTTTACAAAGAAAATATTAATTGTAATGCAGGTCAACTGCAATTACCCGAAGCGTTGTTGATTATTCGAATTGCAGAAAAAGTTTCATATGGCCTATCTGTTACTATTGGATGTCTAGTAATTTTCATCTTTGTTGAATGTCATGTCTACTAATTTTTTTGGATTGACCAAACAAATGACTTACTACTTTGACATCCAAAAGCGACAATTATTTACAGATAGGGTTAAGTGTGTAAAAGTATATATAATATATAAGTGGGTATAAAAGTGTATATGCCACATATAGACATTTGTGCTAACTATACTGTACTAACTATACTGTATAATTTCTTACGACATTTAATTGTTTTTTCCTTTCCACTGCTTTTGCCTATCCTCATCGATTTTTTTGGGGTTTAACGATCTTATCAGCTATCTTATCATTTCTAATTTTAGAAAACAGGGCGAGATATTATAGACCGACAGGCGAAAAAAAAATAACTTTTATCTTTGATAAAATGTGGTTAGGTTAGGTTTGAATTATCGTCGCACTAGAGCTACACGAGGGCTATTGATAAAATGTGGTGCGTTACATAATGTAAAATTCAACGAATGCACGAAACAAATTTGTTATATTTACGAAAATTATTTATGCCATTTTGTTTTGAATATCTCCCGAAATGTTTTCTGAGCTTAACTATCTTATCGGTAATATAATTTCGAATAGGATAATATATGATTAGTTATTATTGAGTGACACAATTGAAGAGCTTAGTGGAAGAACGTGCTAAGTGACAAAAAGGTGAAAACGAGAAAATGAGCTTTAAAGTTTTTAGTTTGCACTTAAATACGTTAAAAACGGTACTTGCGAACGGTTAAAAATATATTTAAGTTTATGAAAAAGGGGAAACTTGTTATCTTTAAAGGATGTAATAATACGTTCATTGACACAAAAATCTCAATTTTTTCAAAAATGTCACATAGCACGTTCTTCCACTAAGCTCTTCAATTAAAATTTGTTTCTGTCTTTGCCTTCTTTACAACTGCAGGAAAATGTCAATTGTAAATGAACTTAGTGACATTTCTCCCTACATTTTTATATTTTTGCAGTTACTTCGTCTTATACGTAACCTCTCATAATTTGTGCCTTAAATAGTGTAACTTCCTTCTCAGTTTTTACTTCACAATGGCTCTCAGTTCTGGGGAATATGCCGAGTCTGCAAAGGCTTGAACGCCAATATTGCAGCCCCATTGGAGAAAAAAAAAGTTTTTACTTTACCTCTTTTAGCTGACTTTTCACAATTTTTGAAATCTTTTATATTTTTTTAAAAAAGTCTTGTCTTAGAGCAATCAATTTGAAGCTTTTTTTTATGTTCAAAGAATTTTTTTTATCTGAGCATAATTTTGCATCGAATGATACCGAAAGCTACTTACTGCCATAAATGGAAAAGCATTTGTACTTTTTTAAAGATACTCAATTAATTAAGTCGTTTGTGGGAATTAAAATATAACTTTCACAGTGTGCGTGATTTATTGAAAACAGTGATATGCGCATTTCATTCACAGAAAACACAGCCCGAGTCCTTTTTAATAATTACCTAATATTAGTTTAGAAACAGTGATATGCGCATTGAAAACAGTGATATGCGCATTTCATTCACAGAAAACACAGTCCGAGTCCTTTTTAATAATTACCTAATATTAGTTTAGAAACAGTGATATGCGCATTTGAAAACAGTGATATGCGCATTTCATTCACAGAAAACACAGTCCGAGTCCTTTTTAATAATTACCTAATATTAGTTTAGAAACAGTGATATGCGCATTGAAAACAGTGATATGCGCATTTCATTCACAGAAAACACAGTCCGAGTCCTTTTTAATAATTACCTAATATTAGTTTAGAAACAGTGATATGCGCATTGAAAACAGTGATATGCGCATTTCATTCACAGAAAACACAGCCCGAGTCCTTTTTAATAATTACCTAATATTAGTTTAGAAACAGTGATATGCGCATTGAAAACAGTGATATGCGCATTTCATTCACAGAAAACACAGTCCGAGTCCTTTTTAATAATTACCTAATATTAGTTTAGAAACAGTGATATGCGCATTGAAAACAGTGATATGCGCATTTCATTCACAGAAAACACAGTCCGAGTCCTTTTTAATAGTTACCTAATATTAGTTTAGTTATGTTTCCTTGATATTATCGATAATTCAATAATGGTACTTCCATGGGTAACGGTAAACTTTTATACTTCCATGTAATCCATAATTTGTTTTTGACACACTTAATCAATCATTAATTTAATAATATTAGTTAGTCTATCGTCATTTTAATTTAGTTACTCTAATACTAAGATTGATTACGGAATCTTATGGTACAAGAAGTTAGTAATTATACAATAATTTGGTAGTTATATCCAATGTAGTCTCATTTGTCAGGAAATCATGGTATCGTATTATTTTGAGATAATTGATAGAGTTCAGAGTTGATTTGGATTTATTTGAACTTATAATTTAAGGAAAAGTATTCCTTTTGCACTTTGAGAAAGGCCATCAGGATTAGATTAGATTAGTTTGAATTATCGTCATTAGAGTAGAGCTACACGAGGACTATTGGCGTCGGGCGTCGTATTTTAGAACCACAGTCAAATGACGAGCCAACACCTGAGTAGGCACCCAATGCAACCGTTAAGGGCGACATCGTACGCAGCGTTAGGACTTTGAAGGATATTTAACGTGCACTCCGGCCGCACGGGGTATTATTCGTCGGACATTTTTGGCTGCACGGGCCGTTTATACACTCTTAAAACAAACGATCGGTTTTAACTCAGTCTGAGTTAATTTCCACTCCTTTCCGTGCCGAAAATGCACTTCTCCTATAGGAGTGAATTTCACTCTTTTTCGGAGTGGGTAAAAGAAATAAAAGAAAACAATCTGCGTCCTACACTCTTAAAACGAGCGGTTTTAACTCAGTCTGAGTTAATTTTCACTCCTTTCCGGTGCCGAAAATGCACTTCTCCTATAGGAGTGAATTTCACTCTTTTGTTTTAAGAGTGTAGGTCGGCAGTTATTTTGGCGATGCCCGGACCCGAACCTGAGACCTTCCGCATGCTAGGCGAATGCCTAACCGACTGGGCTCCCCAGCCCCAAAGGCCATCATGAATCATACCTTTAGTGCTTATAAATGTCCGTCGATATATACAATTTTACCAAAAAATCCGATTCATCTAGCTAAGCTTATGTTTTGCTGCCAGAGGTATTACACTATCTGTGTCCATCCAAAGGTACCTCAAAGTGAAAACCAATTTGCTTCGATTTGTGTACTTGTACAATATTTGTTCGATTCTAGATTACTTGTAGTAAAACAGAGGTAAATCAGCGCCATCTAGCATGGAAGTTAATTGAGGTTGCTTATGCGGTGGAGCGCTACGCAACCTCAATTTTATTTCAACGTCAATTATGATATTTTAAATAACGATAATTTTCGTAAGATTAACCTTACCAACGATTAATTATTTCTCAGTGGAGTACGTTAGATATTTTTAGATTCCACACTATGTTTATAACGTAAAAAGTGGAAGGTATTATAATCGTTCAGTCCGTCTGTCATTTTTATTCTATTTTAAAAAGCGAGGAATATTACATATTTATTCTTTAAAATATACTATAGATTAATTTTTGCAAACGATAAGTAATAATTATTGAATTTTCGAAATAAAATTTAAATGAAACTAGCCAAATTTAGCATAAAAATGTTTAATATGGAATTAATGCTGTGTTTGGCGCCTTTTTACATGTTAAACACAACTGTTGTGTGGAAGCGGGTTAAGTGACAGAATCTGTTACAAACCTACTTGTTTCTACTTAAGTTGGCAGAGAAGTGACAACTTTGATGATATGGCAACCAAATTCATTATTTCTTGTGAACGCATGGCGGATCGCTACTAGACTAGAATTAAGGCTCTATCTCGTACAGTGCTTAATTTTGTTTCGCCTATTCGCCAAATTACTGGTTGTCGCGACTCTTAACATATTAGCACGAGTCGATATAGAGTGTTTCTAATTCCCAGACAAACCTGAAATGCACATAGTGCGAATCTTTGCCCTAATCCAATTCACCCGAGTCGATATCACCCTTACCACAATACTGGTGCATATGAATACCGCTGCCCAAAAGAAAGGAATGAGATGCAGAAAAAAGAGATATATCAACGATATTTAATGCGATAGGCCTGCAAACCTTACAGTAAAAAGACCAGTTGGGGAGGAAACCACAATGATTCGTTGATTTGGCGTGTCAGAATGCTACATTTGGAGATTTATTGCCGGCTGCAATTGGATCCAATTTTTTTTTAAAAAGACATTTTGTGATTTCGCAATTTATATATTCGAAAGATATTTTTTGTTAAACAAGTAGGTTTGTAACATAATCTGTTGCTTAACCCGCTTCCTCACAACATTTGTATTTAACAGGTAAAAAGGCGACAAACACAGCATTAATATTCTATATTAAACATTTACATGCTAAATTTGGCTAGTTTCATTTATTTATTTCGAAAATTCAATAATTATTACTTTTTGTTTGCAAAAATTAATTTATATTACAATATGTAATATTCCTCGCTTTTAAATAGAATGAAAATATTTCATATCAACATACAAAGAATCTCGTAGTGAAATATATTTGACGTCATTTCAAACTGATCGATGTCGCAAAAATAAATTTATTTTAATTTATTGTCTAAAAGAATTAAAGTTTCTTGAGCGATTGTTGCGAATGGCAATGGTGATTTAATTCTAATAAAAATGGCTTCGCATGCTTTTTAAATAAGTAATAAATTTTGCATTTTTTTTTTAAATAATTGAAGTACTTCGAATTCTTCTCTGAAATTTTCAATGTGTTCTAATTTCGATGCGCTGAATTATTTGACGTATCACACTTGTCCGTAGCATTTGTAGTTTGGGCTATGAAAGTGGGTGACGGACAGACAGACGGACTGGACGATTATAATACTTTCCCCTTTTTACGTTATAAACGTAGTGTGGAAGCTAGTGTGTAACACTGCAAGACTTTCAATTTCCTCTCAATAAATCAATGCATGTATAGGTAATTATGTAGCCAGTACGGTAATTTTAAGACTCAAACATTTCTACGGCAGCTACCATTTGCACAAGTGCGATATTATCGAAACCTTACTATGACGTCTGGCAGGTACCAAGAACCCGTGTACCAAATTTGAAGTCCGCAGCTCTTTTACTTCAAGCTATAAGGTAATTGAAATTTTAAAAAAATGCAAAACTCTTTTTCTGGCACTATAACCCTTTAAGGGGGGATGGGCGTGCTGGACCGAGGGTCTCCAAAGCAAAGTGCATCAGTGTTAATCCAATGGCGAAAAAAATATTTTCTCTGCCACATTTCTCCGGCTGTATTGAATATTTTTTCAAGCGGACTTTTTTTATACGATGCATGTAGCTGACTTACAGGTCCCGACAATCCCACTTTTTGAAATTGATTAGAATATTTTTTATAATTTTTAATAAACAATTTTACACAAAATATTCGAAGCAATTTCAAAAAGTGAGATTATAGAGACCTGCAAGTTATCGACATTTATTATTTAAAAAAAAAAGTTTGTAAAAATATTCAATACAGCCGGAGAAATGTGGCAGAGAAAATAGTTTTTTCGCCATTGGATTAACACTGATGCACTTGAGTTTGGAGACCCCCGGTCCAGCGCGCACATTCCCCCTTAAGACCGGCGATCAGATGGCGCTGATTTAAGTTTAGGAGACTAAATTTTAGAGTTTTATCGAAAAAATGCCTTAAACAGCATCAATGCCAGCAACTCCTTAAAAACAGTCGTTTTTTATACAAATACCGAATGGTGTTCGGTATCGATATTTTTGAAATGCTTGAACGTTCTCTTTTATACCCGCGCGATCGTGATAGCTCGGTCTTAAAGGGTTAACCGGTAATGTGCCAGACAGTCAACGCTGTTAGAGTGGATTCGCGAAAATATTAAAAAAAATTTAACCCAGTTTTGGTGAAAGTAGAAATAGTCAAAGGTTCCCATAGCAAGTTCATAATTAAAAAAAAAGCAATTATGGTTGGGTCGAAGAACGTTACACTGCACCTGTATCTTGAAACAATATCGAAAAATTACAGAAACGTGTAGGTAGGTAGGTTGGTACATGTATTTTCCGGTTTGTGTGCTTGATCAGAGACCCGCTTATAAACCTTCGTCAAGTTAGACAGACACAGACATAATTTTTACTGACACGGGGAGAGAAAGCACACCCAGGGCAAAGGCAGTAATCAAACCAGCACCCGGTACTGTTCACAGACTGTTAGCGTAATGTGCTGCGATAAAAACCCACTAGACCACCCGGGCCCCAGAAACTTGGCTATCTCACTGTTAATAAAAACAGATGGTGATGGATAGGGAACACCTTAGAAACGGGGATTTAACTGGTTAACTGATACTAAAGTATATATCATTGGCGTAGTGCCGAAAAATGTTGAGGGCATATAATGTGTTTTAATACAAAAATCGAAAAAAGAGTGATTACTTGTAACTACAGAAACCTGGCACTGTAAGGGCGCTTTTTCATTGAACGACACGACACCGATAAATCGTACACTATCGCTTGGGACGGCATACGATATTATCGTATCGTCTAGGTAGTCGCTTTTTAACTGCACCGATATCGTTCACTGAAACGGGCCGATTTTCCGCTCATTTTCGTGTTCGTCTTTCTCCGTGAGCAGACGCATTTAAAAAATGGCTCGTCACAATAAACTACATTATCAGCAATTGCGCCTCTTATATTTACTTTATTTAAGAAGGAAAAGACGAGGTATTACAAAACGCTTCTGGGTTCACGATATTTTAAAAGCAAGGCATTCTGAAGGGGATTTTCACTTACTATTTGAAAGGCTACATAAAGATCCTGCAAAATTCTTCAATTATTTTAGAATGAGCGTGGAAACTTTCGATTGACGAAACTTTCGATTGAACTTTCTAACATGACGTTAAAAAATAAATTTTTAATTACAAGCTGAAATCAGTTTTTAAAAAAATACAACCTTATTAAACAGTTGCTAGTTAATTGTAAAAAAATTAAGAATTTTATATAAAAAAAACATGCAATTTTTTTTAAACTATTTAAAAACTAATTTTGTTAACTAGGTCATAGATTTCAGTACCATTTTATTTACTTTCCGTCATGTCTACCCTCAACTAATTCGCAAAGAGACACAATATCAAATTTAAGAGCCATTTTTACGAAGTTTTCAAACAACAACAAACAGAAAATGTCGCCACGATTAAGAAGGATTCGTGCGTACCCACGATATAACGTGGCGATAACCGATATCGCCCGATTAGGAACGGCATAATCGTTATCGTATCGGCTAGTGAAAAGCGTCCCGGCTTCGCGTGTGTGTTTTGCGTTCCACGATATCGTGTTACTGAAATCGTATACGATTTGTCGGTGTCGTGTCGGTCAATGAAAAAGCGCCCTTTCCCTTGTATTTTTTTTACTAGGTTACCTTGAAAACATGCTATTGTAGTTGAAAATTACGTAGAAATATTGATTGTGTTAAAAACATCTGACAAACAAATATTTACTCATTGATAGTATCTAGATCACGCTATCAAATCCTGTTACTATGCTTCTTTTATTTCAATATACGTTTTAAACCAAAGATCACGATAAACATTCAAAGCGTAACGCAGCTAAAACTGTATTTGTTTTCTTCCTATAATAAAATAACACATCATGACATGTCTTAACAAACTTCATTATCGGAAAATGAAATGTAATGTCTGAAAACATTATATGTTATTCTTTTACCCATAGATATCATAATTAAAGTATCAGATTGGCTGATCACGTGACCTCCAATGCTAACGACGGGACGCGCATGGAGGCTTTTTAACAGGGCATAATGGCCAGTGTTGCTGCCACTTTAAGGAGAAAAATACTACGAAAAAAATACTATTTAATTTTAAAATTACAAAAAAAAAACTAGAAAAGGATTTAATAAAGGAAAAGGATTATATCACTATAAATATTCCAAAATGCAGCTAGTATTTTTACGATATTTTTTTGTAATTTTAGAATTATTCTAAAATACTAATATGCTCTTTAAACTTTGTAACTAAACTTTTAACTTAATTTTAGAATTTATTTTAGAATTATTCTAAAATTACAAAAAAATATCGTAAAAATACTAGCTGCATTTTGGAATATTTATAGTGACTTTAAATCCATTTCTACTATTTTTTTTGTAATTTTAGAATTAAATAGTATTTTTTTCGTAGTATTTTTCTCCTTAAAGTGGCAGCAACACTGGCCATTATGCCCACCAAAAAAGCCTCCATGCGCGTCCCGTCGTTAGCATTGGAGGTCACGTGATCAGCCAATCTGATACTTTAATTATGATATCTATGCTTTTACCACATTAACGAATAATTTCTGAGGCCACAAATTTAATTAAAATCGTTTTAAACATACAACTTTATCGTGTGTTTCTAATTTATTTTCGTAATAGAGCTTATTTAAAACTTTAAAAATGTAAAACAAGTGGAGTCCTCCCACCACTTCTTAGCATCTATGACGTGTGTTTTAGACGAGTCCAAACTATCACGCGTAAAAAGAAAAGGTGTAAGGAAGATTTTGGTTTAAGCCAGTTACTATATTTGGCGATTATTGCTTTTTCAGCCGCACATTTCTTTAAGGTTTAGGAACAGTTTCTCAACTGAAGGGAAGTTCGAACTTGCATCGGGTTCACTATTTATTGCATAACTTATAGCGTTCCCCCAGGTGATACTGAATGTGTTAAATAATATATACGTACTACAGATGATGCAAATCTATTGACGATCAAATCAAGATAGAAAAGAAATGCATGTGCAATTGATGACGACCATCAGCAATTAACTAGAATCCTAATTTAGCTAATAACCCATGTGTAGTTTTAGTGTGACGCATTATTTCCAACCAAACTAGCCCAAAAGTCTCCAGTGTTCACCAAACGCCATTGGATTGGCAACAATGCCTCCTTTAGGTTCTCTACCTTCTTACAAAGTGGACTGTTCCACAATCAAAATATTTGAGATGCTAAGAAGTGACAGCTGGACTATATTTATTTAGTTTACTTTCGTTTTTTTATTGTTTTGGCAAGATTGTTGATATTTTGAACTAACTTTTTAAAATCTCTTAAATATTAACAATGTAGGGCATTTAAACCAATTCACGAGCTCGTTTTCACGGTATAACATGGTTAAAGCTATTTGACTGCAGTTTGTTAGACCCTGTATTGTTTACAACTAAGGTTTTGTTTATAAAATAAACAAACAATTAATTGTAAAAAATTGAGTAAAAATTAGGATAGAAAATTATAGTAAAAATTTGGATAGAAAATTATAGTAAAAATTAGGATAGAAAATTATAGTAAAAATTAGGATAGAAAATTATAGTAAAAATTAGGATAGAAAATTATAGTAAAAATTAGGATATTTCAATGGCAAAGGTACCAAATTATTGTTAGACAACACGAGGTATTATAATTAGTGCTGTATTATTAATTGAGACTGTTGCATTTTATGATGATGTACGCAAATAAGAATTTTTTGTGTCAAAAAAATGAAGTGAAACGTTACTACTTAAATTTGGTGTAAGGGAACTCCAGAAAACTGGGTGCGATTGATCCACAACCAGCTTTATGGAGTGTAATTTCATAACACAAACTGGATGCAGGCAAAATGAGTGAAATCATAACAAAGCATACCACACCAGCTTTATGGAGTGTAATTTCATAACACAAACCCTTTGGATGTGCAGATTGATCCACAACCAGCTTTATGGAGTGTAATTTCATAACAAACTGGATGCAGATTGATCCACAACCAGCTTTATGGAGTGTAATTTCATAACACAAACTGGATGCAGATTGATCCACAACCAGCTTTATGAGTGTAATTTCATAACACAAACTGGATGCAGATTGATCCACAACCAGCTTTATGGAGTGTAATTTCATAACACAAACTGGATGCAGATTGATCCACAACCAGCTTTATGAGTGTAATTTCATAACACAAACTGGATGCAGATTGATCCACAACCAGCTTTATGGAGTGTAATTTCATAACACAAACTGGATGCAGATTGATCCACAACCAGCTTTATGGAGTGTAATTTCATAACACAAACTGGATGCAGATTGATCCACAACCAGCTTTATGAGTGTAATTTCATAACACAAACTGGATGCAGATTGATCCACAACCAGCTTTATGGAGTGTAATTTCATAACACAAACTGGATGCAGATTGATCCACAACCAGCTTTATGGAGTGTAATTTCATAACACAAACTGGATGCAGATTGATCCACAACCAGCTTTATGGAGTGTAATTTCATAACACAAACTGGATGCAGATTGATCCACAACCAGCTTTATGGAGTGTAATTTCATAACACAAACTGGATGCAGATTGATCCACAACCAGCTTTATGGAGTGTAATTTCATAACACAAACTGGATGCAGATTGATCCACAACCAGCTTTATGGAGTGTATTTCATAACACAAACTGGATGCAGATTGATCCACCAACCACGTGACTTAGTTGAGTGTAAATGGTCATCCATCCCAACCCACGTGACTTGATGAGTGGTATTGGTCATCTTTTAGAAAGCTTTTCGCTAACACACCCAATTTTATCTCAAGTCACTGAGTGACGTAGGCAAAAAAAAAATGAAAGGCAAAGCCAAAGGACGTAGGCAAAAAAAAATCAGAACTTTCTCACAAAAGAAGACAGAATAAAAAAAAAATTCGGAAATCTTATACAGACCCGGAGAAGAAAAGGATGGGAGATATCTTTTTCGGTGAAAGATTTCCTTCTGGTCATATGATAAGATTATGTTTTCAAGAAAAGAAGGGGGAGGGGGAATCGTTTAAGAAAAGGGATAGATGAAAAGAAAAAGTGTATAGAATGAAGTAATAGACCGGATGAATGATGTTCTATTTGTCTGTGAAGTCTATTTTTGGGATGATTGAGAAATATTAGTTGGTTGTTTTACAGCAGTTTCGTGTTAATAAGAACTGTTTTAGAAAGTTACGAAATCATGTTTTCTTTTCTTAAGGGGACACAGTACCTCAAAAATGGCAAAAATTGCGATTTTTTTTATTTGCTAACATTAAAGTTTTAAATATTCTAAATAAGTCTACTAAGTTTTAAAAGTCAAGCTATATTTTAAAAAAAAGTTATTCCACTTTTTATGAGGAGAGGTAGGATAAAAATGCAAACGAATGAAAACTTTAAATGTGTTTTTTTTGGTGTTCAATTTTCCTTGATGACAAGTTTTTCAAAACGCTAAGGCTTTTAATTATTGTCTAAGGAATTTTGTATGCAGTCTATCAAATATGTTAATATTACGAATTGGCACTAAAATTGTTTTCAAAAGTAATACTTTTTTTATAAAAAAAATACTAAAGTCGAAATCTTTCAAATATGCTAAAATAGTTTGGGATTTTCTAAATAAATATTTTTTTATAAAACAACTACTGAAGATAAATCAAATTTGGATGCCAATTCTTATGTAAAACAGTTTAAAGTACAAGAGAAAAAAATTGGGTTAAAATATTTGTATTTAAAAAAAGCCTTAGCATTTTAAAAAAGTTCAAAAAATCTTGTCATATATTGTTTTTAAATACAGATTGAAGTAATAAAGCATCAATTTATAGTGAATATGTCAAAATTAAAGATTTTTTTAAAAGAAGTACCGTGTCCCCTTAAACAAAAAGTTTTAAAATGATCTCTGGAATATAGCTTTATTTCGAAAGAGATTTTTAGATTGGTATCATCATATAATTTCAGTTTCTTTTTTATATTACTTTTAATTACCTAATATAAAACATAGGTATAAAATGAAATATAATGAAAGATTGGGAAGGGATTCAAAATCCGGAATGGAGATTTTTGTGTTTCCATTTTCGATGTTGCCCATTCTGTAAAAGTGATTTTCGGTCATTGGTCTGTCTGGAGCCACTCTACAGCTCGAGCTAAATGAGCTACGGACTTTAAATTTAATAAACGAATTTCTAGTATCTGTCGGATGTCATAATAAAATTTTTGAGAGAATCTCCCATATGCAAAGGGTAGCTGTCATTATAACTTTTTCGGTTCTAAAAGCATTACTGAAATATGAAAACAGCTACAGACTTAAAATTTTTAACACTACTTCCCAGTATACATGTCGGACATAAGTGATTTTCACAAAAACCTTCTATTTATGTACAAATGCTGTTGAACTTTTTAGGTTTTAAAGTTATTGAAATTACCTTATAGGAATTAGTTATATATATATTTGATATATTTTGAGTAGTAATTGGGGATGGGGTAGGTACATGTATATTCTGCAGAGAAAGTACACCCAGGGTGAAGCCGGGAATCGAACCCACACCCGTTACAGCGCGCACACTGCTAGCGTAATGGTCCAAACCACTCGGTCATCCGGGCCCCTGAGTGGTAATTATAATCATGTAGTGTTAGACACTCCCGAGTAAAGAAATGGCAACCGAAGAATAGTTCCCTATATAGAACCAAAATGTTTCGTCTTTTACGGTAGTACTATTTGGAAGTCCTGTTTTTCTTCATTGATGTGACTTAACCCTGTTAGTAATGGGTGATTTCCGCCTAAAGATTGTTCTTTTTTTCTAAATAGTCTTCGAAAATAGAGTATTCTCTTAGAATTAGTTTTTTCTTGAGCTTGTAGGAAAGATTGGTGTATGTACATTCTCATTGGGTGCCCAAACTATTTGGGGCTGGCCTTGGCACTGTGGGTAAAGGACTGCTATTGCCTTTTAAACAGAAGATTCTACTTTTATTCCTATTGGAAGGTTTTGTTTAGAGTTTTGTGGCTTAAGAGGGCCTGTCAGTCCCATCGAGCTAATGCATTAGTTTTGATTTCACAACTTTTGCAATAGCATTTATTTGCCATGTTATATCATTTTCCCCAGGTTACCAGGTATGGGAATCATCATAACATCAATTTAAAACAAAATTGAAATGAAAATAGCATCCGGGTATTTAATTATTAATTGATAAAGTTTTAAAATAGTGTCGCCATCTGATGTTTAATTTTGGAATTTTGAAACTTCAAAAATATATAATTAAATAACTAGATAACATTTTCTTTTCAAATTTGCTTCAATTCGATGTTATGTTGATTCCTATACCTGGAGGAAAAGGGCTAACATGGCAAAGCAATACTCCTGCGAAAGTTGTGATTCCAAAACTAATGCATTAGCTCTATGGGACTGACAATCCCTCTTAAGGGGACACAATACCTCAAAAATGGCAAAAGTTGCGATTTTTTTTATTTGCTAACATTAAAGTTTGGAATCTTCTAATAAGTCTACCAAGTTTTAAAAGTGTAGCTGTATTTTTTAAAAAGTAAATTACACATTTTATATGGAAAAGTAGGATAAAAACGCAAACGAATGAAAACTATGTTTTTCCTCGTTGTTCATTTTTCCTTGATGACAAGGTTTTCAAACCGCTAAGGCTTTTTAATTATTTATAAAAGTCTAAGGAATTTTGTATGCAGTTTGTCAAATATGTTGACATTAAGAATTGGCACTAAAATTGTTTTCAAAAGTAATACTTTTGCTGTTCAAATGACCGATCACTGAGGAGTGAAAATGCTTTCCGTAACGTCCAAAGAGTTCTATAGTAGGGTAGATGAAAGACTCGTACTGAGCTGCCATCGGCAGCCATGGCTCACTACGGAGCCCGAATAGAGTGGCAAAAGTGCTAGTTAATTTATAAATTTGATACTGAGAAAGGAAGTACACCCAGGGCAAAGGCGGGAATCGAACCCGTACCTGTTACAGCGCGCGGACTGCTAGCGTTGTGGCCTGAGATCGAAACCACTCGGCCATCGGGCCCCACATGCCACCCTATATTGTCTCCGTGTTGGTCCATGGTGCTGTTGCCAGGTTCAGTCTCTACCTTACTATAGAACTCTTTGGTAACGTTATGGAGGATGTTTGACGAAGGTGTCTCGCTCAGGTCCCGTCCCTCCTTGTATGTCCTGCTTTACGAGGCCTGTACTGGCTGTTTGAGCTAACACTTAGGATTATGACTGGTATAAGCGACTGCAGAGAAGCAGTGAACTAGCAAAACCACCCCAAAAAAACCAAAACAAAGCCGACCCGGCAACGCAACGGTTAGGGAGCTAGCCTTTGGAGCCTCTGGGTTCGTTTGCGAATCAGGATGATACTGTTGTATATTTTACATTTAATATTCTAAAAAAAGAATGACACTAAAATCGAAAAAGGTAGGACTAAACTGATAAAAAAATTGTGACAATAAATCTTTAAAAAAATTTGGTTATAATGTTCAACGTAAAGAACTATATTTCTGAAAAAAGAAAACAAAAAATAGTATATAGCTTTATAACTTTTGCTAATGCTGCAAGCATTCCAAAAAGAGTGACATTTAAAATGTCACACACTTTTTCTTTCCTCTTTAAAAATCACTTAGTTCCGACCATAAAAGTTTTATGTATTCCAAAAACTTTTACATTTCTTATGTAATGTCGCAACCCGCTTTATACCTGCAACGTTTTGTGAATACTAAATAGAAAATTTTCTAGTTTTTACCACGCCCTAATGTATAAAGACATTAGGCATACTCAGTCATAAAAATGGAAACAATCACCTTTTTAAACCAACAAAGTTTTTTATTTAAATTGTGTAGAAAAATAAATTAATGTGATGAATCAGTTGCATATTTTTTCATAAAAAGTCAATAGGAATTTTTTTCTTCGTTTTTCTAAACGTTTCTAGAATTGGTCTTACGTAAAGTTTTGTCGATAATTTCTTTATACCCATTTACGAATTTTTCAATAAAACTTGCCACGTGAAAATGAGCTTTCTATAGTTAAACTCGGTTTCCTTGCACAGAAGCCACGACCACGGGCGGAGCTATAAAACGCGCGGAGCAATCAGACGAAGACAAAATAAAACGGCTAAAATTTCCTCTTCATGTGATTGCTCCACGCGTTTTAAGGCTCCGCCTATGGTCGTGGCTTCTGTGCGAGGAAACTATGAGTTTAACTATACTTAAATTTATCACAATAAACAAAATATAAGAGAAATGACGACATAGTCAAAAATGTTTTATGTATTACAAATTAAGTTACAATAAAAACGTATTTAAAAAAAACTTAAAGTTGACGTTTTTATTTTTAAATGAAGGCGTTAAGGGGGAATGGGCGCGCTGGACCGCGAGTCTCCAAACTCAAGTGCCGCAGTGTTAATCCAATGGCGAAAGAACTATTTTCTCTGCCACTTTTCTCCGGCTGTATTTAATATTTTTATAAACGGTTTTTTAAATAATATATGTAGATAACTTTCAGGTCTCTATCTTTCCACTTTTTGAAATTCCTTCGAATATTTTGTGTAAAATTATTTATTGAAAATTAAAAAAAATATATTCGAGCCCATTTCAAAAAGTGGGAAGGTCGGGACCTGTAAGTCAGCTACATTTGCCCCATAAAAAAATCCGCTTGTAAAAATATTCAATACATCCGGAGAAATGTGGCAAAGAAAATATTTCTTTCGCCATAGAATTAACACTGATGCACTTTGCTTTCTCCCTTAAATAGTATTTACAAAGTCGTCTTTAACGGGATCATTTAACTATTGATTAGGCATTTTTAATCTTGTAAAGTTTGAATCATTTAAAACAAAACAAAATAAAAATAATGTTTAGAAATAACTTTTATTATTTCAAACCTTAATTTGCGAAAATATTATATACATTATATTTTTTAGCAACTACTTCGAGGTTTATCGACGTATGAACAGTAGTTTTCAAAAAAACATTTAAAGTATTTTATAGGCAATAATTTAAATAAGCAAGTTGTAGAAAACTTTAATTACTTATTATCGAAATAAAGAATTCAAATCATATATAAACTATTCTTTAATGATGATTAAATCAAAAAAATAAATTTCGTTGCATTTAAGTATCAATTATGTAATGAAATTTTTTTGAATAGAAATAAAAACGCTATATTTTCATTGGATACAGCGAAATCAATGAAAGATACATCGATTTAAAAAAAAATTTAAGTTGGTATCGACACATGGACATTTCCGACCGCGTGTCTGTCCATCTGCACATCCTTTCAATTTCCGTTCTAACTGACCAATTTTTTTAGATTTGAAAAGTATGACGATACTAAAACCTTAAAGTTTTTTTCTGTATGTTCGGACGGACATCTGTCGACGGTATGTTTCAGCTTAAGATCTTATCGTTCTAGTTTAAAATTCTTTTTTGTAAGAAAGAAGTGGCATTAGAGACCTATTTTTCTACTTTTTTCTGTCTGTCTTTACTACAAAAAATATCTGTGAATTTCAAAGTTACACGAAAGTATGCTATTTTAGTTATTTTTAAGAACCTCTTGTTGTTTTAAATAACTAATATTCTACCTACATCGTTGTATTCCTTTACAGTTACACATTTTTTTTTACAAAAATGTAAAAATAACTTTACTACACTCTTAAAATAAAAGAGTGAAATCCACTCTTATAGGGTAAGTGCATTTTTGGCACCGGAAAGGAGTGGAAATTAACTCAGACTGAGTTAAAACCGCTCGTTTTAAGAGTGTAGGACGTAGATTGTTTTCTTTTATTTCTTTTACCACTCCGCAAAAAGAGTGAAATTCACTCCTATAGGGGGAAGTGCATTTTCGGCACGGAAAGGAGTGGAAATTAACTCAGACTGAGTTAAAACCACGCGTTTGTTTGAAGAGTGTATAATAATAATTTCTAATAAGATACTGATATAAAGCCTATCTTTAACAAAATTTTATAATGGGAAAAATCGCAATTCGAGAAATAAGCATTGTATCACCAACTTAACTAAACTAATTCTAAAGATAAACATTGTTTCAAACTAAAAAAAACTATACAAATCTTTGCAAAGATAAGAATAAACATTGATAAAGATCTCAGATAATTGCAATAATATCCTTTTGTCTGGTGAATAAAAGAAAATCCGACGAATAAACAAGAGTTATTAAAAACAAATTAAAGATTTCCGCTTGAAATGAAACAAAAAGACTCATAATTAAATAAGCATTTTCATTTCTTAAGGAAACAATGAGTTTCGAATGAGTCTTTATTTCCGTAATTGAGAGTTAATAAGAATGAAAGAATTATTGATTTAAGATTATCTTTTCATTTTGGCAACGACGGCGTAGTTCGTAATTAGACAGATCGAGAGAACGATATGATGTCGTAACTCGGAAAAGTGGTGTAATTAACGAAAAAAAATTTTTGTTAAATTAACTTAAATGTTCAAAATTAAAAGAAATATTAATTAGCAATTTCTTAAAGTTTGCTGTAAACTCTGTTGAGATACGCTTAGAAAAACTTGTGTTCAAACAGCACCAATATTACGTGAAAACGGCAACATTATAATTTTGTGTTGTTTCAATGCAAGAATTGTGTTGATGCTTTTGTGTTGTTCTGACACTACTAACGATCGTCAGAGAATACAAATACAAAAATTGTCGACCAACAACAGGCCAGAGGCCCAGCAAGGTTGGTCCAAAATAAATCTAATACTTAACCAGTTTCCAATGACTATAAATTATCAACTACTCCGTGATAAACATAATTGCGTAAAGCATTCATCAGAAACTTATGAAAAATAATCTTTCTTGCCCCCCTTTAAAGCTGATTTCATCCAGTTACTGAATCATGCCTCTGGTCCGAAAGGTAAAACTAACTTTTCTCCATTTCGATCTTGAAAATAATAAATCAGAAACATGTAGAGTAAAACAGTCTAGAGCCATAGCAATTTCAAAAAAAAAAACACCAGTTAAGACTATATGTTTTATTGTATAAAATTTTACTCACAAGTCGAACATGCACCACAAAAGTCTTTATAGTTCCTCTTGCAACACAAACGCACTTACAAAACAATCTTCACATGGCATCCTTTTACAAAGTGGATTTAATTCAGATTTGCTTATGGAGACTCACGTGGTGGCTATTTAGTGAAACCAAGCCTGAGCAAGCGCCTGTTTTTGTACACTGATCAAGAATAAATCCAGTAGGTTAGAAGTTGATGATTAATAATACAAGTGATGAATTTTCAAAGAAAAAGTAGGGAATATTGTTCGTCTATATGTATATCAAATTTTAACCTTCATTTTAAAGTACCGTAATATGTATTTATTTAAGCTTTTGTGTAGCGTATAGCTATTTATCCGAAACATTAAAGAGCAGGTGCTGAACGACATTTCACGAACACACTTTCATCACAATTTTTTGTGCTCACCGTGCATTATTATTTGGTCGCAACGCAATTTTTGAGTTGTTTAAATACAACTTATAATAACTCGGAAAAGAGAATTTTTTATATTGAAACTGAACACGAGGTTTTTCTGAGTGTACAATAAGCACACTCTTAAAACAAACGAGCGGTTTTAACTCAGTCTGATAATTGCCACCCTTTCCGTGCGAAAATGTCCCTATAGATGAATTTCCTTTTTTTCGGAGTGGTAAAAGTATAAAAGAACAACTGCGTCTTACACTCTTAAAACGGCGTTTAACTCAGTCTGAGATAATTTCACTCCTTTCCGTCGAAAGCACTCTCTATAGGGAATTTCACTTTTTTAAGAGTCATATCCATCACTCCTCTTATGAAATGCAACCAGAAATCCCAACAGTATACGAATTTTCTGTAAAAATTGCTTTGTCACTACTTCAGTCTTCCACGCACACTTCCATTCATATAAGATGCATAGTAAGTTTCTTTCATAGGGTTTCATAGTCTACGATGCATAATTCTTTCTTGGATTGAAGAGCCGACACATAGTTAATACATTGGAAGTCTCATCTCAAATGCGTTATTAAATTATGAATAAATGACAATTTCCATTTTTACATTTATTCTCTTGTCTAATTTTACTTTTTATGAGCAGCTGTTCTAACTTTGCTACATTTGATATCTTAAGATTTGAACCCTTTTATACATATCTCGTTAAATAAATATAAGAGTTACCGTCTCTTAAATTTTACTACGCAACAAAATTCTTTAAAATATTTTAAGCATTTCATAAAAGAGAGCTTATAATCCTATTTTCCATCTAAAGAAGGTACTTTTAGTTTAATGTTAGCCATCTGCCTAACTATGTATCACTAATGAGGCAGCTAAGAATTACGATTCCAGTTTTAGTTGAGACATTAGTGAAACTGAACTGAAATAGATTTTTATGTGTAGACTTGGGGCGAACCATTTTGTCGTTATTTGTATATTTAAATGAAACTATTTTTTAAATTTTAATTTCATAAAAATTATTCTTTATCAATGTTATTGCATATGATGCAAATAAAATATCTATTTTAGAAAAGTAATCTTTTTTCATACGAGTTATTATCAACGAATAGTCGGGGACAAACAATTATGTAAAAACGTTATTATTTTTTTACTGTAAATTTAACAAAATAAAAATTCATATCTTAAATATATATTTTTTATCTTTTTAGCACCTCTGCTTTGCTACTTTTAATTAGTGTTTAAATGATTTATATCAATTTCTTGTAATTAGTGTAAAAAAATTATCTTGTATCGTATATAAAATTAATCTTAATCTAACCTTACAATTCAAATCTAATAAACTAATTTTGTATACCTGTACTAAACTTTTCCCAACACCCGAATTTCTGCCATCACTTCAAATTTAAATTTTTAACAGACGCTATATGAAACCTAGACATTTTAAGCATGTCGCTTTAAGGGGGAATGGGCGCGCTGGACCGGAGATCTCCAAAGCAAAGTGCATCAGTGTTAATCCTATAGAGAAAAAAATATTTTCTCTGCCACATTTCTCCGGCTGTATTGAATATTTTTGCAAGCGGATTTTTTTTGTGTTATAAATGTAGCTGACTTACAGGTCCCGACCCACTTTTGAAATTGGTTCGAATATTTTATTAAATTTTCAATATATAATTTTACACAAAATGTTCGAAGCAATTTCAAAAAGTGGGAAGATAGAGACCTGTAAGTTATCTACATTTATTACTTAAAAAAACCGTTTGTAAAAATATTCAATACAGCCGGAGAAATGTGGCAGAGAAAATAGTTTTTCCCCATTGGATTAACACTGAGGAACTTGAGTTTGGAGACCCTCGGTCCAGCGCGCCCATTTCCCCTTAATGGTTTTTACATGTCAAAAAAAACCCTAGTTCTGTATGAATACTTTAAACAAATAATGTGAAGTCTACTAATCATTTTAAAATTTAAATATACATAAACTCTTGAATTTATACGTGCATGCTTTAATGGAACGTCAAACCATTTGCAGCTCTAAAGCCATAACGATTCAACCGTATAGTCTGCAGAGACGATTAACAATTCACCAACTAACGATTCCAATCATAAATTCAAAATTCTGGCCATTTTCAATTCCTTGATAATTACAAACAAGGAAGCACTCTCTGTAATCAATTTTAAAATGGGAAATCTAGAGCTCAACCGAACCAAGGGTTTCTTTGTTGAATTCAAGGCACGTTTTATAAGAGTGGCTTTAGTTAAACATTGACGATTTTGTTGTAGATCCTTTTAATGTTTTGTTTGGCCGTCTATTCTATTTGTAGGTGTATATGAAGGGTTAAAATAGGATCAAACAAGCTTTCTGCATAATTTATGGGAGTCAATGAATCTGCTGATAGTGGTTCATCTAACAATATGTTCTGAAACATCCGTTCCAAACATTAAATTCAGAACTAAAATGGCTAATGTACGTTTATGGATAAAAGTTATTTTGTTCAAGTTCCAAATTCCCATTATCAAATAAAAAAAATTGTCGTGGACCATTGTTTTACTGGCAAACCTTGGCTGGAAAGCCCCAGTCTGTTAGGCACCTGCCTTGCTTGCTGAAGATCCCAGGTTTGAGTCCCGCCATTGTCAAAATAACTGCAGACCTATAAACAGTCTGTCCATCCAAAAGGTCCGACGAATAATTCACCGTGTAGAGGGAGTGCATATTAAATATGCTTAAAAGTTCCGACGCCGCGTAGATGTCACTCCTAAAAAAAGTTGCGTTGGGTCCTATACTCGGGTGTTGGCTTGACTGTAGTAATAAATTACGATGCCCGCCTCCAATAGCCAGCCCTCGTGTATCTCTATTGCGACCGATAATTCAACATAACCTAACCTATGGACAACTAGAACGTCCACGCCTACAGTGACGTCAACCATTGTCTTAAATCCCAAATAACGTTTATCTGCTGCCTCCCTTGACCAGATCAGCATGTGCTTCTCAGCATTGCACGGCCGCGCGATCTGGTGTGGCCGGAATATTGCCTCTGGATACGCATGTACTTCTCAGCATTGTACGGCCGCGCTATCCAGGGTCGATGGTAGTTTGGTTTTATTGAACAGTTCGTAAATTGAGTAAAATTGGAAGAAAAGCGACATCCTTGAGGAAACTATCTTGTTTATTTAAGCTACGATATTATAATAGCAAAACATTTATTAAATTAAGATGATCTCAAAAAGGCCAACATGGCCGCTCTACCTCGTACCAAAAAGTTCTACCTGTCGCTTTTAGCAAAAGTCCCTTTATGTCCACAACCAGGTGTTCACATCTTTGGTCCATGTCGCGCGCCAAGCTTGGCGTGCATATCGCCCGAATTGGCTACCGGATCTTACACCCCACAAACAAACTAGCTAATTCGTCTAAACTAGAACGGTCACGCCTACAGTACAACGCCCCAGTTACGTCAATCACTGTCTTCTTTCCCACAAACAACCCATGCTCCGCCCAGTTTGAATCGTCCATTCAAATGATAAAATGTTGTATGTACCTTGGTTCACTACAGCACTGAACCCTCTAAAATGTCCCGCAGTGGAATCCAAAGTCGCAACACCCAATCACTGCCGCACAATACTACCCCACATATCACAGACTCTTAATTCCAGATTAGGCGTTCGCAATTACGAATCTGGTACCATTTGACGCGCGAAAAAACCTTCTCTGGAAACGGGCTTATTAATTGAATTGAAACGGGGAGAGTTGAAACATTCGGGAGTAACGGTTCGTAAATTTCGCTCGAAGATGTGTGAAGATCTAATTGGATGTTGGCAGGTTGTTCTAATTCATGGCATCGAACAAATGTTAAGCCTAATCAGGCTTGAGTGGCCAGCAAAGTGGTGTTCTTAGATTTTTTGGTGGATTTCTCCGTTGAATTAACATTTTTGAATCGTCATTTTGAAGCAAACTGTGGGATTATTAATTGTGGGGTTTATTTACTTACTTCGAATGTCACTACTTCAGTGAATGTAATGTAAACTTTTTTTTAAACCAAAAGCTCTGTTGCTTGTCTTTTGCAACCCATTATCTACCAACAGAATCTCCAAAGTAGAGATGGGTTACTACGTATTTTATAATACTGTATTAATTGTTAATTTGATTACTAGTGATAATTTGCAACGCCATCTGTTGTCGGTTTTTCTGTAGGCTTCCTACTGCTCTGGCGATTAATCTTTTTAAAAAAAATGAAAATTCGGAAGCTTTTATCTTAATTTAAATAATTTTCAAAATAAATTTTAGTTTTGTTTTGTTAACTGGGATCTCTGAGTTTCCTTTTATCTGGATTCTAAGGACAGAATTCTTTATCTCCCCTTCCTCATACCACCACACTTCATCATCGAGTCTTTAGAGCTCAGCCGGTAAGGGGCGCTTGCCTCGCATGCCGACGGTCCCATGTTTGGGCCAGGGTAATACCAAAATAACTACCGACTTATAGCGGTTTGTGCAGCCAAAACATCCGAATAATATACCATGTAGTGGGACGCTGTCGCCCTTAAGGGGGAATGGGCTCGCTGGACCGCGGGTCTCCAAACTCAAGTGCCTCAGTGTTAATCCTATGGCGAAAAAACTATTTTCTCTGCCACATTTCTCCGGCTGTGTTGAATATGTTTACAAACGGGTTTTTTTTAAATAATAAATGTAGATAACTTACAGGTCTCTATCTTCCCAATTTTTTGAATTGCTTCGAATATTTTGTTAAAAGAAAGTTATTTATTTGAAATTTAAAAAAAATATTCGAACCCATTTCAAAAAGTGGGAAGGTCGGGACCTGTAAGTCAGCTACATTTATCACATAAAAAAATCCGCTTGTAAAAAATATTCAATACAGTCGGAGAAATGTGGCAGAGAAAATATTTTTTTCCCCATAGGATTAACACTGATGCACTTTACTTACGAAAAACTATTTTCTCTGCCACATTTCTCCGGAAATAATGAATATGTTTGTGTTGAATATGTTTACAAACGGGTTTTTTTAAATAATAAATGTAGATAACTTACAGGTCTCTATCTTCCCAATTTTTGAAATTGCTTCGAATATTTTGTTAAAAGAAAGTTATTTATTTGAAATTAAAAAAAAAATATTCGAACCCATTTCAAAAAGTGGGAAGGTCGGGACCTGTAAGTCAGCTACATTTATCACATAAAAAAATCCGCTTGTAAAAAATATTCAATACAGTCGGAGAAATGTTTTCCCCATAGGATTAACACTGATGCACTTTACTTTGGAGACCCCCGGTCCAGCGCGCCCATCCCCCCTTAAACACACGGCCCTCATGTAGATCTAGTTCAACGTTAATTAAACTCAACCGTCTTAATTTAAAACAATTGTATTTCATTAACTTGGATGTTTAAGGCTCTTTACCTGGTGGGCAAAATGCGTGGTTCTCTTTTCCTATACCTCCACCTTTTACAGACGAATTGAAGAGCTTAGTGGAAGAACGTGCTAAGTGACATTTTTGAAAAATTTGAGGTTTTTGTGTCAATGAACATATTACTAACTTCTTCAACGATAACAACTTTCCCTTTTTCATAAACTTTAAGTTTAGTACATTTTTTATGGTTTGCAAGTACCGTTTTTAACGTATCTAAGTGCAAACGAAAAATTTTAAAGCTCATTTTCTCGTTTTCACCTTTTTGTCACTTAGCACGTTCTTCCACTAAGCTCTTCAATTGTTGGCTGTCGCAAACAAGAAATTCTGAGTTTTCAGATATCTCACTTTACAGCAAAAAATAATTTATCTTCCATCGAATTTTCCGCATACTTAGCAATACTTTTTTAATTCCTCACCTAACTTTATTTTTCTCTCCGTAAAAAAATTAAAAACCTCTGAAAACAAGCCAAAGTACTAATTTCCTTACATCCATTAACGTTGAATAGAAGAAAAAAAATCACACTAACCATTTACATTATAACAATCAACAAACAAAATAGCACCGAAAAACATCGTATTGAAGAACTATTCTTAATGGTATTTTAAACACCGTTTTTCAAGCATTTTTTTTTTTTTTTTTGCCTCGCGCCTCTATATTCTAGAAATATATATCTTAGTGTTGCCTTCATTGAAAAGTAATCAACTACGAAGTGATTTCTTAATGTATAAGAAATAACCTAGACCTTTTTAAACTACCAGGTACTTAGTATTAGAAATCACTTAAGTAAAAAAAAAATAGTTATTGTAATTACCTGCGTAATCTCTGTCGTTTGTTAAAAGTCACTTAGATTTTAATATTTTTTCTTTTATTTTGCTTGGAAAATTTATTTGGGCAATTCCACGAAAATGTAAACCTCGGTACCGAAATTTCAAAATTAAGTAAATACTTTGTGTCATATACCATTTTAAAGATTGGAATCTCTATTTTAACGCACTGGAGTTCATTTTTTGAATATATATATTTTTTATAGAAGAAAAATTGCTTCTAAGCAGGCGGTTAAAAAAATTCCACAATTTAAAGTGTAAATTCTTACACTTTTGAAACATTTTATTTCCTACACTTCAAAAGATTTTCAAAAAAAAATTATAATTAGATTAAGACCTACATTATAGAGTATCCTTCTACACACATACCCCCAAAAAAAGTTGAAAAATTACTTGTAATGGGATACATATATTACACCCACTCATAAAATGTCAGTCAGTTACCATATTTTTTCTGTTTTTAATTTCAGAATAGAAATTTTGACTGCAGAAACTTAATAAACGATATTTTCTATTTTCAATAAGTACTAAATAATACTTAGCTGGACAAAATAAAAAAAATGAACTTTAATAGGTAAAAATTGCTTGGTAACTGACTGACATTTCGGTAACTGACTGACATTTTGACTTGGTAACTGACTGACAACGATGTATCTGGTTATTAATTTACTTATTATCACTTTAGTATTGACCCTATGCATAAATTCTTTTTATATTACAACTCAAAAGACGATTTAAAAAAATTTATTTGCGGTAGGAAAAATACAACTCAACTTTCATGTTTGTTTTAATCAAAGTTCTTTTTAGGCATTAAAAATTAAAATAAATTATTCTAATTTACTTTACTTAGTCAGAATTTGTTAAATCAAAAGTTTTTGGATTTTAATTTCATGTGTTGCAAGCAAAAATGCCTTTAACAGCTGCGGAATGTCCCAGGTTCGGGTCCAGGCATCTCTAAAATAACTGCCGACCTATAAACGGCCAGTGCAGGCAAAAATGTCCGATTAATAATGCCCCGTGTAAAAGGAGTGCACGTTAAATATCCTCCAAAGTCCCAAAGCTGCGTATAATGAGAGTACTTAATGGTTGCGTTGGGTGCCTACTCAGGTGTCGACTTGTCACCTGACTGTGGTTCTAAATTACGACGCGCATCACCAATAGCCCTTGTGTAGCTCTAGTGTGACGATAATTGAAACTAAACTAAACTAAACTCATTAGACGTGTTAAGTATTTCAGAGATGTCAGTCAGTTACCATTATGTCAGTCAGTTACCAAGGCGTTCTAAAAGCTGGTGTTTTTTCAGAGTTTATTATTTTGATATAAAAATTGATGTGCTGGATAGCCCATTTCTTGCACTTTAATATAGGCCTGACTTTTAAAAGCTACCTCTTTTATATTCAGAAGAAAATGATATTGAATAACTTGAAGTGTCAATGAAGGTTGCAGATATGTCAGTCAGTTACCACAACTTTAATAATTTTTCTAAAATTTTCTATAAGGGCTATCTACAATTGTAAACCATATTTGAATTCAGCTGAAAATTCTCTTTTAAAATATACAAAACTTAGTTTGTAAAACTTTATAATTGTCCCGCTATTTCGTAAAACATTGTAATTTTGACTTCCGAATGTCAGTCAGTTACCCGTGGAATAGCCCATTTTAGTTTTTTTTAGTTTTCATGTTAATTTTTATGTGCAAAAGTTCCCGTCAATGTTAAAAATAGTGTAAGGTGTTCGACTATGTTAAAATTGTGTTTTTCGGCAAAACAACAACAATTTTTTTTGTAATCTATAAATATAACACCACTCTTGAGGATCCTAAAACTGTTTTTATTTTGTTTTTAGATACTTCATAAGTAAATCATAAAAAATAATGTTTAAAGACTTATTTTAAAAAAAAAATCGGTCCAACGCAGTCAGATGCCTTGAGAAATATAATTTGCTGTTCTTGATTTTTTTTTGTCAATCGAAACCAAATAATAATAATCATAAAAGACACTTGGTCATGAATAATTCATTCTCTTTGTAGGGTTTTGATAAAAGTTGGTATACTTTCAGAAAAGAATTAAGCCTTAGGTCATAAGTTATATGAGAACACTCACTTAATTAAATGCCACCTCTGTGTGGACATCTCTTAAAGCAATCGCATTTCAATACCTAAAAAAACTCAAATTAATTATTCAAAAAATTTAATAATTCTATTGTAGGCACATTTCGCATAGCCTCATTGGCAAAAAACCTAACTTATCCAGAACAGTTCCTTTCGGGTTTTTTTTTTTAATATTGTGGCAGTCATTGTGTTAGATTAAGGGGACACGGTACCACTTTCAATTTTTTTTTTAATTTTGAGTTATTTACTATAAAATTGGTGTTTTATTAGTTCAACCTATATTTTAAAACAATATATGACAAAAAAATTTAAAAACTATTTTAATTTTTAAGTTATTTTAAAAAAATAAAAAAATTTGGAAACTTTTTTTAAATGCTAAGACTTTTTTAAATACAAATATTTTTACCAATTTTTTTCCTCATGTACTTTAAACTGTTTTACATAAGAATTAGTATCCAAATTGGATTTATCTTCAGTAGTTGTTTCATAAAAAATATTTATCTAGAAAATCCCAATTTTTTTTAGCATATTTGGAAAATTTCGTCTTTAGTATTTTTTTTATAAAAAAAGTATTACTTTTGAAAATAATTTTGATACCAATTCTTAATGTCAACATATTTGACAGACTGCATACAAAATTCCTTAGACTTTTATAAATAATTAAAAAAAGCCTTAGCGTTTTGAAAACCTTGTCATCAAGGAAAAATGAACACCGAGAAAAACAAGTTTAAAGTTTTCATTCGTATGCATTTTGATCCTACCTTTCCGCATAAAAAGTGAAATAACTTTTTTTAAAATGTAGCTGCACTTTTGAAACTTGGTAGACTTATTAAGAAGATTCAAAACTTTAATTTTAGCAAATAAAAAAAATCGCAATTTTTGCTGTTTTTGAGGTACTGTGTCCCCTTAAAAACTTTATGCGAGTTCATAACTGCTCAATATCCATTAAAATTCATTGAAGGTCTTTTACCCATCAACACTGATGAATAGCCCCTTAAAAATAGAAGATTTACCACCTTATATTTGAACGCGTCGGATATTAAATGATAATATTCATCACACCATCAAAGAGGGATTGCAAACCGGTAAGTAAAACTGGATTGTACGCGGGAAACTGACGTGTTGACAAACCGAAACTGCCTTTAGTTGAAAATTTGTTTTAAATATTTAATTCTTTACAATCCATTAAGTATAAGTTTTAGATAATCTATAAAACAATTTGCTTGTTCCTCGTGACGTTAATTTATTTTTGCTTTAAGTCAGAAGCTTAAGGTCAAAAATTTCGATTTTTAGTTTTTCCTTTTGGTGTATTCTGCTTTTCTTTATTAGTCTCCTTTAATTTAAGGAGACTAATAAAGATTTTCTTTCCTATCTTATTTATCTCCTTTAATTTAAGACCAATATTATCCATTTTTTAATGGTTTCCTTTTTATAAGCATTTTTGAGAAACTCTTAACATCAGTTCTTACCTAAACCTTACTTTTCTTTTGCGTTTCCTGAAATATAAGGTTTTTCAACAGTTAGGAACATTTTTCTCAGGAACTATAAAAGACATCAACATATTTTGTTTTGTTATTTCTTCCCAATTAATAGCTCTTTGATATAAACTGATGCATTTTAAATATCTCTGCTCAAAAAAAAAAATTATATAACTTTAAATCTGATTTTTTTTTGTGTTTTTTAATACATATTTTTAAAAAAATCACTGTAAAAAGTATTTTTTAATATTTTGAAATATCCTCAGTTTAAGTCAAAGAACTATATGTAAGGAACAAAATATAAAAAAAAATCATAATGATATCTCGTATAGTTCCTGAGAAAAATGTTCCTAAAGTTAGGTTGGTTGGTGGTTGTAGAACATAATATTCATGGTTTTGGTGCTTGGTCAGCGACCCGCGTTATAAACCTTCGTCAAGTAAGACAGCACTACAAATCTGCAAATCAATCACAATTAATTTGGAAACATTCTAATTTGAGACAGAGGCCAACTAGAGGATCCCAGAATTGGCTTGTCACCCCCAGAGGTATTGATTTGGTATGGGAACTTAGAGGACTTTCGGACCCAACAGATTTAACGAGCACGTACTCCGCATATACTCGGTAGGTCTTCAGTGGTACCGGGACTCGATCGCAGGACCTTCCGATCCCGAGACCGAGACGCTGACCACTAGGCTCACTACGGCCCTTAAAGTTAGGTAAATTAACATGGGCGAGATAGAACCATCTGACTCCCCGTAATTCCCGGATTTCATTATGGTTTTCGGTGATTGGTTTTATAGCTCGGTAAGCTCCGCCCACTACATTGGTTAACCAATAGACACTTTATTTTCATTCCTGTGGAACTGTTTCCACTCAAGACTTAAAACCTGCCCATTGGGCTACAAATCTGTCAAGTATCAATGCACGAAATTCTATATTAGAAAAAGTTCTGAAAAAATGAGAACAGCCTCTATGCCTATTACGAAAGGTCCAGGTTCGGTCCGATTAACCTGCATTGGGCTAGCAAATCTGTCAAGTATCAATGACGAATTCTATATTAGAAAAGTTCTGAAAGACTGAGAACGCCTCTATGCATATTACGAAAGGCCCAGGTTCGGGTCCGATGACCTGCCCATTGGGCTACAAATCTGTCAAGTATCAATGCACGAAATTCTATATTAGAAAAAGTTCTGAAAGAATGAGAACAGCCTCTATGCCTATTACGAAAGGTCCCAGGTTCGGGTCCGGGCATCGCCAAAATAACTGCCGACCTATAAACGGCCCGTGCAGCCAAAAATGTCCGACGAATAATACCCCGTGTAGAGGGAGTGCACGTTAAAATACGCTCCAAAGTCGCAGCGCTGCGTACGATGTCGCCCTTAACGGTTGCGTTGTGTGCCAACTCAGGTGTCGGCTCGTCACTTGACTGTGATTCTAAAATACGACGCCCGTCGCCAATAGCCCCCGTGTTGCTCTAGTGCGACGATAATTCAAACTAAACTAAACTATGCATTTTAATCTAATACTCAGAGAAATTCTTACAGTATGAACAGACAAATGGACATAAAGTATAAAATATTAATCTCTGATGTCATAAATTTTAATAAATTTATTTTTTTTAAATAAGACGTTAAAGTGGTGGACGTTGTGAAAGAGGATTATGGAAAGACCGATTGACAAAAAGTGCAAAGGAGAGTTTTTGATGTCATAAACATTTTTAAAGCAAAAATATAATTCGTAAAATATGACAGAACAGAAGTCGAAAAGGACAACCAAACAGATGGAAGAAAATCTTAATCGTGTCAATACCCTACTTTCATCGTTGATTGTGTTTCATTCTTTTGAATAAAAAACTAGGATAAAAACAACATTCTCTGATTAACTGCATTTTTACCAATAGGTCACTTTTCCGCCGATTTCGCGAGACTGTTTTCTTACACAAAAAAGAAGTCTGACTGAGGGTAGAAACCGGACATTGTCCTAACCACCTGAGTTAATATCCGCCAGCGAAGGGTGTGGCGTGTTCAGGTCGGGATCGATCCTGGGAAAACCAGGAAAACAGGATAGGGTGATAAATTTAGGAAAAATCACTTGGGAAAGTTTCGACTTTGTTTGTAGGGCATCTTCCGTTTTGGTTTACCCATTTAGCGCTTATCTGCAGCTATAGGGTTGTTTCACGTCGTGGATGGCAACAACTCCAACAGTTTGCTTTCATTTGTTGTCTGGAATTACTTTTGTTTTGGTATTCGAAACTGAGTTTCCTAAGAATATTTTACTTATTAATTTTTTTAAATGTCAACTTCTTGTTGCACTGTTGCTTGTTGTTTAAAACCATATTGTCTTTGGAAAGAAAGCATGGCAGTAGAAACAGGAAAGAGTTGTAATCATTTTTTATAAATAATAATAGCGGTTAATTAGATTTCCTTTGTTGTAGGGAACATATGATAAAATTTATTCGCAATAATTAAACGAAACTCTTTTTATATTATTAATATTTATTAATAAAAAAATATATAAATGCGTAGAAAAAGACCATGCATCCAATTTTACTTTTATTGGATATCTATTTTCTATGCACGATGCGATATTTCTTATAAAATAATTTATACAAAGGTGAAGCTGAAGTTATTCGCAGCACTTTTTTGAATGATGTTTTGGATTTATGCATGCTACTTTGATGCAAATATAAGCGTATTCCGGAAAGGAATAAAACTTACATTTTCAGCTAAAGTATACGTCATTCCGAAAAATAAAAAAATTAGTTTCATTTCACGAAATTTGTGACGATGTTGTGTGCTTGTATGTAAAAACTTCTTTAAAAAAATTAAATACTATCTTATATTTAGATCTTTCACTCAGTAATATTTTTTTTAAAAATTTTATTATAAAATTTGAGACAATACACTCTTAAAACAAAAGAATGAAATCCACTCCTATAGGAGAAGTGCATTTTCGGCACGGAAAGGAGTGGAAATTAACTCAGACTAAAGAGTTAAGTTTAAACCGCTCGAGTTAAAACCGCTCGTTTGTTTTTAAGAGTGTAAAACTTTGCTTCTGGCTCAACAGACTATGACAACACACAATTTCTTATCAAACCAAATATGTTGAGAGTCTTTACTTTTAAGACCCAGAATACTTTTTGTTATAACACTGTTTCAACTTAAAGATTTGAGACCCTAATTGTATTTGTTCCCCTACAACAATGTTATCATTCGAACTTCTTTAAAACTTTTCGATTCTGCAACGTGAAAGGTTAACTATGGTGCGGGAAAGAACGGGGCCATAAATAACCATTTTGTTCTTCCCCAAGACTTAACTAATCTCCTAACTTCGAATCAACCCCCCCCCCCCCCCCTACTTTCCTCATCTCATCATCATCATCATCATCATCATTGGGTTGTCCAATTTTTCTTTGCTCTTTTCCTCCAAATCTATTGATTTGACAATTTAGTACCGCAGAACCAGAGGGATGTTGTGTCCCATTGTTCGTGTTAGTGGGACAGTGGCTCATGTTGTATTGAGGTAACGTGGGTGAAGGGTCTGTTTTCTACGTTTAGTGTGATTACCTTTGATATTAAGGGGATACGGTACCGAAAACAATATTTCTAGAAACAATAACAAACTTGTAAATTATAGTGTTTTTATATAATGTTCACTCTAAATAAACATTTTCAAGCAATAAAAACAAATATTTACAAGTAGTTTTTCATTTTTTAAAAAGTCAATATTTTGAACTTTTTTAAAACGGCCGTGTAAAGGGAGCGCTTTTTCACCAGAAAATCGTAAAAACAACAAAATAAAACAAATTGGAGGGAAAATATCATCTGGTTAATTAATTAATGATTTTTGACGTTTTAAAATGATAGATAATTAATGTCAGTTATGTTGTTGTTGTTACTAATGCCACTTGGGAAACCCAAGCTCTTCCCGCGGCGGGCAAGGATTAAGGCAAATGGGTGCGGTTCCTGAGTAGAGATGCCCGTGTAGAGACCACACGGCAGGAATCCGACTTGGCATCGTGCTGACAGATGCCGCCATCTATCGCCACCTCCGCAATTTAGACATGTCCCTGAAGGGGAGGGAAATAATCTCCATAGGGACCTGTACCCGTGAGAAACTGCGCCATGACCGCCCACAGGACTTTCGGACCCAAAGATTTAACGAGCACGTACTCCGCATGTACTCGGTTGGTCTTCAGTGGTATCGGGACTCGATCTTGGGACCTTCCGATTCCGAGGCCTTAACCATACGGCCAATGTCAGTTATTCATCAGTTTACTACGTGCAGTGCGATAAATGTCCTTATAACTCAATGAAAAGTGTACCATTCTAACTCTGAGATACATAATTTGCTACTCTGTCCTTTTCAGACTTTTCCAAAGGAAGGTGATGATTAAGTTATTAATGACGACGATTTTTCGTTTTTTTTTTGTGTTTGCTTGAAAATCTGCCTTTCATCTTGTTGTAACCGCTAAAATAGATTTAGAAAGTTTCTGATCGTTTGGATAATCTTATTGTAAAGTAGTTATCATTCGAATATCTTTTTTTATAGGGAAAAATTACGAATATATATATATATATATGTATGTATGTATGTATGTATGTATGTATGTATGTATGTATGTATGTATGTATGTATGTATGTATGTATTATTATGTATGTATGTATGTATGTATGTATGTATGTATGTATGTATGTATGTATGTATGTATGTATGTATGTATGTATGTATGTATGTAGTGTGTGTGTGTTGTGTGTGTGTGTGTGTGTATGTGTATGTGTATGTGTGTATATATATATATGTATGTGTGTATATATATATAAAGGAAGGACAATAAGCGAGAACTACAAACAATAATTAAAAATTACTTTAATTAAACTTATTATTGATAACATATATTATACTATTTATTAATGTCGTGTAGTACATAGATAGTTTTAAATTCTAATTTTGTATAACTTAAATTAAAATTAAAAATTATTTTCTTGTTGGCTTAAAATAAAAATAACAAACATTTGTTAGAATTTTTCAAAATTATTTTATTCGTTCATTAATGTTTTTCAGAAAAGAAAAGTGCCAAATCATTTTGTAATGATCTACTTAAAAATAAGTAAAAAACAATCAAATTTTGACTGTAATCTGAAAATTAAAGAAATTGCTGAAAAATATGAGGAAGCTAAAAAAAAAAAAAAAAAATGCAAATAATGAGTTGCAGACTATTTTTTTCTAAACTTTCAACTTAAGCTCAAGTCAAATTTTATTTAACCGCTATTTTTCATTGTAAGAATACCTCATTAAAAACTTTCGAGAATCCTTTTTTAACATTGTAAAAACTTTTGTGATAAAAAAATACTTTTATACAATGATTAAGACAAAACAGAAAGAATACTAGAAATTGTTTTTTGAAGTAATTTATTGTGTTAAATGAATATTTTTAGAACCTTTTGAAGTTCCTATAATAATAATAATGAAGAGTTTTGTGTGTCTCTTATAGACTCATAAACTAGACATTTCTTTGACTCGTAACTTGGCACAAATGTGTAGTTCATACTCAAGTTACAGATTTTGAACTTTCAGAGTTCAAAATGTTCTATTTTTAGAGAAAATTCGAATATTCTCATAAAAAGACACCACTTTCGCTCAAATCCGATCTTTTTTTTCCCTTTTGTGATGCCATTCGGCAGAAAAAATTAAATAAAACTTTTAGGAAAATAATTAAAATTAAAAATGTTTATTTTATTCTGTTGCCAATACCTTCAGAAACTAAATTCATTATTTGAAAAATAATTGCCATGTTTCAAGTGACGTAATTCCGTTTAGTCTACTTTCCAGGATTTTATTGTGGGTGTAGGTAATGATTTTTTCATGGATGGTTCTGTGTTTTGCAAATATGCATATTTAAGCTATTTCCGTGAATTATAACTATGATGGATAATCAAAGCCTAACGTACTAGAGCTGCATATTAGGGTTTAACGTTTTCATTATTTCGCCAAATACGTTGCCGAACTCACCAAATTCTTACCTAAACGCGCCAAATGAGCCTTTTTTTAATTTATAATGTTGGTTGATTGTTCGAAGGTCGTCGTGTTAGAGCTGTATAATAAGTGTGTTTGTAGCTATAAATCTTTTCTCGCCAAATTCTTACCAAAAAAGCGCCAAATGAGCTAAAAGGTTTTATATGTTTATGAGGGAAATTACGATAACTATTATGCATACATTTTATAGCGTATGTTTTTATTTTGGATTTTTAAGGTAATATAAGTAACAGTATTTTATACTATATAACGAGCGGGAATAATAATATAAGTTTATTATCCTATAATGGATTAAGTTGTACATATACTTGGATCAATTAAAACGTTTTTTTGTCCGTGCGAAGTACGGGTATTTATTTGCTAGTCTAGAATAAAAAGAGCCGAGAAAATGACAACCATATAATTCCTTCACTAAACCCTACCATCACACCATTTCGTCCAATTGGAATTTACTACAAAAATGGTGACTTCCCGACCTTTCTTTAGCCAGGTAGAAATGGGACAGTTCATAATTTATTCACGTTCGGAAATGTGCCCGCTAATGATGATTATTTTCTTTCTTTTTGTTTTATTTCCAACTGATAGCATTTTAGTTCGTGACTTTGTTTTAGAGTAACTGTGTTTTTCTGGAATCATTCGTCATTTTTGGAATGTATGAGTCAGATTTTTTGGCTTTTACTTGTAATGTCACCGAACTCGAAAGAGTTGAAACAGGCAACTCATTTTGATTAGCTTTGTATGGAATTACTGAACATTTTTTGCAAACGATGGTTGTGATGCTTTACGACTTTCTGTGGGTTAAAATACGGATTAATTTACAGAGCCACGGGTCGGTTTTAATGCCACCTAAATGTTTTATATATAAATGACAATGCTTCATTTTTAAACTCACCACCAGGACTTTGGCGAGAGCTTCCAACATGGTGTTTTTCTGCTGGAGATCAATTCGACGCATTCCAAAAGTGCCGAATATTGTTCGACGTCCGCACGCTACCAATTTGTGATTTTGGGCTTCTTCGCCTTAGTAGTTGAGTGCCTACCGAACTCGAAAGAGTTGAAAGACTATTTTTGGGAAATGTTTTTTTTTTCTAACGGGGTTGCTTTACTGTTGATTAAGCCTTTGTATACTCGGCATATTCCCCAGGACTGAGAGCCATTTTTTTGTGGCACCATCTAGGCGATTGTCGCTACCAATTGTGATGCTCAGATTATAATGAATCTGAGCTCTTCTGTGGATGTTAAAATATACCGGGAATTAATTTTACCGAGAGAACCCAAGCAAAATGGGAACTCAGGGCATCTTTTACATGCCACCTAAATGTTTTAAATAATAATAAATGACAATGCTTTCATTATCTTTAAAAATATTTAAAAACTTGTATACCGTCGAAGCGGGTATCTTTGGCCATGGATGGTAACTTTGGTCCACGCGTGAGAAAAATATTTGTTTCTTAATTTCTCTTCATAAAATGATCCCATTGTAAATTGTTTTACATTTTTGGAAAGGTGGAAACATTGCCTTTCATTTCATGTAAAAAAAAATTCATTCTAATTTTGGCAATACTACAAATGACGTTTGTACTCTTACGAGCATTTAATGACAAAAATCTATTTCTTCCAACTTTTATCTGGAACACCTTAAAAAATATTGAAAATAGCTTAGTAAAACACTCTATACTATTCTTTTATTTCTGGGGGTGAATATTACACCATTTGTTTTAATCTAAGTTGAATACTTTTTATGCTATATTTAATTATTGGTCACTGGGAAACTTTTGCCGATGAATGCGGGTAACTTTGGTCCAAGATATAACTATTTCTTTATGGAACTTTGCACTCTACACTTTCAAAAATGTATGAAAGTGATTCTGCTTAACTATATTTGAAGAAGTTTTATTTTTATGATTGTTCATTTTGTGAGATGATTTTTTTTAAACTAAATGATTTTAACCCTTAAAAAGATAGATAGAATGCAAGAAACGCACAACATTCTAAAACGCTATGTCGAAATGTAAACATTTTCAAATTCTTAATTACGAATATATTATTTATTTTATCCTTTTATAATAAAATAGTTTGCTACTTATAAAAATATTTGTTAATAAATTTTGCTTCTAAAAATAGGTTATTTTCCCTTATTAAAATTGAAGTATACTTTTCTTTTAAGCGACAATCAAAACTGTTATTCATAGTGTATTATCATTCTACGATGCACTGCAATGTTAATGTTAAGTTATATACCATTAAATTAATAACTATGTGTCTTATAACTTTGTTATTTTTAGGTTTAAACATTTTAATATTACTATTTAATTTGATAACACAGCATTTTAGAATGTTAAAAAGTATGTTTCTTATGTATTTCATGCTTGGACTAAAGTTACCCGCCCGGATCCTAATCGTGTTCTAATTTTTTAAACTACCACAATTTTTTTATTAATTTATAAAAGTTAAAAAAAATGCTTGGAAATCATTCCTAAAAGTACAATACTTAGAATGCATAATGATTTTTAAGTGTTTAAATCATTTTTGTAGTTTAATTTTTCTTCTTTTGTAAAAAAAACTATGTTTTTGGACCAAAGTTACCGGTATCTTTCGGTACTAACCGGTACCTTTCAGTATAACAAATAAGATTCATGTCCACATCTAAACATAGTGATGGAAAACACAGTGTCTTATGAATCCCATTAATATTCTTTTACATACCAATATATATTTTGAATCATTTGTCATTTTTGGAATGTATGAGTCAGATTTTTTGGCTTTTACCACGATTAATATTGTAATGTCATCGAACTCGAAAGAATTTAGATATAACTTTTTTGGGGAATTTTTTAAGTGGTAATTAATGACAATGCTTTCATTATCTTTAAAAATATTTAAAAGCGTTTTATACCTTTTTATTATTACAAATTAGGATTAATTCCCTAAACGGCATTTAAAACATTGTGATAAAAAAAACCAGGGAGTCTTATAAATATCATTAATCATTTTTTACATCCTCTTTTATGAATCTTATTTTTAAAAAATCCTATGATTCTCAATAGATATTTTTTATTTATTTTTAAAAATGAGTCAACCATTTATTTATTCTAATGACAATTGATGAAGCTTAACTTACTGGATATATTTTGAGTTATTTTTACTTGCTCAAAGGGGGCTTAAAAGCCTGTTCATTAATTACCCTGCACAAAAAATAATGTACTATTCACAGGGTTGCCAGTGGCGACTAAAAGGAGACTATTTGCTACTATTTTCGACCCCCGGCGACTATGGCGACTTTTTTAGACAAAATCAAGCCAAATGCGACTATTTTCAGCATTTTGTCAACTATTTTCAAGGATGGGCGACTATTTCAAATTTTTTCCGCGCGATCTTTGATATCCTTTATTTTGGTATTACCCCCCTTGAAATAGTCAAAATCCTTCGGTCGTAAAATCGCCGGAGTTTCGCGATATCGATCGGCGGAATATAGAATAGCCTAACCAATTTTCAGGATTGTAGGATCGCGGGAGTTTCGGGACTGTAGGATCGCGGGAGTTTCGGGATAGTTTGATCGCGGGAGTTTCGGGACAGTTGGATCGCCGGAGTTTCGGGACAGTAGGATCGCCGGAGTTTCGGAACAGTAGGATCGCGGGAGTTTCGGGACAGTAGGATCGCCGGAGTTTCGGGACAGTTGGATCGCGGGAGTTTCGGGACAGTTGGATCGCGGGAGTTTCGGGACAGTTGGATCGCGGGAGTTTCGGGACAGTTGGATCGCCGGAGTTTCGGGACAGTTGGATCGCGGGAGTTTCGGGACAGTTGGATCGCGGGAGTTTCGGGACAGTTGGATCGTCGGAGTTTCGGAACAGTTGGATCGTCGGAGTTTCGGGACAGTAGGATCGCCGGAGTTTCGGGACAGTAGGATCGCCGGAGTTTCGGGACAGTACGATCGCCGGAGTTTCGGAACAGTAGGATCGCGGGAGTTTCGATATATTTGGATCGCCGGAGTATCGGGACAGTAGGATCGCCGGAGTATCGGGACAGTAGGATCGCCGGAGTATCGGGACAGTAGGATCGCCGGAGTATCGGGACAGTAGGATCGCGATAGTTTAGGGACAGTTGGATCGCGAGAGTTTTGGGATAGTTGGATCGTGGGAGTTTTGGGACAGAAGGATCACCTCTGGTTTGGGTTAGTGGAATCGTCAGAGACGCGCGATTACGTGCGGATAAAGTAGTTTTTTTGGTAATAAGAAGCTATATTTTTAATCTGTTGGTTGAACCTTGGCACATGTCAGAAGTTTTGTGTAAACCATTATAACTTTTAATTATTCAAAAAATTATTAAATGTGAATTTGAAAGTTATGTAAAAGATATTTACAAGCAAACTTCACTAACTTTTATGTACATATAGACAAGATACATGCAAAACTTAAAACTATGTTCTATTAACTAATTAAAATAATTTGATTAAACATTAATGTAGCATAATTAGCTTGCTGAATAAACTGTGTAATACTTCATTGTACAATAAGCTTTTCATTCACAAGTTCAAGAGGCTTAAAAAAATATTCTAGGGAGTAAAAAGACTTAAAAGGTCATAAAATTAACTTGCAAATAAGCTATTTCATTACTCTTTAAGTCTTTAACTCACATTGTAGTGATAGTTCAAAATTTTATGATAGTTCTTGTTCCGTTTGATTAAAAAAATAAATTAACAAAAACACTTAAAATTCAAATGTTTTTTAACGTTTGATTAATTTGACCTGCAACTACACTACTTTATTGAGTAAACTATTGTAAATCAAACTACAATAGCGAAATTTTTTTTATCAGAGTTGTGTTTAAATAATACTCTTTTTTTTAATAATACATTACTTTATTGACTTTTGGAAATTGCTAAAATGCTACTTTGATGTTTATATTCTGTGCATAGTAGTGAAAAGAAATATCTACCTGATATAATATTTTCATATTTATAAAAGAGTGAAAATGTCTTATTTTTGTTAACTTGTGTGTTTTGTGTTTGATGGATAAAGTAAAAAAAATCAAACTAAAAATGCAAAAATGCTTTTTTAATTATTCAATTATTTAAGGTAATTCCAAGATGAATTAAGACATAATATTTTAACAAACAGTTCTGTTTTTAAGGGAAACAACATTCTGAGTTGGTCAAGGAAATCAAATTCACATTAGGTGTTTATACTGTTTAGCAGGGTTCGAAATTTACAGTCGCCTAGTCGCAAAATGCGATCTATTCCTTCAAGTTTGAGACAACAAAATAAATGTAGTCAAAGTTACGGATATTAGGTTATTAGAACAGAGTTAATACCAACTTTTTTCATCGTGATTTTCTGGCTTTTACCACGATTAATATTGTAATGTCATCGAACTCGAAAGAATTTAGATATTACTTTTTTGGGGAATTTTTTAAGTGGTAATTAATGACAATGCTTCCATTATCTTTAAAAATATTTAAAAGCGTTTTATACCTTTTTATTATTACAAATTAGGATTAATTCCCTAAAACGGCATTTAAAACATTGTGATAAAAAAAACAGGGAGTCTTATAAATATCATTAATCATTTTTTACATCCTCTTTTATGAATCTTATTTTTAAAAAATCCTATGAATCTCAATAGATATTTTTTTATTTATTTTTAAAAATGAGTCAACCATTTATTTATTCTAATGACAATTGATGAAGCTTAACTTACTGGATATATTTTGAGTTATTTTTACTTGCTCAAAGGGGGGCTTAAAAGCCTGTTCATTAATTACCCGGCACAAAAAATAATGTACTATTCACAGGGTTGCCAGTGGCGACTAAAAGGAGACTATTTGCTACTATTTTCGACCCCCGGCGACTATGGCGACTTTTTTAGACAAAATCAAGCCAAATGCGACTATTTTCAGCATTTTGTCAACTATTTTCAAGGATGGGCGACTATTTCAAATTTTTTCCGCGCGATCTTTGATATCCTTTATTTTGGTATTACCCCCCTTGAAATAGTCAAAATCCTTCGGTCGTAAAATCGCCGGAGTTTCGCGATATCGATCGGCGGAATATAGAATAGCCTAACCAATTTTCAGGATTGTAGGATCGCGGGAGTTTCGGGACTGTAGGATCGCGGGAGTTTCGGGATAGTTTGATCGCGGGAGTTTCGGGACAGTTGGATCGCCGGAGTTTCGGGACAGTAGGATCGCCGGAGTTTCGGAACAGTAGGATCGCGGGAGTTTCGGGACAGTAGGATCGCCGGAGTTTCGGGACAGTTGGATCGCGGGAGTTTCGGGACAGTTGGATCGCGGGAGTTTCGGGACAGTTGGATCGCGGGAGTTTCGGGACAGTTGGATCGCGGGAGTTTCGGGACAGTTGGATCGCGGGAGTTTCGGGACAGTTGGATCGCGGGAGTTTCGGAACAGTTGGATCGTCGGAGTTTCGGAACAGTTGGATCGTCGGAGTTTCGGGACAGTAGGATCGCCGGAGTTTCGGGACAGTAGGATCGCCGGAGTTTCGGAACAGTAGGATCGCGGGAGTTTCGGTATATTTGGATCGCCGGAGTATCGGGACAGTAGGATCGCCGGAGTATCGGGACAGTAGGATCGCCGGAGTATCGGGACAGTAGGATCGCCGGAGTATCGGGACAGTAGGATCGCCGGAGTTTCGGGACAGTAGGATCGCGATAGTTTAGGGACAGTTGGATCGCGAGAGTTTTGGGATAGTTGGATCGTGGGAGTTTTGGGACAGAAGGATCACCTCTGGTTTGGGTTAGTGGAATCGTCAGAGACGCGCGATTACGTGCGGATAAAGTAGTTTTTTTGGTAATAAGAAGCTATATTTTTAATCTGTTGGTTGAACCTTGGCACATGTCAGAAGTTTTGTGTAAACCATTATAACTTTTAATTATTCAAAAAATTATTAAATGTGAATTTGAAAGTTATGTAAAAGATATTTACAAGCAAACTTCACTAACTTTTATGTACATATAGACAAGATACATGCAAAACTTAAAACTATGTTCTATTAACTAATTAAAATAATTTGATTAAACATTAATGTAGCATAATTAGCTTGCTGAATAAACTGTGTAATACTTCATTGTACAATAAGCTTTTCATTCACAAGTTCAAGAGGCTTAAAAAAATATTCTAGGGAGTAAAAAGACTTAAAAGGTCATAAAATTAACTTGCAAATAAGCTATTTCATTACTCTTTAAGTCTTTAACTCACATTGTAGTGATAGTTCAAAATTTTATGATAGTTCTTGTTCCGTTTGATTAAAAAAATAAATTAACAAAAACACTTAAAATTCAAATGTTTTTTAACGTTTGATTAATTTGACCTGCAACTACACTACTTTATTGAGTAAACTATTGTAAATCAAACTACAATAGCGAAAATTTTTTATCAGAGTTGTGTTTAAATAATACTCTTTTTTTTAATAATACATTACTTTATTGACTTTTGGAAATTGCTAAAATGCTACTTTGATGTTTATATTCTGTGCATAGTAGTGAAAAGAAATATCTACCTGATATAATATTTTCATATTTATAAAAGAGTGAAAATGTCTTATTTTTGTTAACTTGTGTGTTTTGTGTTTGATGGATAAAGTAAAAAAAATCAAACTAAAAATGCAAAAATGCTTTTTTAATTATTCAATTATTTAAGGTAATTCCAAGATGAATTAAGACATAATATTTTAACAAACAGTTCTGTTTTTAAGGGAAACAACATTCTGAGTTGGTCAAGGAAATCAAATTCACATTAGGTGTTTATACTGTTTAGCAGGGTTCGAAATTTACAGTCGCCTAGTCGCAAAATGCGATCTATTCCTTCAAGTTTGAGACAACAAAATAAATGTAGTCAAAGTTACGGATATTAGGTTATTAGAACAGAGTTAATACCAACTTTTTTCATCGTGATTTTCAACAATCTAATAATCAGCTTGAACTCGAAAAAATTAAGTCTTAAAATCAACTGCAGGCGATTTTAAAATTAAGAAATTGTAAAATTTGTAAATGGTGATTCCTAAAAATTTTTTAGACTTAGTTATCGAAACTTTGATGCTTCTATAATCGCAAAACTCTAGTAATTCTATAATCTCGAAACTTAGGTGATCGTAAAAATAAAATCTTCCAGTGAGATACAGTAGACATCCAGATATTGCAGATTAATTTTAAAAGAAAAAAAATTTTAGTAAAAAATATTTTTTCCTCAATAATGGTCCTAGATAATATACATTTGCTCCTAAGTCACACATATTGTTCCTAAATTTTCTTATCAAATTCCTAGCACTGCTGTTTACTCATTTAAGTTGATATAAATTTTAACATCAACCTTGCTTAAAATCTATCAACTATCATAATCAAAAACTTGAACTTGAAAAAAAGAGAACCATTTGAACATTTTCCAATTCAATTCCTTGAATATTTGTTGAATTTCATGCCGAAAAAGTTTAGCCATCAAAGTTAAACAATAAACTTTGCAAAGAGAATTTTAAAAAAGTAATAAAAATAAGTCTTAAGTTTCGATATTGCATATAGTATTTAAATTAGATGCAACTATTTTTGCTACTATTTTGATAATAAGGAGACTATTTTTGCAACTATTTTGAAAATTCCAGGCAACTAAAGCGACTATTTTCCCCCTACATTTGACTGGCAAACCCTGTATTCATCATAGTTAGTTCACTTTTTAAATAAAGTAGTTGTTTTTGCTGCACCCTGAATTATTTGAAAAAATTGAGTAAGTATTTGTAAGCATATTCCTTCATAGTCCTTTACGAAGAATTTTAATGACAAAAACTGAGTAAGTAACAAGAAAGTATGAAACTTAAGCATGTATAATTTTTGGAATTATAAGGTCATTTTTATCCTTTTCCAAATTTTTTTAAAGGCATACTTTTTGACTATTTGTTTTTTTTTTGTCTTTTTTGGATTTATTTTTCCCTGGGGTATAAAAATTATTTTATTAAATTTTAACCTCGAATCTATTTCATAGTTTATAACTTTTGCTGATATAATACTTTTAGTGATATGGATATGTATATAAAAAGTATAAAACAGAGACTAAGAGTTTAATTCCTACTCGCTAACTCTCGCCAACAAAAGACTCAAAATAATGTTGAAGTATTTGTAATTACACTTTTACAATTTAATAACAAATCGAGAACAGACCGTATATTACAAATGTACTATGGATTATGAGAGTTTAGTTGTTAGAGCCTTCATTTTCAACTCTTCATATGGATAATTTTCATACAGAAATATAAAAAAAATCTATACAAAGATTCATTTAAGTAACTTTTAAACAAAGACCAATTTCTATTTATTTAACTACTTTGCCATTCCATATAAAATGTACTATACACTATTCACGAACACAATTACAAAATTGGAAAGTAGGAAGCAAGGCGTCTCTTTTGAAACTAATAGACTAATTTTAAATAATAAATGAGGAAAGTGATAGCTCAAAACCAGTAAAGCTTGAACTTCATTCCATTAGGTCCACCAGTTTTGTTTCAATTTTTAACAAAATGTAGCCATCCTTGCCAATTCATATCGATAAAAATTGACAAGTGCTAGTTTAATCGATGTTGCGTATCGAAGATTTACTTTATTGATATCGATACCACAAATATATATATTATATTGCTGTACTTAGTAATATAAAATAAAATCGAATTCTTTTTAACTAATTTCTTTAAGTTTATATGAAACATACCGTTCTGTCATGCATAAATATACAGGGTGTCCCAAAAAGGACTACCTATTTTTAAAAATTAATAAAAAAGAAATGGATAGAGATATTAACACAATTCTTGCAGAAAACGAATGAGTCATGTCTGGAATTTGATATGGAACACTTTATTATGTTAGTTATGTTTATTACGTTATTATGTTATTACACTTTATTATGTTCAATTTAACCGACAGATGGCGCGGCAATACCGTGTGTTGGTTGTATGAAAGACCTAGGCATGCGCATATACCGAAAAGGACACGTGGTCAGAAATGTTCAGTAGCTTTCAGGGAAAGCACCAATAGTTATTGCGTGGAATCGAACACATGGTATTGCAGCGCTATCTGTCGGTTAAATTGAACATAATAAAGTTTAATAACATATAATAACGTAATAAACATAACTAACATAATAAAGTATTCCATATCAAATTCCAGACTTGACTCATTCGTTTTCTGCAAGAATTGTGTTAATATCTCTATCCATTTCTTTTTTATTAATTTTTAAAAACAGGTAGTCCTTTTTGGGACACCCTGTATCTTCTAAATTTGTTACTGCACTTTATTTGTTTATTAACCACAATGTGTATACACAACTTGTTTTTATTAAAGAGGATAATATAAGAGATAAACGTAATGTTAACAATATATTTTAATGTTTCACATTTTAATAGTTTCTAACGACAGTTATTAATTCAGATAGGTTCATTTAAAATTTAAATGTATTATTTTTTCCACAAGAACTGTAAAAGCTACGGCTATGGCAAATATGAATCATTTAGTTGTAGTATGACTAAGATATAGAGTCCGGCGGTTTTCACTGGTGACTTGACGATAGTAAATCCAATCGGACAAAGTCGTTCTCGGATTCGTAAATGGACGTGTCGGACCATGGCCTACTCAACTACTAAAGTTCCGAAGATGAAGACAACCTGTCCCCGAAACCTGTTCGGAACCACTCGTTCACGGCCGACCACAATTTTAGGGTTCCGAACGCGTCCGAACTAGTTTCTCGATCTTCGGCACTGGGATCAGTGAAATTTCCGTATACGCTCATGTTTGAGAGAGCTTCTCTGGCCTTGTTATTGAAGTTGGCCGTGGTCGGACCCTATATCTTAGTTAAACTTCGTAGAATGCTAGTTTTGCAACTAAACCCTTCATATGAAAACTTTCGAAAATAATGAAAATCAATCAGTTACTAAACTTTAGTGCTTAAACTTTTAAACTAAAAGTGTAATATTTTTCATTTGTTGAAATCTTTTATTTTTTTTCTATAAATAACAATTTTAATAATGTACTTCAGTTTATTCCTACTATTAATCGAATTTTCTGCATATACAATGTATTTCTCTCTCTTTCTAAAATTAAAACTTCTTAATTCTACCAAAAACTAACCAAAGTAATTTGTAACGAACCTGAGCAACCTTTAAAATATAATTAAGAAACTTGCCCTATTCCCAAGAAATTAAAATATTATTAAAATATAACTACAATCAAATCACATGTTCCTGAAAAAAAAATGCCACCAATGCATATCTACGCAACTCCTTCAATCTCCTGGAACCGCATCAAACTGGATACGATTCATAAGCTTTTCCATTAGTCCTTCCACTGAAAACTTTTTTAATGAACCCTAACGAGAAGCCGATACGCCACAACTCCAGAAATCAGCTCTAATTATTGAAGAGGCCGTTGTTGGTCTGAGGGTATTTTTCCAGGGTTTCAAGGAAAACATTTGGGAATTCGACTTTTTTTTTAAAGAATTGAGACGCTAATGCACTGTATTTATCGAATAAGTATTATTTCAGGGATTTCGATGTGAAATATTTATGGGGGCTGACTCTGCCAAGTCGCCAAGTTTTGTTGCATTTGTTGCCTTTGTGGCATAGTCAGGACACAGCCTTAGGGAAATATATATGACGTCATTTCAAACTGATAGATGTCGTAATTTTTTTTTTTTATATTTATTGTCCAAAGGAATTAAAGTTTCTCGAGTGATTGTTGCGAATGGCAATGGTGAATAATTCTAATGAAAATGGCTTCTTATGCTTTTTAAATGAGCATTAAATTTTGCAGTTTTTTAAATAATTAAAGTAGAATTCGAATTTTTTTCTAGGATTTTTAATGTCTTCTAATTTTGATGCGCTGATGGGGAATGGGAGTTGTAGTCGGGTCTCCAAACCGAAGTCTTCTCTGTGTTAATACAATAGAAAAAAAATACATTTCTTAACAAAATTACTCCGGCTGTACTGAATATTTTTTATAAAAGGTTTTTTAATATGATAAATGGTGGTGCTGGCCTACAGGGCTGTATAATTAAATTTTTTGAAAGTCTATCAAATATTTTTAAATTTTTGATTAATAACACTTTTTTTTAAGGTATCCGCCTATGTTCGAGTCAATTTTTTTTAAAAACGTTATTTATTAATTTAAACATATTTTTAACATTATATACACTTGATACCAAAGAAACTTAAATAATGGGGCTTTGCTAAAACACCTTATAAATTAAAATTTAATTTTAAAAAACCAAGAAAAAACAATTACTAATTAAATGTAAGCAATTAAAAAGTTAGTTTCGGTTTCGAAATAAAACTTCCGGATAAATTCGACTAATTTTTTCAATTATTAAAATAATCATAACTTCGTTTCTAGATGACGTAAAATTAAACTTCTTACATATTTGGAAACTAGAATAATTGAGCTATAAAGCTAAAAAATAAAAAAATTATATTGAATTTCATTAAAAATAGGTATTTTAACGTAGGCGGATACCAAACACATTTCAAATAGTGGAATTGTAGAACCTTGTAACCAGCTAAATTTATAATTTAAGAAACAGTTTGTAAAAATATTCAATACAGCCAGAATAATTTGGCTTAGAAAATTATTTGGTTGGATAATTCATTGGCTTAATATTAATACATACAGAACACATGGTTTGGAGACCTGGCTACTGCTGCCAGTCCAATCTAAGTAAGAGTAAGAGTTGGAGTTTTACTGCAAATATTTATGATATTTCTTTCACATTTGTCACTTAACCGACAATATTGCATATAAATTGATAAATTTAAAAGGGAGTCAACAAACAAGTCCACATTACCGTATACGCTTTTTATTTAAAATATTTGAAAGAAAGCAGCGTAGTTGGAAATTTGATCCCTTTTTAGATTTATTGATTCATATAAGATAGGCTATAATTGAGTGTACATTTAAAAACTCAATTCACTTCTCTACTAACTTATTTTGATTTTTCACTTGTTACTACAGAATTATTGATATAATTCGACCCGTTGATGTTTTTTTTTTATTTAAAATTCAATTATCCTGTTTTGGGACTAGCCATTTTTTAAATGCGTCTGCTCCGGAGAAAGACGAACACGAAAATGAGCGGAAAATCGGCCCGTTTCAGTGAACGTATCGTGCAGTGAAAAAGCGACTACTAGGTCTAGACGATACGATAATATCGTATCCGTCCCAAGCGATAGTGTACGACTTATCGGTGTCGTGTCGTTCAATGAAAAGCGCCTAAGGCAAATAAAAAAGATTTTTTTTTAATTTTATTTATTTTTAGAAAATATGTTTTGATTAGCAAGGCATTTACATAATTTAATTTCATTTCAAACTTAATCTTTATAATCATTATATTTTATTACCCAGGGAATTAGTTCTTCTTGAAGTATATTTTGTATTTAAAAATATTGCTCATTAGCTAATTGTATTTGGGTTCTAAATTTTTAATATATCCATATGTATTTATTCATTTTTCTTTCAAAACTTTTTTGTTATTAATAAATCAATACTGCGATAAACTTGTTTAGTTTAGAGCTTCTCACACTCTAATGAGGGTTCGACTAATTAAATTTATAAATCAATTTTCTCTTTTAGAATTAATACTTTTTTTCCAATGAATGAAGGCAAAAGTAACAAAATGGACAATTTTTAAATGTTGACGAGGAACTTTTTTTTAGTCTCTGTATCTTACAAACTATAAAACAAAACCTTGACTGAAGGTGGAATTGTCTTCTTTTTTAAATTAAATTCTAAATTATCGCAAATCAAAAATATTAATATTTGAAATGATACTCTATATTATTTATTTCACCTTATCCAACAAAAACATAACTATTCAACTGACTGCATTATAATTAATCAATATTGCGATAAACTTGTTTAGTTTAGAGCTTCTCACACTCTAATGAGGGCTCAGCTAATTAAATTTATAAATCAATTTTCTCTTTTAGAATTAACACTCTTCTCCAATAAATGAAGGTGAAATTAGGGACGAACTAAAAAAATAAATTATTCTTTGCCTTTCTTTTTACGTTATTCTGTGACGTACCGTAAAAAGTGAATATACTCGGATGCTAATTGCCATCATTTCAGAAAGTAACTTTGGAGAAAGTTTTTATCCGAGCGGTGGCAACGCGCCAGTAATTTACCGACAAAAGATCAAAGTAACAAAAGGACAGTTTTCAATGTGGACGTGAACTTTTTTTTACTGTCTGTATCTACGTCCTTTTGGAATTGAAGAGCTTAGTGGGAGAACTTGCTAAGTGACATTTTTGAAAAAAATTATATTTTTGTGTCAATGAACATGCTATTCCCTCTTTTAAAGATAACAAGACCCCCCCCCCCTTTTCATAAACTTTAAATTTAGTATATATTTTACTGTTTGTAAGAGCCGTTTTTAACGGATTTAAGATTAATTTAAAGCTTTAACACTCGTTTTCACCTTTTTGTCACTTAGCACGTTCTTCCACTAAGCTCTTCTCAATTTATTTCAGGAAACCAAATTTTCTTCTTATATTTGAATCTTTGAATCGCTAAGCGGAAAAAGGTCAAACTTACTGGGAAATTTCCCAACAGGCTTCCTCTTTCACTAAAATGTTAAAAATAATAAGCGTAATGGAAATTCTCCAATGGACTTGGGCCCTATTTTACTTTTAGTGATTCATTTAAGACACTGAACATTCTCTTTGTTCGGAAATCTTATTCAAAGTTATAAAAACCAGTACTTAAGATTTATTACCGTAAGCTCGCAAAGTTTCAAAGAATCGCAGGTAGTTAGTCGCATATTAAGCTTAATTCTTTGTTTACTTATGATAAAGTATGTAAAAAGAAGATTATAATCTCGAAGAAGATACGGTGATGACTTTTAACATTTGTATGAATAATTAGAAATTTTATCAACAAATGTAGATATATATCATGGCTTTTAAAAACATTTATTTTCCTGACGGAAACATTTAGAACGGATTCTTCAGATAAATGTGGTGGAAAATGTGTTTTTTTTTAAATAAGTCTTGTAGTTTCTTATTTAGTATATTTATGAAACTAAATAATTTTGATGAATGTGGTTTAACGCAATGTATGACAATCTCATCATGAGTTGTGTATTATTTTGACAGTTTAAATTTATAATATTATTCCGTAAACAGTTAAATTTTGCTATTAATCTAACCTTAACTAGTTTTTATTGAAAGAAAGCGTATTTAATTTATGTCTCCATAAAATGATACACTTAGCTACCTTTTTATCAGAAGCAAATGTAAAAATGGAAGTACAATTGAATATTTTCTTTAGATTTGGTCATTTTTAATTTATTTGATTTCCCTTCTCCTATATTTTTATAAAAAAAAATATATCTTAATTTCCTCCAACGCAACACAACCCTCTTCAACGTTATCTAAAAAGCATTCGTGCTAAATTTTGTTAAACTGTTTTTGTAAAAACTTTAAGTAACATTAAACTTTACCGTCAGCAAAAGTGACTTGTATAAAAAAATATTATTTCTTTAAAAAAAAATAGTTTAAAATATGCGCTTATATTGCATTTGATTGTAAACAAGTAGGTTTGTAACAGAATCTGTCACTCAGTCCGCTTCCACACAACATTTGTGTTCAACAGGAAAACAGTCGCCAAACACAAAATTAATTCTATTATAAACATTTACACGCTAAATTTGGCTAGTTTCATTTATTTTATTTCGAAAATTCAATAATTTATTCAATAATTATTATCGTTTGCAAACATTAATTTATATTTCAAAGAATAAATTTGTAAATATTCCTCTCTTTTAAATAGAACCAAAACATTTCATATCAACATACAAAGAATCTCGTAGTGAAATATATTTGACGTCATTTCAAACTGATTGTTGTCGTAAAAATAAATTTATTTTAATTTATTGTCCAAAAGAATTAAAGTTTCTCGAGTGATTGTTGCGAATGGCAATTGTGATTTAATTCTAATAAAAATGTCTTTTTATGCTTTTTAAATGAGCATCAAATTTTGCAGTTTTTTAAATAATTAAAGTACTTCGAATTCGAATTTTTTTCTGAGATTTTCAATGTCTTCTAATTTTGATGCGCTGAATTTTTTGACGTATCACACTTGCCTGTGGAATTTGTTGTTTGGGCTCTGAAAGTGGGTGACGGACAGACGGACTGAACGGTTATAATACCTTCCACTATTTACGTTATAAACATAGTGTGGAAGCTAAAAAGGAATGAAACTGATTTTTGTAGACGAATTATTGCAAATAACATTTATTTACACTTGCACATTAGTTCATAGATAATAAAATTGTGCACGTTTAATATTTTTTTAGTTGAAAAGTTGTCAAGAAAATTAACGTACTCATCAGTTACGTCGAGAATAATTTATTACACATTAATGGGGCTGGGGAGCCCAGTCGGTTAGGCATTCACCTAGCATTCGAAAGGTCCCAGGTTCGGGTCCGGGCATCGGCAAAATAACTTCTGACCTATAAACGGCCCGTGCAGCCAAAAATGTCCGATGAATAATACCCCGTGTAGAGGGAGTGCACGTTAAATATCCTCCAAAGTCCTAACGCTGCGTACGATGTCGCCCTTAACGGTTGCGTTGGGTGCCTACTCAGGTTTCGGCTCGTCACTTGACTGTTGTTCTAAAATACGACGATAGCCCTCGTGTAGCTCTAGTACGACGATAATTCAAAACTAAACTATTTTGCATTAATATAATTACTAATTTAAACACTGTGTACGGGATCTTTTTGGTCAACACTTGTTCCGATTCTATTCTTGAGATACCGATTCCTAAACCTACTTTGGAGTAACTTGTATCATTATTGGATATTGGGGCTCTATTAACGTACTAAAAGTCTTAACTACCTTGTCGGTATGACCAAGATCATTAGCTTGGTGAAGAAATGCTATTGGCCTTGAGAGTATTGAATCTGCACGAAATTGCCTATGGAGGTGAAAGTATGCGTTAAAATTCGTCGCCCCCGTAGTGTAACGGTTATAGCTCTGGACTGCAGAGCTGGGGTCTGAGGCGTGGTTGTAATTTGTACCTATCTGAGTCTTATAATTGGGTGAAAATCTGTTAGGCTGTGTGTCATACTAAATAAATAAAATTCGCCAATAACACTACCTTTCTTGACTTGGTACATATTAGTTACGAGTTCATATTAAGCGACTCTAATTTCTTCTTACAACTTAAAAATATTATTTTCTTCTTGGTGAGTTCTAATAAACGCATTAGAAAAAAAAATTATTTACACAAAAAATAACTTAAGATTATTAAGTTAATTTGAAACTAATTAAATTTTTTCTTCTTCCTGAAAATCTCGTATCACTTTGCCAAGCTGGGATATATCGAAAAAAATATTAAAGACAAGTACAAAATTAAACCCCTTTAATTATTTTTACACCTCCAGGAAATAAAACAGTGTCCAATACTTTAAGCATGAAAAGTCTGGCTAAAGCTAAAGATGAGCATTCTGATGAAACTTGTCATAAATATGAAAAAATTTCGCTTACATTAATAAAGTTAAGTTTTTTCACATTTTAAAAAAATCTGCTTCGCGCATTTTTAAAAAAAAATATTTAAGTACTATCTTTAGGGTAGCAATTATGACTAACGGGTGCATTAGTTTGTTTAGGTTTTCTTTCCAACATATGCTGCACATTTTCTGTGGAATGCCATGAAATTGGAATGTTAGTTTCCGGGCTGTAGAATGCGAAATTGGGAAAAAATGCAAATTGCCAGGTTTCCACCCACTTTAGCCCCCCCCCCCCCCTTTCCACACTTTTCCCCGATTTCATTTCCTGTGTTCTTATCTGAAACAGAATTTCGGGAGACGAATGTCTCATTTGGCATAAAATCGCTGGTTTGGCGATTTTTGACTATTTACCTTTCGAACCTACCTGTAAATGAGCAAAAATGTATGGCGGTTTCCCCTGCGTAAATTTTAAATTTAATTTATTTCAAATAACATGTTTGTTTAAAAAAAAACTTAATTTGGTTTAGTTTTGGAGAGGTAATGTTTAAATCATTTTCAAATGAAATATGTTCATTATCAATAAAACCTTGTTGTTTATAGAATTTCGAAATTTATTGTAAGAAAGACTGATGGGGGCTGGGGAGCCCAGTCGGTTAGGCATTCGCCTAGCATGCGAAAAGTCCCTTGTTCGGGTCTGGGCATCGCCAAAATAACTGCCGACCTATAAACGGCCCGTGCAGCCAAAACTGTCCGACGGATAATACCCGATGCTGTGTAAGAGGAGTGCACGTGTAAATATCATTCAAAGGCCTAACGCTGCGTACGATGTCGCCTTAACGGTTGCGTTGGGTGCCAACTCAGGTGTCGGCTCGTCACTTGACTGTGGTTCTAAAATACGACACCCGTCGCCAATAGCCCTCGTGTAGCTCTAGTGCGACGATAATTCAAACTAAACTAAAGTGAGAAAGACTGACACACAATGTACGGAAAAAGCCAGGTATAACCATCAAAAGATTTATTCCAAAATATTTATTTTGTAACCACCTTGAAGGAAATGGGCGTAAACAATCTAAAAAATGTCAGTGTTTGCAAAAATGTACAATTTTTAAAATGGTTTAAATTTTGAATCTAATTTTTAAAATCTAATTGTAGCATTGTCATTGTTTCAAATTTAATCGAGAGGATTGAAAAAATCTTTTCTTTGTCATTTTTTAAACCATACATATAGAGTTAGAATCATATTAGTATATAATATCTATTTTCAAAACTTTAAATTGAATTTTAATATATTTTGTGCTACCACATTCAACACTACAATTACATACTCCAGTGAAGATATCGCATTTTACTTTTAATTATTTAATATGAAATATAAGGTAACGAAAGACTTGCGATGGGGTCGAAAATCCGTAATAGAGATTTTGATGTGTTTTCTAAACGTTTTGGAGGGTGCTGATTCTAAAAAAATTGTTTTGAACATATGGTTCCGTCTGTCTGTCTGAAACCATTCTGCACTCTACAGCTCGAAATAAAAAGGCAACGGGCTTCAAATTTTGGTACACGATTTCCCATTACCTGTTGTCGTCATACACTGCTCTCAACAATTAGGGGAACGCATGGTTTAAACTCTTTCACCTCCAATAATTCCATTTGGTATCATCAGCTTCTGATTTTTTGTCTTACTAAGTTGAGCTCGCACATATTCATCGTTAGGTGGAAGAATCAAGTCTTTTGAAGAATTAAATAATGTTTGCTTTAATTAAATAAGAATCTGAAAAACATGGTAAAATAAAAAAATAAAATTCACTCCCAAAAAATTTTATGCAATAAATTGACCCTAAATATTTCACGCTTGCATTCTTAGATGTTTAAAAATTGATTTTACCTTTTTTTTTTTACAAGTTAAGTATTGAAACAATTATAGTTATAATTTATTCAAAAGTTCTGATTCCATTATTTTCCCCCTTTAAATTTTAGTTAAAAAATTAAGATTTTTTCCCTGTTTTCTTACCATTTCATTCTGGACGCATAATGAATCTATTTCACAAATTTTAGATTTTTAAAATAAAAAAAAAAGAATTTGGAACTGAAATGGTAAACAAAAGTACTCAAAGTGCTCCCCTAATTGTTTTAAGGTTTTTTAGGTTAAGGTGTTTTGAGGTTTTAAGGTTAAGGTGTTTTAAGGTTTTTGAGAAAATCGCACATGCGCAAACGGTAGCCGTCATAGTACTGTTTAGGTTTTAAATTTATTAAAATTGCCTGATAAGGTACATAATTACTTTTTAATGTGTTGATCTGCAGAATTTTAATCGAGTCGTGTGATTTTATACTTCCCTAGTTTCATAGTTGGTTAGGTTAGGTTTGAATTATCGTCGCACTAGAGCTACACGAGGGCTATTGGCAACGGGCGTCGTATTTTAGAACCACAGTCAAGTGACGAGCCGACACCTGAATAGGCACCCAACGCAACCGTTAAGGGCGACATCGTACGCAGCGTTAGGACTTTGAAGGATATTTAACGTGCACTCCCGCCACTCGGGGTATTATTCGTCGGACATTTTTGGCTGCACGGGCCGTTTATAGGTTGGCAGTTATTTTGGCGATCCCCGGACCCGAACCTGGGACATTCCGCATGCTAGGCGAATGCCTAACCGACTGGGCTCCCCAGCCCCTAAGATTTTTGAGAAAACCGCACATCCGCAAATGGTAACTGTCATAGTACTGTTTAGGTTTTTAATTTATTAAACTTGCCTAATAAGGTACATAATTACTTTTTAATGTGTTGATCTGCAGAATTTTAATTGAGTCGTTGGATTTTATACATCCCTAGTTTCATAGTTGAAATAAGGCAAAAAGTGTGAAGTTCCAACTTCCTGAAAAGAGACTCGAAATGAAATAAAGTCCTAAAGCAGTCCATGTTGTATTATATAACACTACTGAAATTATCAACTGCCCTTTTTCTCTCTTTCAAAATAAGCTCTATTTCCTTTTACTTGGCGAATTTAAACTCTCCAATTTAGCTTTTACTCGAAACGTAAAAATGGTAACCCTTTCCAGGAGTTGCCGGGAAATTTCTTCTCGGAGTAAATGTGCAGGGGGAGGGGAGTGAGGGGGGTCCAGTTAACGGTCTCAGTTAAACCGTTGAAAATGCCTTTCGGTTTTGTAAAGTGTTTGTTGTCAACACTTCATGATTTTTTTTACTTGAAAACGTATTTGTCTTTCCTGTTTGTCATCTGTTGAAAAAACTATAAGATTTTTGTCAAGTGTTTGTTTTCCAAAAGGCAGTTGTAAAGTTTAAGTGAAATATATTCTTCGGGTTTCTTAAAGAAAAAAAATAGACTTTTGATGTATTTATTCAACATTTTCCCCCCTTACGTACGTTGGTATTGTTGTACTAAAGTTCAAATATTAAAAAATAATTTATATAAATTATTATAAATATTTAATATTATAATTATATAATTATTATATTCATTAATATAAAATTATTATTATAATTATATATATTATAATATTATAATTATAATTATTATTATAATATTATATAAATAAAATAAATCTCGCATAATTTATATAAATAATTTTACTAATAGTATTTATTCAAACTGCTAATGCTTTTTTGAATATATCTTAAACAAAAATAAAAATTCTAAAAAGTTTCATAATTCGATTAAACATTAAAAAAGTTAATTATTGTTATTTTAATAGCTTAACAATGTATCGTCAGTAAGAAGAGTAGCATTTGCAATGTAAATTTTCCTTGTAATAATAAAATAATGTTTAAATTGTATAAAATGTATCTTGAAAATTGCACTTTGAACGGAGAAGAGAATCGCACTACACATTAGTTTTGAATAATAAAAGTATTTGTGGAGATCGGGGTAATAAGAGCCCCCTCCCCCTCCCCCCCCCCCCCCGCCTATAAAAAATACAAATATGTACTTAAACCACTTTAAAAATATGTTGTTGTTTTTAAAGTTTCAAATGTATTACGCTACAGCAATACACTTATTCAGAAATTTAGAACTCATTTTGAATATTTTTATGCGATGATAAAAATCCTACACTTTGGTCTTCCCTAAAAGTTAGTAACTTTTTCTAAACTTTAAAAAAATTTCTTAAAATTTTTGGGATTTATTATTGAAATTTCTGACCTGATATTTCTTTTATTTTCTGATTTTACGTTGCTATATAGAAAGTTACAGATCTGGTCTCTTGCTAACCAGAGGTGGACTTATAAGGGAAAAGGATTTTATTAAAATTTAAATATTAAAAAAATTAAGTTTTTATAGTTTAGTCGCATTTATTTTTAATAATATTATTATGGTTGTCTTGTATTACACCTTGGATGTAGTTTTAAAGACAAAAGTGGCCAATTAATTGTCCATGGACACGATAAAAAAAATACCCTTTCTGTCTGTTATTACAGTATGATATTTGTGGTTCTAAAATACGACGCTCGTCGCCAATAGCCCTCGTGTAGCTCTAGTGCGACGATAATTCAAACTAAATTAAACTAAACAGTATGTTATTACCTCGTCTTCATTTCATTTAGATATTTTTTTTAAAAATAATGAAATTTTTCTAATCGTACGTTTTTGGAATTCTGGAAAAATCGAAAAATAATTAACGCACCAATATAATCCTTATCTTAATATTTTTGCTGAATCATAGTTTCCTCACCAACACGATTTAATGTTCAAATTTCTAAAGATATTTTTTCCTTCCTTGATTTACATCAGATTAAAGATTTAATTTCAACACACCTTTTTATCCAAAAATAATATTTCTTAAACAAACTTGCATACAATAATATGGAGATCTAATCGCCTTTGCCATGCTAAAAAAACACAAAATTTAGAAAATAATTGCTTTTCTTTTTAAGAAAATCCTTCTTTTTTTCATGGATTATCTAAAGCTTCCTCTAATAACAAACTCATCTTACATAGATTTTAGGAGACAAAATTGCGTTATAATGTTTATCAGTTAATTGACGCTAAAAGGTTGTTGAACTTTAAAACAACTGGTTTTTTTTAGGTATTCTTATTATTCTCTGAGCACTTGTTGGAAACTTTTTCTTATGTGTCCATTCATTTTAAGAGGATTTAACTTTTTTTAGAGGTTTTAAATTTTAAAACGCGAACGATGTAAGTAAAAGCTCTAGTCATGTTTCAGCTATTATTTTGATTGTTAAATATAGCTTCTCTTGCGGTTATAACGGTAAGCAACAATGACATGGGGCTGTTGGGAGCCTAGTGGTCAGCGTCTCGAGATCGGTAGGCCCCGCGATCGTGTCCCGGTACCACTGAAGACCCACCGAGTATATGCGGAGTACGTGTTCGTTAAATCTGTTGGGTCCGAAAGTCCTCTAAGTTCCCATACCAAATCAATACCTCTGGGGGTGACAAGCCAATTCTGGGGATCCTCTAGTTGGCCTCTGTCTCTAAAAATTAGATGGATCCACTTATGTGTGTGTGTTGTCTGTTGTGTCTGTCTTACTTGACGAAGGTTTATAAGCGGGTCGCTGACCAAGCACACAAACCTGAATATATATGTCTAACAACCATTTTACACTAGCAAACGATACCCGTTCTTCGCAGGTGACGAATAGTCCACCGAGTATATGCGGAGTACGTGCTCGTTAAATCTGTTGGGTCCGAAAGTCCTGTAGTCGGTCATTGCGCAGTTTACCACGGGTACAGGTCCCTGGAGACTATTTCCCTCCCCTTCAGGGACTTGTCATGGAGGTGGCGATAGATGGCAGCATCTGTCTTGTATGTGTGTGTCGTGTCCGTCCTTCTTGACGAAGGTTTATAAGCGGGTCTTTGTGACCAAGCACACAAGCCTGAAAATATATGTCTACCAACCAACCAACAATGACATAAAAGAGTCTGAGAATCAACAATAAAATTAAAAATTATCAAATGTTCCCGATTTATAATTACGGCAGAAAAATATACGCTTTTTTCACTGTGTTTAAAATTAAATAACTTTTTAGAATTTGTCAAGAAACAATTCGTTTTTTTCTTCATTTAATTTTTTTCAAACAAACATAAAAGCAAGTAATTTATCTTCAGCTAAATCAAATTTAAAATTTCAATTTTTTCAAGTATTGTTATTTTGTACACCGAACCATACTATAAAAATGTGCAGTTTCGTATAAATTGTATTATATTAGTGCGTAGATGAATATATAGAACAGGGATTTATGTATATAGAGCCTTTTTAAATATTGTTTAAAATTTTAAATATTTTATGGGATAAAATGCTAGTTTTCATTAAAAAAAGTTTTTTAATAAGAATAGATTTTCTTTACATTAATATAATTCCTACTGTCGTACTTGTTGATTAAATATTTTGTTTATTTATGTAAATCATAATGCAGAAACTGTATTTTTTGCGCTTTAATTTTTTTTCCAACACTCTCTGTAAAATTACGAAAAGTGTTCACCAAAGTGTTCATTAAAAAGCTTTTTCACGGTACTTCATTTTAATAATCTTTATTTTTAATTTGTCAATTTCAATTAAATTTCCATATTGTGTTCGTTGATTGAATTTGTAATTAGGAAAAGTCGTACAGCATATTTTTTGTGTCATCAAAATCACAAGTAATTTGTTTCTAACAAGTTTATGCAGCAAAAAAATATGAATATTTTATATTCTAGAACAATTTAATTAGGTACGATTTTAATTTATTAGGACGAAGAAAATTTTACAATTTTATGTTTGATATTTATGCTAATGCAGTTATTAAATTATTTGGGAATCATGAAGCACCCAATTATGAAGTTTGACACTTCTTCGTGTAGTTCTTTTTTTTTAATTAGACTGACTTTATAAGTGTGATTTCTTTTAGAACTTTTCACTTTGCACTTCAAAACTTTGTTCAAGCTGATGAATGAAACAATAAAATATAAATTAAGAAGTCATTTATTAAAAGTCAGGACTTTCTGACAAAAAAGCCATTAATGTCTGAATCCCTATAACGATAAGGCACACTTTTGCAAATTCATAATATTTGGCTTGTGTTTTTAACTATCGAATTTTGTTGTAAAAACTGGAAATAAAGTTCATCTATTAATATATTCTAGAAAAGATTCGTTTTTTTTACGAAAACCTGAAACTTCTAAACCAGTAACCATGCAGTTTATAATAATAAAATAACAATTTCATGTTAACACTTAATTCCCTCTTATAAAAAAAATTATTTTCCAACTAGTAACTATTCAAACCTAGGGGTGTGTAACACCACGCGACTTTCAATTACAACCCAATAAATAATTCTTCCCCATAAATAATTCCCAATAAATAATTCTTTAAAATATACCCTTCTTTTCGATTAACTCCAATTATCCCAATCGCTTCAGATAATTGGAGTTTTACTGCACTAGGAACTCGCGTAGCAAATAGGAATTCCATAGTTCATTTCGTTCGAGCTGTACAGGGGTTTCAGACTGACAGACAGACGAAACAACGTGACAGACGTGCAAAATATACTTTTTTAAAATCAGCAGCCTCCAAAATGTGTAACACAAAATCTCAGAATCGGATTTTTAACCCCATCGCTACATTTAATTACCTTATATATCATATTAGGTATTTCAAAGTAAATAAGTAATAACTACTTTTTGAACTTCCTGGGACATTAATTTTCTTAAATCCCAGCGCAAACATCAAAAAGAACATCCTTCCATATTATCAGCATAAAACAACCTACATAACTACACATATAGCGATAGCACAACTCATAAAGGCTAGGACATCTATTTAATTTCGGCCGGACCATCCCAAATCGTGATAGAACTAATCTACCTCCAACGAAGTCCGGTGAAATATTTGCAGCAAAAGTGATTTCAGAAACTGGAGAACAAAATGTAAGGTCTGTAACTATTTTAGTTCAAGCTGTAGCGTGGGTTCAAAAACCACTGTTTAAAAATCAGCACACTCCGAAACCTGTAGAAAATATAATATCTCCATTTCGGAATCTTGAAAATACAAATATACAAAAATTGTCGACCAACAACAGGCCAGAGGCCCAGCAAGGTTGGTCCAAAATATATCTAATACTTTACCAGTTTCCAGTCACTATCAAGATTCTTCTTAAAATCTTCTACTCTTTTCGAATGCACAACATAATCTTGTAAAGCATTCCACTCATTGAAAACTCTATTGTGAAAATAATGTATTTTTTTTACCTCCCTTCTAAAGCATGATTTATTCAATTTCTGATCATGTCCTCTGGTCCGGCTATTTAAGGTAAAACCTAAGCCCTCCATGTCTCCCTGTTTTATGAACTTGAATAACTGAATTAAATCACCTCTAGCTCTCCTATTTTCCAGGGAATACATGTTTAAAGATCTTAATCTTTTATCATAATCAATACCAGATAGACCCTTAATCATTTTTGTAGCCCTTTGCTGAACTTTTTCAAGCAATTCTATATCTTTTCTGAGGAAGGGAGACCAAAACTGAACAGCATATTCCATATGTGGCCTTACCAATCCCCAATACCATCGCAATACTTTCATTTTCTTATATTTCACATTAGGTAGTTCAAAGTAAAAAGTAATAACTGAGTTTATAACGTCCTACGACATTCCTTTTTCTAAATCCCAGAGCAAACATTAAAAAGAACATACATCCTTGCGTATTATAAGCATATAATAACCGACATACATAGCGATAACACAACTTCTAATGGCGCGGACATCTTTTCAATTTCGGCCGAAACATCCCAAATCGCGGTAGAACTAATCTACCCAAACGAAGTCCGGTGAAATATTCGCCACAATAAGCGATTCCAGATCCGAACTTTCGATCTGATACGATTGTGTTCGAACAGAAAAGGCGGGAGAATGGATGTGTTTCGGAATTCTCAATCTTACTCGGTAATGACGTCATTAATCGTAGCTCATAAAAGAGTTAATAGTATTGTTCGCTTTGCAGTAGGCGATTGTCATCTCAACTCGGCACGTTTCGTTTTGTTGTTATTATCGGAAATGAGATGAAATGGATGGTGGAATAATCTGGTTTTTAGTTTTCAAAAAATTGTGAATTTGCCCATTTTGTATTTTCCTATTGGATAGATTAATGCAATTGTTTATAAAACTGCGATAATAATCGAATTATACGTCATTTGAATACGAATATTTTTCATGTTAAACTTATTATAAATATTTTTAAATTTGATATCGTGTTTTTGACAAAAAAAAAATAACTATCTTTCATGATAAGTACAGTTGAAAAAATGTTTCGTAATCAGAGCAATAAATTTTAAATAAAAATTATTAAAAACTGTCAATAAAAATGTAATTGTGGGACATAAAAAAATAACAGATCCGTAATTTTACCACAATAGAAACTCTATTCTCAAGACAGTTCTTCTGAGAATCATCGTATTTTTGCCGATGCTTCACTTTTCCGTGCATGGTGCGAGATACAATTTCACTTGTATCGCATTTGCGATAAGTTATCGAGGAATAAAAGGCGCGTTGAATACGCACTTTCAAACGCCATTTATAAAACGCCCATTGGAATGCATAAAAAAAGTATTTTCCACAATGAAGGTTATATAAGATATGGAGATGCTTGGCGAGAAAAAAAAGTGAAGCCATCTAAAGCCGCCAAATAAATTTTATGCACCCTAACAAAGCGATTCTCATTCATATATATGGGTTCGGTAGCCGGGTTACACCAAACTGAACTCTTTTAGCTGTGTTAATCCAATGGAAAAAATAACTTTCTGGACCAAATTGCGCCGACTGAATCGAATATTTTTACAAAGTTTATTTCTTTATCTGTTAAGTAAGGTGGCATACAAGACTCTATCATTCAACTTTTTGAAATGCGTCCAAATATTTTGTTGTAAAATTATTCATTGAAAATTAGAAAAAAAAAATTCGAACCGATTTAGAAAAAGCGGAATTATAGATCCTTGTAAGCCAACTACACTTATAATACAAAAAACGTTCGTCAAAAGATTAAATTGTTTTTTGCGTTTTTCAGTTTCTTTGCTTCGAAAATTACTTTTTTCATTGGATTATCTTATTACAGAAGAATTTGGTTTGGATACCCGACAACCGCTCTCAAGCCCTCTTACGAATCGGATATTTAATCTTAGTGTAATGACTATTTGGGAAGTTGTAGGTTGCTGTACAAAATCTCATTTAATGCTTAAGAACCTTATGTTTTCCTTCAATCTAAGATTTTCCGATATTGTTTATTAATTTTTATGGGGGGCTGGGGAGCCCAGTCGGTTAGGCATTCGCCTAGCATGCAGAAGGTCCCAGGTTCGGGTCCGGGCATCGCCAAAATAACTGCCGACCTATAAACGGCCCATGCAGCCAAAAATGTCCGACGAATAATACCCCGTGTGGAGGGAGTGCACGTTAAATATCCTTCAAAGTCCTAACGCTGCGTACGATGTCGCCCTTAATGCTTGCGTTGGGTGCCTACTCAGGTGTCGGCTCGTCACTTGACTGTGGTTCTAAAATACGACGCCCGTCGCCAATAGCCTTCGTGTAGCTCTAGTGCGACGATTATTCAAAACTAAACTAAACTATTAATTTTTATGAATCCAACTTACCGCAAAATCATGCGCCAAGTGGGGGTGCATAATACAAGCAATCATATCTTCACTCGGCAAACCATTTTTTTGCTTCCATTTCTGGCATCACGTCCATCTTTTTGAACCTCCATACTTTTCCTATGTCGATTAAGGCTCCCATTTCGAATTCCCGAAAGTATTTCCGTGTTTTACACGTGTTTTGCGTGCTAGCATTCTCTTTTTAGTGCCCAGCATTGATCATTTGCATGTTGGCAATAATAGTTGAGACTTGGGAAAAAGACACGCATATCAAAATTGTTACAAGGTGGTTGTAATGGAGATTGCGATTTGAGTTGTTGTAATGTGAGGACTACTGGTTCGAAAGTTGAGAAATTTGACTACAGAATTCAAGAAGCAATGTTTTTTTTTTCTCTAATGGGGCTGCAATATTGGCGGTCAAGCCTTTTGCAGACTCCGCATATTCCCCAGAACTGAGAGCCATTTCTTTGTGGCACCATATAGGCGACTCTCGCTACCAATTTTGACGCCCAGATTACAATGAATCTGAGCTCTCTGTGGATGTTAAAGTACGCCGAGATTTAATTTTGCCGAAAGAACCCAAGCCAAATGGACCCTCCAGGGATCTTTTACATGCCACATAATCATATGACATGCGCGTCCTAGATTTTCCCATCCAGAAAATCCGACGACTCAGCCGGGGCTCGAACCCGCGATCTTGGGCTTACGAGGCGGACACGTTTAACCACTGAGCCGCTCAAAAAGCAATGTGATAATATGTATCAAAAAATAATTGGACAGAGAAATGAAAATTGGGATCTAGTATATTATCCTGTCAAAGGCTCGCCAAATCCTTTGGCGCTAGTTTTCTCACGATTAAATAAAAAAAACAAATAAATTATGTTTCTATCATTAAATTATTTCAATTAAATTAGCTATTACATATTTATTTATATTTCTGTATGTTTTATATCAATCGTTATTATGTTTTTTTTATTATTATATTTATTATAAATTATCCTTTTGTATCGTCTTTGGCGAAGAGGATCAACGAGATAATACAAAAGTGCCATAATTGTTTGAATAGCCAACCTGGCTGTGACGTTTTGTCCTTTGTAGAGTCAATTGAGAAATTTCATCTTTACCTATCTGAGCATTTATACTGAATAATTGTATCCGTAAATTTTGGGCCTTCTTCCATTGCTCCAATGATATTCCACTTTTATAGGACAAAATTTATTTTGTTCAAGTACTTCAGTCAAATGAACACCAATCTTACATGGTTCATACACTCCTTAAAAACCTTGAAAAGTGCTTGAATAAAAAAAGTTCATTTTCAAGTCCTAAAAGTGCTTGAAAATGAATCTAAAGTGCTTGAATAAAAAATAGTTCATTTTCAAGTCCTAAAAGTGCTTAAAAATGAATCTAGAGTGCTTGAAAAAAAATCGGTACTATTTATTGCAAAATCGGATAATATCAAAAAATTTCTCTTGAGATTGCCGAAACACATGATCTCTCACCCGGTTACGTTACTGCTATGGCGTCACTAAAATCTTTTCCCATCTAGCAAGCGACCGGTATCTTTCGATAAATGTAACCGTATTTCTAGCCTATCAGTTTTTGTTTTGATTGTGTTTGAGCATTTTTATTCTTTTTGCAGCAAATTAGCATAAATAATTTCTGGAAAATGAATAAGTAGAGATTGAAACGCAAAAAAAAGCATTTTCTTCATAGTGCGTGCCTAGCAGAGCCACATTTTATAAATTCTGTTTTGAAACTTTTCAAGAATTTTGGTGATGACTAAATACTTCACAAAATGAGTGGAAAATGTAGTTTCAACGATCTTCAGTTGAAAAATCCCGATTATCATTACTGGTTGCAAATTTTACTGACTGAAAACATAAGAGTTGTCTAGATGGTGATATTGATTCCCTGAAAACTTAATTGTTTTTTTTAACATTTTTAACCCTATAACATTTTTTGTTAAAATCTGGCACCAACATCTAGTCCTTGAATTTTTCTGGAAAAGTCCTTGAAAAGTGCTTGAATTTTTTTCCTTACAAGTGTATAAACCACCTTCTTAGAAGTAGTTCTAATTTTACAGTAATTTTAAAGTACAACTTAATTTATAACCAATCTGTGTAATGAGATGTATACCACTTACTCCCTAGAGCGAATTATTTCATAAATCATCAGTCTTGTCAGACATAGTATTTAATTTCAACCTTACCGAAAGTAGTACCTTAGCCGAAACATTAAAATAAAGCATTATATTCCTATTTCCCTTATTCAGTTTATCAAATCATAATTTTACTAAACATCTTAAATTGAAATAAAATACCTAATTGATAAAAGTATAAATAATATGTAACTTATGTTACATATGTTCTTGAACATGTTTATAATTTTATTTAATAATAACATCGTTATAAATTGCTTGACAGACCATGTAGAAAGTTATATTATAATGAAGTCACGGTACATTATAATCGAATAAATTGAGCCAAAATATCCTGCAGTAATCACTCAGGTTTTAATATTACATTAATTTAATATTTTCTGCCTTTAAAGCTACTAAAAGTCTGTCATTCGAGATATAGAGACTGCGTTCAACCCCGGGCATACCGAAACTGTTATATTACAACGAGCTGTATAATAGATATTTGCCCCAGTGAATTCATACATGAGAATTAGCGTCTGCTTACTACTGATAGTTATGGATATCTTCGAATACGTGTGACTCGGGGCGTATTATGGGGATAGTCAGTCGCGGTATAATCTGGGGTGTTTGACCACGATTTAGGGAATGTAGTGTTGCCGAATACATTGCAAACCAGGAGGTATAGTCCGCCTGTCACTTCTTAGCATCTCAACTATTTTGATTGTGGAACAGTCCATTTTAAAAACAGGTAGAGAACCTGAAGGAGGCATGGTTGCCAATCCCATGGCTTTTGGCGAGCATCAGAGATTGTTGGGTTAGTTTGGTTAGAAATAATGTGTTATGTCCCTTGGCATAACTTTAAAAATAATAATAATTCTTTTCAATTTTTTCCTATTATAATAATAGACTGGTCCTTATATAATTGCAAAACGGAATTTTAAAGCAAAGAATTTTTAAGACACAAAACAATGCAGAAAATTCCTTACCTTCCCACGTCCCTCATGTTAAATTTTTAGTTTAGGGCTCAAACTAACACATTTTTGAGCTAAAAATTACATTCACTTGAATTTTAAATTGAACTAATACCATATCTTAACAAATTCCTTCCATAAAATTTTGGCTGTTAATATTTATAATGTGTATTTCTCTTCTCCTAACTTTGTCCCTGGGTTTTGGTACATTCACTGACCTCATTACTAAAGTGGCGAAGAGAGGCACTGGATGGAGTTACAGTGATTCTTCAATCATGAAAACTGTATTGCAGAAAACTCACATTTCAGTTAGTAGCCGCATTTTTTTGCTATACTTCACCAATAATCCCAAATGTTAAAAACCCCAGTAAAATGAGCTGCGTGGCTTTATTACTTTCCTTACAATCCCCCATGGTTAAGGTTAATTTTTGCATAATAATTGGAATTTTTTTCTATAAAATGTTTAAGTGGAGTAAAAGGAGTAAAAAAATCCATTTTCATTAGACTGGAGTTAGTTTCAACACAAAAAAGACCGGAAAACATCGTGAATTTCCTCACCGTCCGTTCTTTACCTTCCGTTCCTAACCGTCACAATGATCTAGGGATGGAAAACCGAAACCTGTTTTAAGACTAACCGGTTTGTTCGTGACTTCGGTTTCATTGAAAATTAATTATTTTCATAAGGCCAGTTTAAACCGGTTTCATTAAAACCGGTTTTTTTTAAAAAACTGCCATCCCTAAATTTTTTTGTAAAAAAAAATTCAAATGAGCCTTGCTGAACTTTTTTTTGTAATTCCAGAACCCTTATAAACCTTTTTACAAATATTTAAATTGATTTTGAAGAAATAAATTTCACAAGTTTTTTTTATACCTGAAATTAAAAATTACGGTAGAACTGCCCATATACCCTTTTTACATCCCCTTTCATTGATAAAAAAGTACCATAAGCAAGCTCAAGTATTTGAAGACATTATCTTTTGTTGGCTTCTATTATTAGACCGCTAGACGACAGCTAACACAAATCTTACTGATGAGTTTTTCTGGCCAGTCAGTGGTTATATGAATAGTTTTTTTTTTTGTATATCATTTTCCACATAATGCACGTGTGCTTTAGGAAGATTAATATACAAATGGTTAGTTGTTAGATTGTTTAAGGGGTGGTCTTTTACGAAGTTTCGTTATTTTTGTTAACGTTTTACTTAGCAAAAAAAAATAATTCATTAAAAATTGTTCCGATTACATGGAATTTTCTAATGTGTTTAAAACAAAATCTAAAAGTTTTTTTAGCCTACTTCCCTTTAAATATAAGAAATCTAAAACAGTAAAGTTAGTTATTGAAGTCGTAGAGATTTGTGTCCATCCGTCTGTCTTCCCGTAGCCCCTTTTAACTTCCGTTTTAGCTGATTAAAAAAAATCCTTAAATAAAAAAAAAGTTTACTCCTTAGCCAATTTGCTTATACCTCAGAGAGGACAAAAGGAATAAGAGATTATGAACAAAAATAATTTAAGTAAACATTGTGTTAGGATTGTTATATATCCTAAACATTTTCCTTTATCGTAAAATCACACCATCTTCTCACCATAATTGAAGAGCTTAGTGGAAGAACGTGCTTTTTGATAAAAAGGTGAAAATGAGCTTTAAAGTTTTTAGTTTGTAATTCAAAAACAATACTTACAACAAAAGGTAAATTTTTTTAAAAAACTTAAAGTTTATGAGAATGGGAAACTTGTTATGCTTAAACGAGGAAATAACATGTTCATCGACAGAAATATTTTAGATTTTTTTAGACCTACATAGAACGTTTTTCCACTATGCATTTAAATTCATAAATCAATTTCCACCTTTTATTATCACTTTAAATAATTGTTCTTATTTTCATAATTTTCGTTCGTAAAATCTGAGGTACAAAAACTAATTTTCTTAAAAACTAAGGGTGTGTAACACTACAAAGCTTTCAAAAATACATTCAAAGATAATTATATGCCTATATAAGATAATTTCAATAACTTTTTAACCTAAAAGGTTCGATGGCAGCTAGCCTTTGCGCAAGCGCAATTTTCTCAAACCTCTTATTTTGATGTCAGACAGTTACTACGGATTTGGGGACCGAATTTGGAGCTCGTAGTTTTTTAGTTCAAGCTATAGAGTGGCTGCAGACAAACGAACCAATGTTTAAAGTGCACTTTTTTAGAATCAGCACCCTCCAAAATGGGTAGAAAACACAAAATCTCCATTTCTGGTTTTCATAGCCATCGCAATACTTCCATTTCTCTATATTTATATTAGGTAATTAAAAGTAAAAAAACTGCAACATATATCTATCGTTTGCACCACTTTTGTAAGTTTTCAATTTATTGATGCATTTTGTACTTGGTCCCTTAGGGAAAATACATTTTATTTTCTGTTTCTAGAATGAAAATGATGATAATTAGGGGAGTGTTGGGGTATTTTGCTTTGTTTTAACGATGCTAAAGGTGTGTATTTAGTTTGTTCAACCTTCCAAAGGAGTTAAAGTTTAATTACAGTAATTATCCGTGTTTGTCAAGTTGTAAAGAAACAAGTAGGTTTGTAACAGAATATGTCACTTACCTCGCTGCCACACAACAGTTGTGTTTAACAGGTAAAAAGGCGTCAAACACAGCATTATTTCTATATTAAACATTTACATGCTAAACTTGGCTAGTTTCATTTGTTTTATTTCGAAAATTCAATAATTATTACTTATCGTTTGCAAAAATTAATTTATATTTCGAAAAATAAGTATGTAATATTCCTCGCTTTTAAATAGAATAAAAACATTTCATAGCAACATACGAAGAATCTCGTAGTGAAATATATTTGACGTCATTTCAAACAGTTCGATGCCACAAAAATAAATTTATTTTAATTTATTGTCCAAAAGAATTAAAGTTTCTCAAGCGATTATTGCAAATGGCAATGGTGATTTAATTCCAATAAAAATGGCTTCCTGTTCATTTTAAATGAGCATTAAATTTTGCAGTTTTAAAATACTTTAAATTTGAATACTTTTCTGAAATTTTCAATGTATTCTAATTTCGAGATGCGCTGAATTTTTTGACATATCACACTTGTCTGTAGCATTTGTAGTTTGGGCTATGAAAGTGGGTGACGGACAGACAGACGGACGGACTGAACGATTATAATACCTTCCACTTTTTACGTTATAAACGTAGTGTGGAAGCTAAAACCAAATAATTATGTTATGTTTTTCTAAGGAGGTTTTAAAAGGGTATATTCTTGAAATTTTTAAAATATTGTTATTTATGAAGTATGTTTTAATATGCTAAGAGGATCTATTTTTAAGATAATTTAAATAGTACATTGTTGAATTCTAAAGAATCTTGTTCTTTTAAAAATTTGCAATTTCGATTTTTTTTACACTTTAATTTAATATTTGTATTTACAAAACTATTTTTACACAGAAAATGTTTTTGATTTATTAAATAAAAAGATAAAAATGTAGCAATTTAAATATTATTAAAAAAAATACTCATCTTACTTATTAATTACTTGTAAAAAGCCAATAGTCTAAGTAATGCATTTTCCCTTAACATTTATTAATAAGAATCACCATTATTCAAATCGCCACCAAATTCGAATTCTAAAGAAACACTGGGAATGTTTCAGAAGATGTTACGCTCTTGTTTTCATTTTTCCGTGTCCTGCTATTTCATTGGTTGCTTCGGTTTCACTCTCAAAATAACCAATATAGATGAAAAAGCTTTTCTTTCTATGCAAGCTTTCTTTAGCAAATGACTTGAACAACCAACAGTACAACTAGAAGTTGGCTTTTTAAAAAAAAAATAAGTAAAAAATTCTTAGACAACTCATTTTATCAATATCAAAATAGAGGGCTATTGGCGACGGGCCTCGTATTTTAGAACCACAGTCAAGTGACGAGCCGACACCTGAGTAGGCACCCAACGTAACCGTTAAGGACGACATCGTACGCAGCATTAGGACTTTGAAGGATATTTAACGTGCACTCCCTTCACACGGGTATTATTCGTCGGACATTTTGGCTGCACGGGCCATTTATAGGTCAGCAGTTATTTTGGCGATGCCCGGACCCGAACGTGGGACCTTCCGCATGCTAGGCGAATGCCTAACCGACTTGGCTCCCCAGCCCCCTGAAAATAAAAGTAATTCCAGACAACAAATGAAAACAAACAGTTGGAACTGTTCCCATCTCACTACGTGAAACAACCCCATTATTTTTAAAAACAAATGCTTAGAAATATAAATAAGACATCAATATGAATAAGAGACAACCTCAAATTTATTCTTAACCCTTCCAGTCCCAATAACAATTTGGCATCATCACTTAAAAAAAAAATCTGATCGTCTATAGCCATTTAGGATATCAAAAAGCACATCATTCGATTCTTCAAACTTTTTTTCTTTTAGAAAATATTTTTTATTAATCCCAATAGATGTCATATCTATTATTTTTTTTTATTTATGATCAGAAACATGATGATGCCAAATGGCATCACTGGGACTGAAAGGGTTAAATAAACCTCAAAACTTCTCTTTAATAGAAATGAGGCTCCTATGGGATTTCAATGTACAGACGATTTCTGCTTTTCGTAATAATTTTTGTACCCTAACTAATACCCGAAATCATTTCTAAAAATAGAATAATTGAGTTAAATACAGGATGGAATTGTATGTAATCGGACTTGGAAATAGCTCAAAGTATTTAGTTTATGACAGTAACCGATTGGTATATATATTCTATTTTAGAAATTACTTATTCTATTTTAGTACCCCTCGGTCACTATAATCTGTTTATTGATGTGTAAAAGCTTATTGCTTTCTGTTGCTATTTTGGCAACTTTAATCTATATTATGACATTTAAAATATTGTTGATGTCCGGTAAATTTAGCAATTTGTCTTTTATAGGAAGTTATATATTAATGTTTTAGAGGGAAGGAAAAGTAAACTATATACAGATAAAATAATTTATATTGCATACAATTAAAAGGATATGAAGAGTACAGGGGAAGAACCGCTTGATTTATTAGGAGTCGTCCCGTAATTGTGTCTGCTTGGCGGACATTGGCGACAGGAAACCGGTTTTCCTTTCGGTTCTTCTTTCGCGGTACAAACGTGTGACTCATGTCCACTGATCTCTGGCGTGAATCAGGGTTGCCGCGAGAGAAAAACAATTCGAGAAACTGGTTTCCTTACACCATTTTAGGCGATTACTCGCTTTAATCGCCAACGAGGCCTAATGAGGAAAGTGTTCTACGAAATTCAGCGATTTTTCCCCTGTACTCTTCATATAGCTTCACCAAATTTAATGCATCATTCGCAATGCTAAATCTATGGCGTTGCCAATTTTTAAAAAATTTAAATAATTAAGTTTCAGTGAGATTTTTTTAAAAACATTTTTCTCCTTATATATGACCCTCAAAGTATATACATATATATTTGTGGTGTAAAAAAAATAATACATTGGAGAGTTAAAGAGAGTAAACATTGTAAGAAGAAAATTTTACCCAAATATTCATAAATTTCCTCTAGTGGGGAAAGGAAGCATTCCGTAACTCGTCAAAATTATTAGTGCGATGTTAGCACAAGTCAATATCGAGTATCGACCAAATACTAATTACTGATAAAGATCTAAACATGAATGTAAATACGAGGGGCAAATATTTAATTTTAAAAATCAGTTTTTTTTACAACCATGGGATAGGAAAAATATAATTCAGCGCCATCTAGTGTCGACAGCGCGTGTGATATACCGCCACAGATATTATTATAGTATGGTTATTACATTATAGGATAGCTAAATCTTTAAAAGGAAATATTTAATGTCATTATAGTGTCACATTAATGTTAAATATTTAATGTCATTATAGAGTCACATTAATGTTAAATATCTAATGTCATAATGTCACATTAATGTTAAATATTTAAAGTCATTATAGTGTCACATTAATGTTAACTATTTAAAGTCATTATAGTGTCACATTAATGTTAAATATTTCATATCATTATAGAGTCCCATTAATGTTAAATATTTAATGTCATTATAACGTCACATTAATGTTAAATATTTAATGTCATTATAGAGTCACATTAATGCTAAATATTTAATGTCATTATAGAGTCACATTAATGTTAAATATTTAATGTTATTATAACGTCACATTAATGTTAAATATTTAAAGTCATTGTAGTGTCACATTAATGTTAAATATTTAATGTCATTATAGTGTCACATTAATGTTAAATATTTCATATCATTATAGAGTCCCATTAATGTTAAATATTTAATGTCATTATAGAGTCACATTAATGTTAAATATTTAATGTCATTATAACGTCACATTAATGTTAAATATTTAATGTCATTATAGAGTCACATTAATGTTAAATATTTAATGTCATTATAACGTCACATTAATGTTAAATATTTAATGTCATTATAGCACATTAATGCTAAATATTTAATGACATTATAGAGTTACATTAATGTTAAATATTTAATGTCATTATAGTGTCACATTAATGTTAAATATTTAATGTCATTATAGAGTCCCATTAATGTTAAATATTTAATGTTATTATGATAGTGTATATTTATACATTGTTGATTTTCAATTGCAGAGTTCAAGGAAGCTTTCGGGCTGTTCGATCATAACGGCGACGGTTCCATCGAGGCCGCTGAACTAGGGATCGTGATGAGGTCTCTTGGGCAGAGACCCACCGAGGCAGAGTTGGTCAACATGATCAAGCTCGTGGATCAAGATGGTGAGCTTCTTTTTAACTTCTTATCTCTCATAAAACTGTTTTTTCTTCTTAACCAACTATGTTGGATATTTGTCTGGTTATAGTCCGGTATACCCAGGGCCTGTTCTAGGAAAACTCAGACGATAGGCACAACCTTTTTTGGGAGCCCCTTTACGGAAAATGTTTTGTATGATTTCCAGAAATGATGGTGCTATATGACCTAAGTATCAAATTTTGGTACAATTTTATTGGCTTCCTTATAAACATTGATGAAAACAATTCCGTTACTACAATTTTTCAGTCAAAGTCGAGCAAAAAAAACAAAGTGGAGTATCGGAATTTTTTTTTAATTTACTGGTATTTTGGGGATTTACAGCATTTAGCATAATAGAAACTGAAATTTAAGGCCCCTAAAATTTGGGGGGCATCGGGCCTTATGGAAGAACAGGCCCTGAATTAGATGTTCATTAATCGGCAGGTTTCACGGTAAAAATTCCACAGTGACTGCAGTTCCACAGAGATGAAAATAAGGTCTCTATTGGTTAAACAACGTAGTGGACGGAGCTGCAATGGCTATGTGGTGAAAGGTTTCACCATATTTTCGGTATTCGCATAGATATCATAGTTAAAGTATTAGATTGGCAGGCCACGTGACCTCCAATGCTAACGGCGGGACGCGCACGGAGACCAGAATAAGAGGGCAAATGGGCCAGTGTTGCCACCACATTAATGAGAAAAAACACTACGAAAAATACCGTTTAATTCTAAAATTGCAAAAAATACCATAAAAATACTAGCTGCATTTTGGAATCTTTTTAGTGATTTAAAAAAAAATATGTGAAACGAAGGGGGGGGGGGGGGCTTCTTTAGTATTTTTATGGTATTTTTTTGTAATTTTAGAATTAAACGGTATTTTCTCGTAGTATTTTTCTCATTGATGTGGTGGCAACACTGGCCCGTTTGCCCTCTTATTCTGGTCTCCATGCGCGTCCCGTCGTTAGCATTTGAGGTCGAGTGATCTGCCAATCTAATACTTTAACTATGATATCTATGGCTATTCGGTTGAACTACTTCTAAGGTGTTTGTTTCCAAAACCCGGAAAATGATCCCACCGAATACTGAAAATGTGGTGAAACATTTCATCACACGGCCGTTACAGATACTAGGAACCATTATTATGGTGCAAACAAGTACAAATTTCTTAGCAGTGCATTATTGATAGGTATGATTGAAAAAGAGAAAGTATTTTGGAAGGGTCGTGGGCTATTGCGACGACCGTCGTCAATAGCCCTAGTGTAGCTCTAATGCGACTATAATTCAACCTTACCCCATATATAGCCCCATAGCCCAAGTATTTTTATAGCTAGATATTTAATGCAATAAAATAATTAACAAACACCCATAAATGTCCTTATGTACATAATATTTCTCATAATAAAAGAATATCAATACAACAGAAGTCAAGGACAAAACTGATGACAATCACCTTAACAAAAGTAATTCCTTTCACATTTCCGATCATATTGATTTCAAATCACGTCAATAAATGTCTAGAAAATAAACATTTCATACGAAAATGACTCCAAACAAGTACCACATAAAACCTTATCTGCTTTTCGCAGCTGAAGAAACACACCTTTATTATTGCTAGCAAAAAGTAGAAAAGGACAGTATCAACAAAAAATAACTCGATAATAAATTTCCGAAGTCCTAAAACAGTCTCCCACCTTTGTCAGAACTGTCCTCCCTTTTGTCGGTTTACACGTGACACCGTTCCGCCAATCATTTTTGTCGGTCACTGCCTTCTTTCAGATTCATCATATATTTCTTATTGACACGAATGTGATTAATAATTCATAGCATTTCTTTTTAATATGTTCGTTTAAAATTCAATTCCATGGTGGTTCTTATTTGAGCCTCTATTTGGTGTTATTTGGGGGTAACTTTTTTTTTGTTTGTTTATACTTTTTTATAAACCTATTGATGGTTCGTAACCAAATCTGATTTAAAATAACTCTTATAATAAAATTTCGCTTGAATCAGCCTTTATCAAAACTGTCTACCAGATGTCGGTTAACACGTGACAGCGTTCCGCCAATAATTTTTTTCGTTGGTCACTGCCTTCTTTCAAATCCATCATACATTCCTTATTAACACAAATGTGTTTAATAATTCATGGGGATTCTTTTAGCTTCCACACTACGTTTATAACGTAAAAAGTGGAAGGTATTATAATCGTTCAGTCCGTCCGTCTGTCACCCACTTTCACAAAACGAACCGCAAGTCGCATAAACAAGTGGGATACGCCATTTTGAAGCAAAAAATCAGGCTAGCTTACATCTCAAATTTTATTAAAAAAATTTAATTAGAAGTATATTTAAAATTTAAATAACTAAAAATTTAAGCTACATTGAAATAACATGCAAATTCTATTTTCATTCAATATTTTCACTGTTGCCATTTCATCAAACGTACGAGAAACTTTATTTAAAATAAAAATAAAACTTTGAAAGAATATTTATTTATGTGATATAATTCAGTTTGGATTGATGTCATATCACAATAGAGTTCTTTTGATGGTTCATTATATATTTATGAGGAAAGATGCATTGCGAATTCCAACTTTAAAAATAAAAGCGACCGTTGAATATATTTTATTCAAAGCATATCAATTTTACTAATTATTATTTATTCTTCTCTTTTTCGAAAGAAAATTAAGGAACATGGGAAATTGTGTGTATTAAAAGATATTTATTAAATAATAAATTGCATCATTATTCTTCGAATTTCAAACAAATTTAGCAAACGATAATCAGTAATTATTAATTTGCGAAAGAAGATTAATGAAAATAGTTAATTTTGCCGTTTAAAAGTTTGAATTAGAAATAAATTATTTATTAGCTAAAGGCACTGTTTGGCGAATTTCTTTCTGAGGTGTATAAATAGTGCGTTTTTTTTGTTGAGCACAAATGTTGTGTGGAAGCTGTTTAAGCGACAGATTCTGTAACAAACCTACTTGTTTAATATCATGTTCGTTTAAAATTCAATTCCACCATTCTTCTTATTTTAGTCTCTATTTGGTGTTTCGTACTCATAGAAAAATATTTTGTATATAATTGTTTGTAAAACCTATTTCAAGGTTAATAACCAAATGTGAATTAAAATAACAACTCGAAAATAAAATTCCGGTTGAAACCGCCTCCCACCTTTGCCAGAACTGTCGACTAACACGTGACATAGTTCCACCAATCATATTTTTTGTGTTGGTCGCTGTCTTCGAATCCATCATAAATTCCTTATTAACACGAGTGCGATTAACAATTTATAGGTGTTTTTTTTTTATATCATGCATGTTTGAAATTCTATCCCACAATAATTCTTATTTAAGGGGTTCTGGTGAATTCTATTCTTCTCAATAATTCTTATTTAAGGTTCTTTGGTGTTCTTAGGTATACGAAAAATTCAGTCACTTCCTTAATAATTTTTAGGGTTTCGTTTATATCATGTTCATTTAAAATTCGATCCCACAAATGTTCTTATTTGAGTTTCTCTTTGGTGTTTTTATGGCTATGAAAAATTTAGTCTCTGTCTTCTTTCGAATCTGTCAGATATTCCTTATTAACACGAATGCGATTACTAATTTATAGGGTTTCTTTTAATATAATTTTCGTTTAAAAGTTAACCTAACAATTGTTCTAATTTGAGTCTCTATTTGGTGTTTTTAGGGTTACAAAAAAATATTTTGTTTATACTTGATTTTTTGAAAACTTATTTCAATGTTAGTCACCAAATATGAATTAAAATAATTACTCGATAACAAAATTCCGAATTCCCAAAACAGCCTCCCACCTTTGTCAGAACTGTCCACTTTTTTGTCGGCTTTAACGTGACAGCATTCTGCCAATCATATTTTTTTTGTGTTGGGCTCTACCTCCTTTCGAATCCATCATACATTCCTTATTAACACGAATGGGGTTAATAATTTATAGGGTTTCTTTTTAATATCATGTTCGTTTAAAATTCGATCCCACACTAGTTATTAGTTAAGTCTCTTTGTTTATGTTCTTAAGGTAAGAAAAAATTTATTTTGTGTAAACTTGTTTTTTAAAACCTTTTGAAAGGAAAGCCACCAAATATGAATTTAAATTATTCCAATTCGATAATAAAATTCCGAATTCTTGAAACGGTCTTCCACCTTTGTCAGAACTGTACACCCTATGTCCACTAACACGTGACATAGTACCGCCAATCATTTTTTGTCGGACACTGCCTTCTTTCGAATCCATCATACATTCCTTATTAACACGAAAGCGAATAATAATTTATAGGGCTTCTTTTTTAATATCATGTTTGATTAAAATTCAATCCCACAATTGTTCTTATTTGAGTCTCTATTTGGTGTTTTTAAGGGTTACCATAAAGTAATTTTATTTTGCTTGTTTTGTACAACCTATGCCAAGGTTAGTCGCCAAATCTGAATTATAATACGATTTCAATCTAAATAACAATTGAGTATGGGCATATAGGACCAAGTTTCTAGGCATTATTCTCTAAAAAATACGCAACCGTTTGGTTATTTTTTTGTCAATTTTATTAATATTTTGATTACTTTTCATTTTTAATTCTGTTTACTCAATACTTATTGTTGAAAGTTGCATTTTAAATCATCGATTTCCAATAACACAATTATAGTGGTAACTATCGCAAAAGCACATGAAACATTTTATAGTAAAACTGACTTACAAAAGTAAATTGTATTTATATTTGAATATCAAATTTTATTTTGAATGTTTTATTTATTTTTTGTATTTAATTTTTTAATTTTTAAATGTTTAATGGTTTGTAAATCGCTTCTCAAAGTAACACTTTTTTCAAATTATCTCAATAGTAGACGAGTCACTTTTCCGACCATGAGCAATCTATTCGGTAGTCTTCTAATTCTTTTTCTGACGATTTTAAGAAATCTTATGCTGCTTGTATAGTAATGGACAAGCTTCAGGTCTGGACTGGCAATAGTAATGCTGAATGAAAATAAATCTTTCTTGAGCATCGATTGGGGAATCAACGTCACGGGGAAACAAAGCACCAATCGACCACCAGCGATTGAAGGAAAGCTGTTACTGCTGCTGTAAAGGAAATACGTCACCTGCAACAAGTCAATTGTTGTTAATTTACACATCATTTGTTTTTTATTATCTAAGACCCTTTGCGATTCAATCGTACTCTATGATAGGATCCCTCTTTAATCCTTCCGCTATCGTTTCCAGTGACAACACCCGTTTTACACACGCAAGGTGTAAACGCTCCCATTGAATCAAATGAGGGATTGATGAAGCCAATGACCAATAAATCTATCATAGTGTGAATGCCTAATATCTGTTTGCATTTGTAGTGAAATGCTAATAAAAAAATCTTGTACAATAACGTACATGTCCTGATTCCCAAAATAAAACAGGAATTTTGGCAGCCAGAAACCAATATCATCATCAGCTTACTTAAAGAGTGGCCCTACCTATTTCTATGGTGATTTCTTACGAACGTTCTGAAAATGAGCCAAAAGTGTATGGTTGTTTTGTCTGCATAAATTTTTATTTTCTAAAAATCCCAAATTTATTTCGAAAATCAGGATTAGGTTCATTTTTGAAGTTATGATCTCTCTCTCTTAAAATCATAAATGAAATAAAAATTTATATTATATATAAAATTTGAAATTTATCTTTAGTGTAAGAAAAACTGTCGCTTAAAATACGGATAAAGCCGGGTCTAACGCTCAGAAGATTACAACTTTCACTGCGTCTGTTTTTGTTACCGAGTAGTATGTCATAAGAATAGCATTATCGTATCCTTGTCAAACTTGATGACTTAAGAAATCATCCGCAACGAAAGTGTTAATGACCATTTGTGATATCACTGTTTGCCTTTTTTCGTGGTGTAATTGTGACAATAAGGGATAGATAATACTTGCTTGGATCCCAGTTTGCCGATAGGTGGCACTATAGAGGATGATAAACAACCGACTGTCTTAAAAAAATAAAAGGGCATTTTATTGTAGATTGTCTACTCAACTGGAATACTTTTAAAAGTCAGGGAATTTTTTTGGTCTAGAAATGTCAGGGAATTTTTTCTTTTGGGTGAAAAACCTGGAAAAAGTTTTAGAATTCAAAATATCCATTTGTTATTTTTGTTATATGGATATAATTTTTACATTCTTAAAAGTCTACCGCATAATATAGTATTTTTTTTTCATAAAAAATGCTTTGTTAAGCCAAGTTTACCTTTTCCCCCGATATACAAATGAACTGAAATCTTAAATGGTACATAGTTTGATTTGTTTTTGCAGAAATTCACACGGATAATTGCAAGATTTTCATATCAGCTAATTATAATCCAATCATACCATATAATGGGATATCTCTTCAACACTCTCGCTGCTATTTCTTGTAATCTAAAAATTGCTTTGTTAAGCCAAGTTTACCTTTTCCCCCGATATAAAAGTGAACTGAAATCTTAAATGGTACATAGTTTGATTTGTTTTTGCAGAAATTCACACGGATAATTGCAAGATTTACATATCAGCTAATTATAATCCAATCATACCATATAATGGGATATCTCTTCAACACTCTCGCTGCTATTTCCAGTACACTCGCGGCGTGTTAAACGGTCCCATCGAATCGAAAGACGGATTAGCCAAAACCACCGGCCATTGAATCCATCAAAGTGTTAAGGCCCAAAACGATCTCTTTGACAGATCAATAGATCCGTGTAAACGTAAACTTGATAAGTGGCTAAAGGAGTGTTACGACCAATTTAAATTCGCAAAAAAAAAAAAATTAAATACACTTATATATTGAAGAGCACTCATTTCTGTTAAGGGGGAATGGGCGTGCTGGACCGGGGGTCTCCAAAGCAAAGTGCATCAGTGTTAATTCTATGACGAAAAAAATATTTTCTCTGCCACATTTCTCCGGCTGTATTGAATATTTTTACAAGCAGATTTTTTATGTGATAAATGTAGCTGACTTACAGGTCCCGCCCTTCCCACTTTTATGGGTTCGAATATTTTTTTGTAATTTTCAATAAATAATTTTACACAAAATATTCGAAGCAACTTCAAAAAGTGGGAAGATAGAGACCTGAAAGTTATCTTCATTTATCATTTAAAAAAAAAGTTTGTAAAAATATTCACTACAGCCGGAGAAATGTGGCAGAGAAAATAGTTTTTTCGCCATCGGATTAACGCTGAGGCACTTGAGTTTGGAGACCCGCGGTCCAGCGCGCCCATTACCCCTTAATATAAGGTATCATGCGCAGGGTCTGGTCTAGAAAAGCTCAGACTATAGGCACAACAATTTTTGAGGGCCTCTTTACGGAAATGTTTGCTCATGATCGCCTGTAATGATGGTGCCAGTTAGCCTATGTGTCGACTATTTGATAAAACTTATAACATCAATATATACAATAATATTAGGTCAATATCTAAGGCAAGCTAAAAGCAATGTGAGGCCACAAAAATTTTAAAATTTACTGAAGTTTTGGAGGCCCACAGTATTTTTCATAAAAGAAACTGAAAGTTAGGGGCTCCTAAACTTTGGGACGCCCAGGCCTAACAGCAGTGCCGGGTTTAAAGACCAAGGGCCCCTAGGCACTTGACTTTTATAGCCCCCCGGCATCTCGAAGCTATTTTTGGAAATTGAGCAACTTAAATACACTAGTACAGAACATATAATTTTTAATCGAATTTATTAAACATCAGAATAATACAGTATGTTACTATAGTTATTCTATAAAATTTATAAAATCACACGGGCGAAGTTTCTTCTGTGCAAAAGAACGAATGACGTCATCATAGTCAATTGACTGCATTATTTATGATTCTATGTACATTACTGAGAGTGAGTTGAGCCTGTTCTCTCCTATGTTAGATAAGTATGCAAGTAAGTACCGGGTGGGCCAGCGGGTAGTGTTTGAAACAAATGAAAAAATAAAAACAAATAAGGGACATGAGAAGAATTTAATGACGTTTATTGAATGGATATATTGGGCAATTAATGATAAAGAGGTTCAAAGTGCCCGCCATCTTTAACAAGGACAGCAGTTCGGCGGTTCTCGAACCCAACCATACTCCATACTCCTTACAAATACCTTCCTCCATACTCCTTTTGTTTGGCCAATTCTTTTTGTGGAACTTCCCACAAAAGCTAAAAAAAGCTTCCCACAAAAAGAATTGGCCAAACAAAAGGAGTATGGCTGGAGTATGGAGGAAGGAGGAAGGTATTTGTAAGGAGTAGGGAGTATGGTTGGGTTCGAGAACCGCCTAATTGCTGTCCTTGTTAAAGAAGGCGGGCACTTCGAACCTCTTTATCATTAATTGCCCAATATGTCCATTCAATAAACGTCATTAAATTCTTCTCATGTCTCTTATTTGTTTTTATTTTTTCATTTGTTTCAAACACTACCCGCTGGGCCACCCGGTATCTTAAGTATAATTTTTTACTATCTTAAGCGCTGAAAACGGCAAAAATTTGGCAATTTTTTTCGGCCGTCGGGCGATAGGTTTTCGGAGTTTGGCGATTTTCAATTTTTTTAGGTGATTCTATCTTTTTAAGGGCCCCCTTCTTGACTGGGCCCCTAGGCCCGGGCCTTGTAGGACTAGGCCCAAATCCGGCACTGCCTAACAGGCCTTATGGAAGATGATTCCATTATATTACGTTGTTATATACAATATATGTTTATATGCAAGAGTTTTTTGCGCACAAGCTCAAAAAATATGTAACCGAGAAACGACCATTTATAAAAACCAAGCATTGGTCAAATACCAATTTTTTTTCTCAATATTTCGATGTCTAGATAGAATTTAGACACGCATGATCAGGGCCGCATTTTCAGTACACCCGTGTCATACTCACGACGTGTTAAACGGTCCCCTCGAATCGAAAGACGGATTAGCCAAAGCCACCGGCCATTAAATCCATCACAGTATGAAGGCCCGATACGATCTCTTTGACAGATCAATAGATCGGTGTAAACGTAAACTTGATAAATGGCTAAAGGAAGGTATTTTCTTTTTTCCACGTCCCGAAGGAATGATTGGGACACCGATCGAATTTTTATTCAATGTAGGTATAAAAGCCCAGAAAAAACGTACACAAAAAAGGAATGAACTTACACTAAATGGCGTATTACTGATTTATGGATTTTGGACTGAGAGTCTAATTTTTTGAGGCCAAAGAGGTTGTGAGTACTGTGAGGCCAAATCCCAATTTTAAACTCTAGGTAATCTGGCCAACAAAAAATGGCCGAAAAACTGATTTTTTCACACATTTTTCGGATTTTCGCTATAACTTCACAACCGGTGCAGGATTGGAAAAAAAATCAGTACCTTTTTTTTTAAAGGTAGATTAATTTTTCTCTGAAATTAGACCTATTTAATTTTTCTTGGTCGAAAATAGTTATAGAGGTATGGTTCTTAGAATATCTTCTAGTTTTCTATCTAGTGGGGGGGCCCCCCCCCCCCCCCCGAAAAGTGAAAATTTGGAAATTTTGAGTCCAAAGAAATCTTATGTTTTGCCGAGTCCATACTGTAGACTGCTGTGTATAAATATGATTAATGGCTAAAGGAAGGTATTTTTTTCACGTCCCGAAGAAATGATTTGGACACCGATCGAATTTTTATTCAATGTTGATATAAAGACCATCCGAAAGGTGCACAAAAAAGGCATGAACTTATATTAAATGGAGTATTGCTGATTTATGAATTTTGGACTATGAGTCTGTATTTTGGAGTTCTGTAAGGCCAAATCCTGATTTGCAACCATCGGGAATCTGTGCTAACGAAATAGTGGTTGAAAATCTGCATTTTTTTCCACTTTTTTTGGATTTTCGTTTATAACTCTTTAACCGTGCGATTTTGAAAAATTGTTTTCAATACCTTTTTTTAAGTAGATTAAATTTTCTATAAAATGATACCTATGTCATTTTGCAAGTCAAATAGTTACAAAGGTATTTTAATTATCGGAGCTTTTTTTCCGAAAAGTGGAATTTTTGAAATTAGTGTGAAATATTTAAATACCGGTATAATGACTCGTTGGACGCTTGTTCAGTTCGTTCCATAAGCTGAAAATCTTTATAAACTGAAACGGATTTTTAAATAGATAACAGTTGTGAGGGGAGTGTTTAGGAGAGATGGAATTTATGTACTAAAGTCGTAGAATAAAAAAAAACGAAAGAAAATATATTCATAGTTATAGCAAAAATTCTATCAATTTTCTATCTCTTCGGTTGTAGTAATTATTTGATTTGGACGAATACTTCTTTTCACAAACTGAAGCAATTTTGTACCAGTTTAATGTCCTCTAGGCTAATATTCATCTGCCGTTCAGACATCAAACTAATGAACTTAGTGACCTCTGGCTGTTATCCCGCCAAGATTGACACGACTCTTTCTAGAACTAATATATGTGTTGAGTCTAGTGTATAAACTTGATAAATGGTTAAAAGTAGGTATTGGCTTTTCACGTCTCGAATGAATGATTGGAACACGAATGGAATTGAATTTTTATTCCTTGAAGGATAAGTGAATACGTATCTGAAGTGGCGGCATTGAAGTAAAAACGGGAAAATGTACTACGGAGATTGATTTTTCACGTCGGAAAATCGGACTCCCGCTTAAGACAGAAACGTTTTTCATTTATTTTTTTATAAATAAAAAGTTTTGGTAGGCCGTATTGGATGTTGAACCATTTTTCATATGCTCTTTAAAAAGAAATATTCCGATTTTTTTTTCTGTTGTAGCTAAACATTTGGCATTTAGCAATATTTCCTTCCTGTCAATATATTGTTTCACTGGCCTCTTCACTCCTGAAATATTTCCTACACGTACATTTTTATATGGGGGGTACCAATGGGTACCAAGCATGCTTGGGAACTAAACACTGGGGGTTCCGTGCGTGAGACTGACCACCTGGCCGGGACATATGCCTAGCATCCCAGAGCCCTAGGTCACGAAAGATGAAATGGGCACGGCAGGCCTTGGCCCACTAATGGGCTGTTGCGCCGAGGAGTTTAGTTTATATTTTTATATATTTTTTAAAGCTAAGTATAAATTTAAGAGTGTTTTGCAAGTAATTTTGAATAAGTTAACTTTAAATTATTGATGAGGAGCTCATCAATGTAATAAAATATCAGGTTTTGAGCCGTAAAATTGCACATTTTTATGAATGAACGAACAAGCTCTGTTAGTTTGTTGTAATTATTTATTCAATTTTCGAATACAATAAATCAATTTTGAAATACAAATTGTCTTAACAATTTACTGCCGAAAACCTCCGATCCGGATCTCTTGAGCAAATGCTATTTTAGCTATGAACAACAGCTCGTTAGTTTCAATTATTTATTCAATTCGAATCATAATAATTTGAATACAATTGTTTACATTACTGCGAAAACCTCGAGATCCTCTTGCTAATGCTATTTTTGTGTTGATGACACACTTAGGTTTCAATTATTTATTCAATTTTTTTTCGAATGCAATAAATCAATTTTGAAATACCAATTGTCTTATAAATTTGCTGCCGAAAAACCTCCGAAATCTGCTTGACACTTTTGCTACGTTACTGTTTATACAATTAATAAACCAACTGCTTCGGTCTCGGTATGCTTGAAAAGCTTATTAGTTTAGTAAAGTTAATATTAAGAAACCTTGTAAAATGAAGTTGTAAAGTGAATTCTACGAAGTTGAATGTATGTGTACCTCTGGATATGCGAAGCTGTAAAGAGTTTTATTAAATCAATCAGGTATTCGTATAATTTCATTCGCTGTCGAATAACTATATCAATATCGGAACGCTTACCTTGGCTATATTGATCTTCGGGACGCTCTCTATATAGACATTAGCAACTACAGAAATTTTGATCAGCCTTAAGGGGGAATGGGCGCGCTGGACCGGGGGTCTCCAAAGCAAAGTGCATCAGTGTTAATCCTATGGAGAAAAAAATATTTTCTCTGCCACATTTCTCCGGCTGTATTGAATATTTTTACAAGCGGATTTTTTTATGTGATAAATGTGGCTGACTTACAGGTCCCGACCTTCCCACTTTTTGAAATAGGTTCGAATATGTTTTTTTAATTTTCAATAAATAATTTTACACAAAATATTCGAAGCCATTTCAAAAAGGGGGAAGATAGAGACCTGTAAGTTATTTACATTTATTATTTAAAAAAACCGTTTGTAAAAATATTCAATACAGCCGGAGAAATGTGACAGAGAAAAGATTTTTTTTCTCCATAGGATTAACACTGATGCACTTGAGTTTGGAGACCCGCGGTCCAGCGCGCCTATTCACCCTTAATCTGATAAATATTAAATTTTAAAATAAGGTTTCGTAAAACTTTCAATTACCACTCAATAAATAAATACATTGAAAGGAAATTATATACCTTATAATGTAATTTCTAAAACTAAACTAAACTCCGCGGCGCAACAGCCAATTAGTGGGCCAAGGCCTGCCGTGCCCATTTCAGCTTTCGTGACCTACGGCTCTGGGGTGCTAGGCATATGTCCCGGTAAGGTGGTCAGCCTCAAGCGGAACCCCCAGTGTTTAGTTCCCAAGCATGCTTGGTCCACATTTTATCGACACACTCAATGGATGAAAGGATGGGTCAACCTCGCCCAATCCGGGATTCGATCCCCGGACCTGTGGCTTGGCAATGCGAAGAACTATCACTAAGCCACGGGGCGTCAATGAAATTTCAATAACGTTAAAAAAAAATACGTAATACTCTCACAACAGAAAACAATGACGTCCGACTGGTTCTAGGAACTCGTGTACCAAATTTGAATTCCGTATCTCTTTTAGTTCGAGCTATAGAGTGGTTTCAGGCAGACTCACATACCAATAGTCCAAACCCACTTTTTTAGTATCAGCAACCTCCAAATATTGTAGAAATCAAAAAATCTATTTTTAACCCCCAACAAAATAATTTCATTACCTTATATATTAGGCCATTGAAAGTATAAAGCACTTATTTTGGAATTATAATAAATTTTAAGTCCAAAACCTCGAATTCAAGCTAAGTTTTTGTTTTCAGTTCTGCTGAGTTTTCTGTTCATCAGTTTGGTTGTTACAACTTTGTCTCTGCACTGTTAAAAATTATGCACTTTGTTTCACCAAAAATATGGTTCCTAGTAGCTGCAACGGCTGTGTGGTGAAACGTTAAACCATATTTTTTGTATTCGGTTGAACCATTTCTCAGGTTTTTTAATTCCAAATTCAGAAAAATGGTTCAACCAAACACCGAAAAAAAGGTGAAACATTTCACCACACAGCCGTTGCAGCTACTAGGAACCAATATCATGGTGAAACCAAGCACAAATTTTTTAACAGTGTGCTGTCATCGTCCAAAACTTTCGCCTCAAGATCCGTCATTTTCATCCATTACTAAACACCTTTGTTTAAAGTAACGTCATTGACGAAGGTCCACTACATCAAGAATTAAATAAGAAAACTACAAAACAAAATCTCTTTGTAAATGAAATTCAGCTAACGAATTATTCTTCTCTGAAGTGAAAAAAAAAATCACTCAACGACTTCCAACAAAAAGTTAATTAAAAAGAAGCAAAAATAATCTCAGTCTCATATTAACTTGAAGAGCTTAGTGTAAGAACGTGCTAAGTGACATTATTGACAAAAATTACGATTTTTGTGTCAATGGACATATTATTCTCTCCTTAAAATACAGGGTGTCCGTAAAAGAATGTCCGAGTTTTAATGGTATATTACAGGAGTTTATTTTATACTAAATATAACAAATCATACATGACATTGAAGGAAAACTTAACCTAGTTTTTCCTATAAGTGATCAATGTGTGCGCCTTTAGTGATACGGCACACATCCAAACGAAAATGCAATTCTTCCCGTACTGTCTGCAGCAAGTCCGGAGTAATGGAAGCAACAGCCTGTGCAATTCTACCTTTCAAGGTTGGTAAATCGTGGGGTAGGGGTGGAACGTAGACCCGATATTTTACGAAGCCCCAAAGGAAGAAATCACAAGGCGTGATGTCAGATGAACGAGGCGGCCAGGGTAACAGAACTCGGACATTCTTTTACGGACACCCTGTATAATAAAAGACCCCTTTTTCATAACATTTAAGTTAAGTATATTTTTTTACCGTTTGAAAGTTCCGTTTCTAACAGCTCTAATTGCAAACTAAAAACTTTATAGCTCATTTCCCCGTTTTCATCTTTTTGTCACTTAGCACGCTCTTCCACTAAGCTCATCAATTGTTCACGTCCCCCACTCACTAAATTAAAATTCATCTATTCTTTCGAGTCACTTCTCAACTGAAGTGAAGTTACGTTGATTTACATAAAAATCGATCCTAGCCATTCAAGAAGTAAATTATTTTCAGCCATGTGACTGTTCAATAAGCCCTTGAAGGATGACGAAGTGTTCATAATATTTGAATTTCTTTTATGGATCGCTTGGTGAATTTTTCACTTCTGCTCCAGTTTCGTCTTTTTTTATTTGAAAATGATCGATTTTGTTCTTATCCTATTAAATTCATACAGAATGTAGTATAAATCATAGTAAATGCAGAGAAAGTAGGAGTTGTCAACTTTGTTTCAGGTGCCGTACAGTCCCTGGACAAATTATTAGACGCACTGTATTTTTTTAGTAATTTTATGTTTCTTAAGAGTTTTTATGCAATAATGGTATTTTTAAACTAAAATGTTATTGATTTTTATTTAAAAGAAAAGTTGTAGACTACATATTTGTATTTATTTTTTACATATGGCAACACTGTGCCATATGTTAAAAATCCAGTCCAGCTCCTAGAAAAGATTATTTATGTGTGGAATCATCATCCTCAAATGCAGGAGACAGTACAGTTTTGCATTGATAGCATGCCGAGCAGAATTAAAGCTTTGATAGCGGCTAAAGGTGGCTCAACTCAATATTGACTTTTACTAACATTCATTTCACTTTTCTTTAAAACTTAATAAACTTATGCTTTTCTAAATGAATGCTGTTTTGTTTATGTCAAATAAATCGGTAATTGATTGGATAATATGAAAATAAAAAAACAAATCGATTTAAAATAATAAAACGGTACAATATCACCCGGTAATTAATATTTTACATGAAATCTTGCAGTGCGTCTAATAATTTGTCCAGGGACTGTAATTCTTTCCAGGTTTCATTCTTGAATTTCAACGATTCCATAGTTGTGTTCCCCGTTTGGTGGTATGGTAACAAGGTAAGCTCCATCCACCACATTGATTAAGTGTTACTTTTGCGCAAATCAACAATCAAGGCCTCATTTTCATTCCTGAGGAAATTAAAAGGGTCAAATGAGGCGTGTAACAGACTGTCTTGGCGCGCCAGGCAGTCTGTTACAGTCGTCAAAATTAGCAACAAGATTCGCGTGGAAGGCCCTCAATTCTGAAAAATATTCTGTGAGTCTAAAAAAGATTGGCAGAGGCTACGCGCACGGGCACCGTTCACGCATTGCGTGTACGGGTATTAACTGTACATGCTCAATGCGGGGGCTTACTGAAACCGTGTATACATTGCCTGCACAGGCACGGGGGAATTATATTTGAAAGTTGAGATTACTCTTTTTGGGCCCCGGGCAAATTTGTTTTCTCTAAAAAATACCATCAGTATTCAACATTGGGCAGTATTGTAGGGCGCATTGAAAGCCTAAACACTCGTTTTTGAAACGGAAAAAATTGTTTTTATCTAAAAAACATCAGTTCTAGCCATTTGTAATGAGCGTTCAAAAAATTAGAAATTTAAATAATTCATAAAACTTAAAAAAATGCAAGTAAACTTGCCAAGACAACTTAAAACATTTGTACTTCTGCCGAGAGAGGGGATATGAACCCGGGACCTTTTGATTACGAACCGCTTATGGTACCACTAAGCTAAGACGTCCGTGAAGAACCAAGCTCAAACTGCTAATAAGGCTCAGTCTTGCGCAGTTACTATACCCGTACGCGTAATGCGTGTACGGTGCCCGTGCACGTAGACACTTCGAAAAAGATTTGACCCTTTGCTAATGTGAAACGAAAACCTCATATAGTCTTCTTCTAAACAAACTTATTTCTTTTTACATTTTTAAGGTAGTTCCCTACCTTGAGGGGTCTAATTTTTTAATACTTTAAAATTAACTAATTTTTTTTAGTGGTAATGATGAATAATAATGTTAAATTGAATATTTGACCGAAAAAATTTAAATTAAAATTTAATTTATTTTTTAAAAAAAAAATGCAAATTTTGAAGAAATTTACCTTAAATATAAGAGCCACAGAAAACGTCAAACGTAAAAAAATAATTCATTTGTTCCTTAAATATTAGGCAGAGTCATTCTTTAGACCTTCTTGCATGTTTTGAAATGAGATTTAAGCGATATACCTAATATTTTAGGAATTGCATAGTATCAAAGCCATGTTTATAGAAATTTTTACAAAAAAAAGGAAATTTTAATATTAAAAAGTCCATAAAATAAATTCTATCAGTTATTTTACTTGGATCATCTAATTTCAAAACACACTTAAACTTATAATAAACATGTTATAAAATTTTTATTACATTATATCAAGTAGTTTTTATAGATATCAGGTATTAAAAAAACATTGTTGTTGAAAATTACCCTTCTTCAGAAAACGCGTTTAAAGTTACGGGTTTCTGAAGTACAGTTTGGGCTATGCTTTTTTGAAATAGCGCCATAATTTCCTATTAAAATACCGTAGAGTAAAAATCTCAACATTGTTTTAAACGTAAATAATACGGCTTCTCTTTAAAACAGTAAAATAAAATTGTGAAAATTGTCCAAATTTGACGTTTAGGGAGATACCTTAATTGGCAGAACAAAAACTAAATTGTAAAATGACATTTAATTAAATGCATCAAAACGTTTATGAGAATACAAAATATCAGTTTTTAGATATTTAAATAGCAGTACACTCTTAAAACAAAAGAGTGAAATTCACTCCTATAGGAGAAGTGCATTTTCGGCACCGGAAAGGAGTGGAAATTAACTCAGACTGAGTTAAAACCGCTCGTTTTAAGAGTGTAGGACACAGATTGTTTTCTTTTATTTCTTTTACCCACTCCGAAAAAGAGTGAAATTCACTCCTATAGGAGAAGTGCATTTTTGGCACGGAAAGGAGTGGAAATTAACTCAGACTGAGTTAAAACCACTCGTTTGTTTTAAGAGTGTAATACGAAATTCTAAAGGGACACCTAAATACGGTATTACTTCTGGAAAGCTTTTCATAATAAAAAAAAAAAGCCAAATCTGATAATGAGAATGAACGAATTTTAATAATTTTGCAAAAACTTTGATCTGCATAAGATTATCATAACAAGAAATGGATTAACATAAAGAAGGAATGCAGAAATATGCCCCCAAAACAAGCTTGTTAAAACTAAATGACCTTAAACTATAACGACAACAAGCAACAATATTTTGCTTCATTATTTATTAATCCTTAGCATTTTCCCAATAATTCCTAATCTTTTATTCAAAATGTTGACGCGCCTTTCACTTTAATTGGATGACCTAAGTTTAATAAACGTGGAATTTTCGAATTCGTTCTCGTTATTTCGGTTTACGAATTCCACGCCTTTCTCTGGGATCGTTAAAACGGCTTAATTGTTAACTTAAATGATTCACGGGATCGAATTCTCGGGAATATAAAGCCATAAATTGTATTGAAATTGGCATTTCATTTCTCGTGAATGCACGTTCGATGATATTGCTAGTTAGCTTGAATTGCTATCTATGGTGTGCTTATTATTTTGGCTGTCTATTTCTGGCATCCATATTAACCTTGGAAGTTCTTATAAATGCCTTTTAATTTTATAACAAGGTAAGATGACGCCAGTAAAAGTCGTGATAATACCTGAAGACAATAGTTTAAATGGTACACTCTTAAAACAAACGAGCGGTTTTAACTCAGTCTGAGTTAATTTCCACTCCTTTCCGTGCCGAAAATGCACTTCTCCTATAGGAGTGAATTTCATTATTTTTCGGAGTGGGTAAAAGAAATAAAAGAAAACAATCTGCGTCCTACACTCTTAAAACGAGCGGTTTTAACTCAGTCTGAGTTAATTTCCACTCCTTTCCGGTGCCGAAAATGCACTTCTCCTATAGGAGTGAATTTCACTCTTTTGTTTTAAGATTGTATAGCTGTCTCTAATTGTCATCTACTAGTTTATTAATATCATTGACGGTATAAAAGATTTTAAACCAAAATCAAAAGTATCAGTACCGTGGAATGGGGCTAATAAATGATCATTAAGGGGACGCGGTACCCAAAAAATTAAATCCAGTATTTTTATCGCTAGCATTCAAATTAAACTATTTTTACAAAGAACTAACATTCAATAAACATATACGAAAAAATGATTAATATTGAAACGTAAGTTTTTTCAAAAAATTAAATAATTTGAAAATTTTAACGTTTTTTTCAAAATGCTACTCCTTCTACAATTTAAAGATTTTTCTAATGGAATTTTTTTTTAATGTTCCCACAACATCTATTTGAGCTGTCAGTTAAACAAAAATAGTTATGTAGCTTTATGTAAAAAATGAGCTGTCAGTTAAACAAAAATAGTTATGTAGCTTTATGTATAAAAATGGACCAAAAATAAGATTTTTTCTAAATTTTCAACGTCATTTTTTTTTAAATCTAATCACACTAGACCTTATCCCATACCAACTTTTGTTAAACGCATATGTTTCAACACAGGAAAAAAAATGTATAGCTCTACATTAATTTACTTAAAAGCCTCAGGGTTTTAACCTTTCACAAGCCGAAAAAGTTATAAATTTAAAAAAATAACATAAAATTTCAAAAACCATTTTACCAAACCACTATATCATTTTCAATAAACCTCTTCCATTATAAAGGATACCTTCTTTTTTGCAATATCCTTAGCTCACAGCATTCGAGCGTGTTTAATTATTTTCTGGTCAACCCTAAATTTTGGGTAATGCGTCCCCTAAATAAGCTCTTTCAATGGAGGTGATCTACACTCTTAAAACAAACGAGCGGTTTTAACTCAGTCTGAGTTAATTTCCACTCCTTTCCGTGCCGAAAATGCACTTCTCCTATAGGAGTGAATTTCACTCTTTCTAGGAGTGGTTAAAAGAAATAAAAGAAAACAATTTGCGTCCTACACTCTTAAAACGAGCGGTTTTAACTCAGTCTGAGTTAATTTCCACTCATTTCCGGTGCCGAAAATGCACTTCTCCTATAGGAGTGAATTTCACTCCTTTGTTTTAAGAGTGTATAGAAACTATTATAATCATACACGCTGAATCAACGCACCAATGAACAATTAAAATTTATAAATGAAACTTGTAAAAACAATGTAAGCAATTAGGAGAAAGAGAGGTAAGAACCTTATATTAAGGCCACCGCACACTAGAGGGTTACAAAAGGGAAAGCTGCGATAAACCACGGCCTACTCAACTACTAAGGCCGAAGAAGCTTTCCCAAACAAGCTCGAGGACGGAAATTTTGACGTCATAGTTCCGAGTGACGTTGTTCCGAAGATGAAGACAACCTGTCTCGAAATCTGTTCGGAACCACTCGTTCACGGCTGACCACAATTTTAGGGTTCCGAATGCGTCCGAACTAGTTTCTCGATCTTCGGCACTGGGAACAGTGACGTCAAAATTTCCGTCTACGCTCATGTTTGGGAGAGCTTCTCTGACCTTGTTATTGAAGTTGGCCGTGGATAAACTGGATAAAACGAAAAGTCACTACCCAAAGAGAATAATATACCGCGGAAAAAAGAATGTTGTTCTGCGGTTAACATATCAGTTTGTGGTACGAACTCCGATCCTGTGATAGATCCTCGTAACCATTCGGAAACTGTATTAGAAGTAGGTTCCTGCCATAGATATCATAGTTAAAGTATTAGATTGGCAGATCACGTGACCTCCAATGCTAACGGCGGGACGCGCATGGAGACCAGAATAAGAGGGCAATGGGGCCAGGGTTGCCACCAGTTTAAGGCGAAAAACACTACGAAAAAATACCATTTAATTCTAAAATTACAAAACAAGACCATAAAAATTTTAGCTGCATTTTGGAATCTTTTTAGTGACTTAAAAAAACGTGATGCGCTTTGCTAGTATTTTTATGGTATGTTTTTGTAATTTTAGAATTAAATGGTATTTTTTCGTAGTGATTTTTTTCCTAAAAATGGTGGCAACACTGGACCCATTGCCCTCTTATTCTGGTCTCCATGCGCGTCCCGTCGTTAGCATTGGAGGTCACGTGATCTTCCAATCTAATACTTCAACTATGATATCTATGGTTCCTGCTTAGTTATCTCTTGTGTAGGAAAACAAACACGGCTTTCATTTATCAACTAACCCAAACAAAAAAAACTACTCTGTTTGTAGACATTCAGATTAATCGTTAACTTGAGATAGTAGGTCCCTGTCCAATTATAGACAGACAGGCGGACCAATGTTCAAAGACCACTTTTTCGGAATCAGCACCCTCCAAAAAGTGTATAAAACACAAAATCTCCATTTCGGATTTTCGACCCCGTCGCAATACTTCCATTAAATTATATTTCATATTACGTAATTGAAAGTAAACAATAAGTTCTTAAAGAACTAACATAGCCTACTTTCCTGTTACTTAAATTCTTTCTGAAATTCTAATCGGGAAACAACTAGGTCCATAACAGTAAATATCATCAACATTCTTTTTTACACTAGATTTACACACATTAGAAAAAAAAATCGCAAAACAGCCAAAATCAACTATTTTCCTTAATATTCTTTCACAAATCTATATACATAAAAGGCAACTTCCGTTTGTTTGTTTGTTTGTATAAGACACGAGATCTAAAGAACCACGCAACAGATCGTTACGACATTTGGCACAAAAATTTATCTCATCTCCGGAACAAACATAGGCTAAGAATTTTTCGAATCAGACCATTCCTTCTATCGTTTTCGAACGTTTTTATTCGAATTTTCTGAAAAAACTACACCACTTTGGCTCAAATCCGATCTTTTTTTACTTTTCTGATGCCATCGGCTGAAAAAATTAAATAAAAATTTTAATGAAAACATTTAAAATTGAAAATGTTTATTTTATTCTGTTGCCATTGCCTTCAGAAACTAATTTCATTATTTGAAAAATAATTGACATGTTTCAAGTGACGGAATTCCGCCAGTCTCCATTCCCGGATTTTATTGTGGGTTTATTTGATGTGATTTTTTCATTGATTTTTCTGTTGACTGCATGTATGCATATTTAAGCAATAAATGTATAGTTAAGCTATTACTGAACTATGATTGTTAATAAAGGCCATCGCACTAGATCTGCATATTAGTGTTTTATGTATTTATTTTTTCGCCAAATACGTTGCCAAACTCGCCAAATTATTAACTAAAACTCGCCAAATGGGCAATTTCTTTTATATATAATTTATAATCTGGTCGGTTGTTCGAAGGTCATTGTGTTAGAGCTGTATAATGGGTGTGTTTGTAGCTATATATATTATTGCCAAATTATTTCCCAAAACGCGCCAAATGAGCTAAAAGGTTTTATGTATTTATGAGGGAATTGTGATGACATTTATGAGTGCATTTTATAGCGTATTTTTCATTTTGGAATTTTAAGGCAATGAAACGGGATTTTATACTTTATAACGAGCGGGAACAACAACATAAGTTTCTGATCCTATAACAGATTATATGGTACACATATTTGGAACGATTTGATAATTTTTAATCCGTGCGAAGAACGGGTATAAATTTGCTAGCGTTATTATTGTATTTATTTTCATTCAATTATTATTGTATTTATTTTCATTCAATTATTATTGTATTTATTTTCATTCAATTATTATTGTATTTATTTTCATTCAATTATTGTACATATCTGCATTGATTTAGTACTGTATACATTTGCATTGAATTCTTAATTTTTCAGCATTTGTATTGAATTATGGTAGAAATTTGTACTGCTTATATTGTATGTATATCTACAAAGTGTCCAAAAAAAGTTACTTAATTTATTATAGAACTCCCTTGAATTGCGTTAAAATAAATGTTTGAGACCCTTTTAAGATTTAGCTGTTTTCCATTTTTAATTCTTACCGATTATTTTTTACTTAAATATGTATTCTTTTTAATTTGAGCTTCTTATCAAAGGTATTTTTGAAATTAATATTAATCATTACTATATCCAAGTTTGGTTATTAAATGGAAAATTACTGGGTAATCTTCATATCTTATGTAACTAAAATGAAAGAAAAAAAATAGTTAAATTGACTGTTAAATTATTTTTCCACTCTCTACCCGTGCAACGTCGGGTATAACAGCTAGTAACTTAATATTATTTATCGTCTGCTCGAATTATTTGTAGTTCGAAGAATAATTAAATATTTATTAAAAACAAAAATAATGAAACTACTCCAAACTGCATTTAAAAAATAAATGTAAATTAAAACTAAGCAGAATGGTATGCAAAAATATGCCTTGCCGCTTTCTTGGTAAACAATTCATGAACAATCAAAGAATCACATTGTGCTAAATTTTATGACGTAATTCCAAAATGATTCATGAAAAAATTATTTTGCTTCAAATATTTTAAAATAAAGTTTCTCATGCCACTGCTGATTTGGCAACAGTGATTTAAATGACTCAAAATTGAATTTCAATGCTAATTCAATGGGAAATTCGCCGACAGATAGTAGATTTATGTCCAAGATTTATGTACAGACTCTCGGACAAAAAGTAGAAAGTTGAGTCTCTGAGGTCATAGCATGTCAATACCTACTTTTTCATTTTTTTAATTCTTTCGAATTAAAAAAAGAAAAGTAGGCTAAAAAAGCAACTTTTTCATTATCAAATAATACAAACAAAAACCTACACTTTTATGGATGTTCGTAGCCATTTAAAACAATCTTTACCTTTGGGTAGTAGGTCCCAGTCAAATAAGAACTCCCAAGTACAAAAAAAAATGCCCGTAGCGATCTCAAATAAACCAAACAAAACAAACACAAACAAATCCTTTTTCTCATTTTAACAAGACTCGCATAAAGAGATACTTTTTTTAATAAAAAAAATTCCCTATAATTTGCCTTATTCTCCGAGACACAACGTTTAGGCGAAATAAGGTCTCGTCAACATTAATAATAGCAGAGGGGCCTCTTTAATTGCTTTCGGGATTGACATACGGATTCAAAGAAACAGGAGGAGATAGAAAATATCTTGTTCTCCTTGATAGAGGTGACACTTTCGTTATTCTTAGAGAACAGCTTAAGTATAGTCTTAATAAAACATTTGTAGAAGTTTAAGAGGGACTCTCAGTCCTATAGAGCTAATGCATTAGTTTTGAAATCACAACTTTTGCAAAATAATTACTTAGCCTTGTTATTCGATTTTTTTCCAGGTATGGAAATCACCGTAACATCAGTTTAAAACAAAATTGAAAAGAAAATAACGTTATTTAATTACTATTCGATAAAGTTTTAAAATTGTGTCGCCATCTGCTGAATATTTTGGGACATTTTACAACTTCAAAAATATATATTGTTAAATAACTAGATACGTTTTCGTTTCGAATTTGTTTCGTTTCAATGTTATGTTGAATCCCATAACTGAGAGAAAAGGGGCTAACATTAGCAAGCAAAACTTCTACGGAATTTGTGATTTCAAAACTAATGCATTAACTCGATGGGACTGGCAGTCCCTTTTAAAGAAGATTATTGATAAAGTTTGCCATGCGAAAATGATTTTTATGATTAAGTTTATCGAAATAAACAAAAAGATGAATGAAAACCATAGTCATGCGAATTTTAAAAAAAACTGAAAGTTAACGGTTTTATTAGGAAATAAAGGTGTTAATTATATTTTCAGAGTCGTCTTTAATAGGTTCAAGATGTTTTAGGTCTTTTTACAAAGGTCTTGAGTGTGCTGAAGTATGACTTTTCATATACAGTTATATATAGAGGATGTAGTTTCAAAACTCATCTTCTCCAAAGTATAATTAAAGATGTAGAGTCTGGTCCCTTGATTGGCGACTTTTGGCGAACGTAAATTCAATTAGAAGTAGTCGCCGGTGATTGGGCTGAACTACTTATATCTTAGTTATCTCTGGAGAAGGCCCAGTGGCTGGTAGTGCTTCGCATTGCCACGCCACCGGTCCGGGGATCGAATCCCGGAAAGGGCGAGGTTGACCCATCCTTTCATCCCTTGAGTGGGTCGATAAAATGGGTACCAAGCATGCTTGGGAACTAAACACTGGGGGTTCCGCTTGAGGCTGACCACCTTACCGGGACATATGCCTAGCACCCCAAGTCACGAAAGCTGAAATGGGCACGGCAGGCTTTGGCTCAGTAATGGGCTGTTGCAACGAGATGTAGTAGGAGTATTCTTTGGAGAATATTAGTTTTGAAATAACTAGACTCTTCATGTAATTAAGCTGCATATTTTGACAATTGTTCACTCAGTCTTGAATTGGTCTGTAGGAGAATTAAGGAACCATGTGCATTTAGGTTGCCAGGGGAGTCCCCTTCTTTATTAATCCAATCCTTTTTTAAGAAGGAGGGGAGGAAAAAAAAACTTATTGACCCAAATTTCAAAAACTATATCAATGGTTTATGTAATGAAAAATAATTTCACCAGTTCTCGAAAATTACAAGAATGTAATTTGAACCTATTTTGTTCAGAGTTGTTAGGTGTGCATATTTATCTATCACGTTTTGAGATTCACTTGAACCAGGTTTTTCGAATATCTTTTACTAAACTACTGAACTAAACTCCTCGGTGCAAACAGCCCAAAAGTGGGCCAAAGCCTTCCGTGCCCATTCCAGCTTTCGTGATCAAGGGCTCTGGGGTGCTAATCATATGCCCCGGTAAGGTGGTCAGCCTCACGCGGAACCCCCAGTGTTTAGTTCCCAAGCATGCTTGGGCCTCATTTTATCGACCCACTTAAGGGATGAAAGGATGGGTCAACCTCGCCCGATTCGGGACTCTATCCCCGGACTTGTGGCGTGGCAATGCGAAGCACTACCACTAAGCCACTGGCCCTCTATATCTTTTACTAGTATTTGAAGAGCTCAAGTGCAAAACAAGTTAAATCACTTTTTGGAAAAAAATTGAGTTGGTTAGCTATTCATACAGGTATTGTAGGAAGGGATCCACCAACATTTTGATTTGCACAAAAAAAGTGACTTTTGACAAAAAGTGAAAACTTTTTTTGTGCAAATCAAAATGTTGGTGGATCCCTTCCTACAATGCCTGTATGAAAAGCTAACCAACTCAATTTTTTTTAAAAGTGATTTAACTTGTTTTGCACTTGAGATCTTCATTTCTAATTTATTGGAATTTTAAAAAAAGGTTAATGTTAAATTACAAAAACAAGTGACAAAAATTCAGTTGTTATTTCCAAAAGCATGGTCATGTCTCTCTCCGTTTATTGAGTTTTTGTGCTCTGCTGCTTAGTCTCTTATTTCCTTTTTGAACGCTCTTATTTGCTCAGGCCAATCGCTTTTTCCGTTATCGTTTTTTTTATATTCATTTAAGTCTTCCTTTTGGCAACACGCCTTATGTCTTCTCTTTCCATTCCAGAGGCATTAAATAGAATGGACTGCGCATTGGCAAACCTAAAAGTGACCCCCTCATGGTCAGGTTGCAGTCACGTGACTGCGACTATTTGGCGAGTTTTTCCATAACGACTTGAATATTTAGGAGGCCGACAATATAGTGGTATGAAAAAGAAGTTGGGAAAGGTACGAAGATGAATTGTGCTATTTCGGTGAAAAGGTTGCTACTTTTGGCATCTTATTGCAATTATTTTAATTAAAAAAAAGCTAAACATTCTTTTTTATAGTTATTTTATCGTGGAGCTGATCAATGCAAGCGGCGCAGAAGGCTAATTAGAAGAATTTTTTAAAAATATTTTTGTCAAGAAAATAATCCCTGGTCACCATTTCGGTTTGCTAGCCTACTCTTACCTGATTTTCAGGTCTGGCCACTATTGCCTTAGAACTAACGAAACGATAGCGACAAGTTGCCATATGTAGCAACCTTTCTCCTCTTGGCGATTTTTCATGTTGAGTACGTTTTTGGAAGCTTCTTTACTATTGAATGAGCAGTCCATTCAATTTATGTCGCTGTTCCATTCATCGTTTGGCCCGAGACGAGATTAATGATGCCACCGGAGAGAAGCGAATATTTGGGGAAAAATATACGATAGGAGATAAATTGGAATGTGGTGGGGAATTTCAGGGACAACAAATAGATTATTCTTTTTAGAGAGAGGATGATGATAAAACGCCGGATTTTTCTGGTTATGAATGGATTTTTACCGGGCTGGAATTGGCTTTTATACATATTTTTAATGAGGGAATTTGGCATATTCGTATTTTTTCATTATAAGACATCCGGGTTTGTTAATAGTTATTTTCTTATTTTTATAAAGCGATCGTTCTTTACTGTACTAAGTTTGGTTAAATTAAGCTATTTTGTTTTGCAAACACACATGCTATAGATATTTCATATGTCTTCAATTTGCATCGATAGTTTCACTAACTTTACTATCATTTTTTTTACAGTAATCTTTTCTAGCTTACTCTGTTTCACTTCATTTTAAAACCTGAATGGCAGTTTTTGTTTCTAAATTTTTTTTATCATTAGTATAGTTATATTCTACATTATTAAATTTGATAATTGGCAAAACATAGATTGATACCGATGCTTTTTTTTTGGTTTAAAAGCTTTTAGACCGTAAACCACATTAAGGGGGGGCGATACATGTAAAAATCCATTTTTTTATTATTTAAAAAATAGTTAAAATAACATCTCAAAAATAGGCCTGCAACTTTTTATAATGAAATTAGCATTATTTATTGATTAAAAACTCATTTAAATGCGACACCTTAACTCGGCGCTTGCTTTGTTAAAACTTTAAGCACGTTTATCTCAAAACTACTTTTTTAAATTGGCGCGCAAGATAACTCCAAAGGTTCTCAATATATACTTACTAGCAAATTTATACCCGTTCTTCGCACGGAATAAAAAATATCAAATAGATTCCAAATATGTGTACCATATAACCTGTTATAGGATCATAAACTTATTATTGTTTCCGCTCGTTATAAATTATAAAATCCCGTTTCATTGCCTTAAAATTCCAAAATGAAAAATACGCTGTAAAATGCACTCATAAATGCCATCACAATTCCCTCATAAATACATAAAACCTTTTTGCTCATTTGGCGCGTTTTAGGAAATAATTTGGCGAGAAAATAGATATAGCTACCCACACCCATTATACAGCCCAAACACAATGACCTTCGAACAACCGACCAGCTTATAAATTATTCATAAAAGAAATTGCCTATTTGGCGAATTTTAGTTAATAATTTGGCGAGTTTGGCAACGTATTTGGCGAAAAAATAAAGACATAACACACTAATAGCTCTAGTGCGATGGCCTTTATTAACCATCATAGTTCAGTAATAGCTTAACTATACATTTACTGCTTAAATATGCATACATGCAGTCAACAGAAAAATCCAATGAAAAAATCATCAAATAAACCCACAATAAAATCCGGGAATGAAGACTGGCAGAATTACGTCACTTGAAACGTGTCAATTATTTTTCAAATAATAAATTTAGTTTCTGAAAGTAATGGCAAAAGAATAAAATAAACATTTTGAATTTTAAATGTTTTCGTTAAAAGTTTTATTTAATTTTTTCAGCCGATGGCATCAGGAAAGAGAAAAAAATGATCGGATTTGAGCGAAAGTGGTGTATTTTTTTCAGAAAATTCGAATTTTCTCTAAAAATGGAACAAATATGAAAAAACTAAGCCTCAGGTGCACACGTTAGTATTAAAGGGAATCTATCTTTAAAATTTCGAATTCCTGTGGGCAGTATAAGTAGGTCTTTTACGATCCGATAACAGACACACAGACAGACAGACTCTTTCTTTTATTATTATAGACTAGCAAATTTATACCCGTTCTTCGCACGGAATAAAAAAATATCAAATAGATTCCAAATATGTGTACCATATACCCTGTTATAAGATCATAAACTTATTATTGTTTCCACTCGTTATAAATTATAAAATCCCGTTTCATTGCCTTAAAATTCCAAAATGAAAAATACGCTATAAAATGCACTTATAAATGTCATCAGAATTCAATCATAAATACATAAAACCTTTTAGCTCATTTGGCGCGTTTTGGAAAATAATTTGGCGAGAAAATAGATATAGCTACCCACACCCATTAACAGCTCTAACACAATGTCCTTCGAACAACCGACCAGCTTATAAATTATTTATAAAAGAAATCGCCTATTTGGCGAATTTTAGTTAATAATTTGGCGAGTTTGGCAACGTCTTTGGCGAAAAAATAAAGACATAAAACATTAATAGCTCTAGTGCGATGGCCTTTATTAACCATCATAGTTCAGTAATAGCTTAACTATACATTTATTGCTTAAATATGCATACATGCAGTCAACAGAAAAAGCAATGAAAAAATCATCAAATAAACCCACAATAAAATCCAGGAATGAAGACTGGCGGAATTACGACACTTGAAACATGTCAATTATTTTTGAAATAATGAATTTAGTTTCTGAAAGTAACGGCAAAAGAATAAAAAATAAACATTTTGAATTTTAAATGTTTTCGTTAAAAGTTTTATTTAATTTTTTCAGCCGATGGCATCAGGAAAGAGAAAAAATGATCGGATTTGAGCGAAAGTGGTGTATTTTTTTCAGAAAATTCGAATTTTCTCTAAAAATGGAACAAATATGAAAAAACTAAGCCTCAGGTGCACACGTTAGTATTAAAGGGAATCTATCTTTAAAATTTCGAATTCCTGTGGGCAGTATAAGTCGGTCTTTTACGATCCGATAACAGACACACACACAGACAGACAGACTCTTTCTTTTATTATTATAGATGAAATTTGGTATACGTCTTCTCTGTAGTATTATCTTCTAGTTGAACCTTAAAAATGCCAAAAAAATTAAAAATTAGTTTTTTTTACCCAAAGCCTTTAAAAAAACGGTAAAGAAATCGTACTTTTTTATTCTGAGGCTTGACGATTTACAATTTTTCAACTTTTTTGATTTTGTTATTGGTTTAACTAGAAGTTGTATGTTTTATGAACCTTTTCAAATCAAAAATTTTGATTTCAGATCAATTTTGGAGTAGCTAGAATTACCGCCGATTGATACTTTTATCCGAGAGGGTCTCAGGAGATTAGTTATTACGGCGGTCATTTTTAAAAAAAACTAAAACAAAAAAAATCTAATTTTTGTATTTTAATGTATAAACATACTGAATTTTAAAACGATTCATGTATTTTTCCCTTTTAATAACGTCTCTGAAAAACGATCAAAATTCAGGTGGTTACATATGTCGCCCCCTTAACAAAATAGTTGATTGGTTGGTTGGTTGGTAGACATATATATTCAGGTTTGTGTGCTTGGTCAGCGACCCGCTTATAAACCTTCGTCAAGTAAGACAGACACAACAGACAACACACACATAAGTGGATCCATCTAATTTTTAGAGACAGAGGCCAACTAGAGGATCCCCAGAATTGGCTTGTCACCCCCAGAGGTATTGATTTGGTATGGGAACTTAGAGGACTTTCGGATCCAACAGATTTAACGAGCACGTACTCCGCATATACTCGACAAACACAAACATCCATGCCTTACCGGGATTCGAACCCGGACCCAGAGACAAAATAGTAGAATATCACAATTGAAGACAGATATAGAGTACGCTTTACAGGACCAACATTTGTGACTATTGTTTTGTATAGGATCCAAGTCAGCTTTTAACGGCGCCATCTTACCTTTTTATAAAATTAATACTCATTTATTAGGATCTTTACGGTTAAGAGTCTTGTATGGTAACAGATCTCTATTCAATTCCAATGGGGAAACTTTTGACCCTGTTTTTAAATAAAGTATACGACATGTACTCACGAAAACTTACCGAAAAATACAGAAGAAAGTTATTTTTCCATTAAAATAATTGATAAGTATAATAGGATATTAATTAGTTATAATTAAAACAAATTTTAGTAATTTTCAAACTACAGATGGCAGCACTAACGGCATGTAAATACTTAAACAAAATTTTTTGTTTTAATTATAACTAATTAATATTTTTAAAAGTATACTTATTAATTATTTTAATAGCAAAATAAGTTTCTTCCGTATTTTTTGGTAAGTTTTCCTGAGTACATGTCGTATTCTTTATTTAAAAACAGGGTCAAAAGTTTCCCCATTGGAATTGTATACAGATCTGTTACCATACAAGACCCTTAATATGGATACCAGATTTAGACAGCCGAGATAATTAGCATACCATAGATTACAGTTCAAGCTAACACTAGCAATATCGGTGAACGTGCATACGCGAGAAATGGAGTGCCAAATTCAATAGAATTTACGAGTATATTTCCGAGAATTCGATCCCGTGAATCATTTAAGTCAATAATTATTCCGTTTTAACGATCCCAGGGAAAGCCGTGGAACTCGTAAACGGAAATAACGAGAACGAATTAGGAAATTCCTCGTTTATTAAAGTCAGGTCATTCAATTAAAGTGAAAGGCGGGTCAACATTTTGAATAAAAGATTAGAAATTATTGGGAAAATGTTAAGATAAATGCATGAATAATGCAGTAAAATATTGTTGATTGTTGTAGTTTTAGATTATTTAGTTTTAACTTTAAAATTACTCAAATGATTCTAGGTGCATGGGACATATTCATGGAATCAGCCAAGCTAAATACCCAATCTATTCAAATAATTTAAGCCCGTGTGTATTATACCGCCGACTCTTTTTGCCAAAACCCACCATTATCGCCAAACACAATGCATCAGGCTAATTTATAATAGATATAATTATTAAGAAAACAGCCAGAAATATTTATAAAAATATAATAGCTAATTTTACTTATGTAATAATATGGAGGCCCAGTGTCTTAGTGGTAGTGCTTCGCATTGCGCCGCCACAGGTCCGGAGATCGAATCCCGGATTGGGCGAGGTTGACCCATCCTTTCATTCCTTAGATGAGTCGATAAAATGAGGACCAAGCATCTTGGGATTTAAACACTGGGGGTTCCACGTGAGGCTGACCACCTTACCGGGACATATGCCTAGCACCCCAGAGCCCTAGGTCACGTAAGCTGAAATGGGCACGGCAGGCCTTGGCCCACTAATGGACTGTTGCGCCGATGACTTTTTTTTATAGTTTTAACTAGCTAGTTTTGTGCTTATATTTCTGAAACTCTTTGTTTATGTTAAACCATGTCTTGTTACAATAATCTTATGCAGATGAAAGTTTTTGAAAAAATATTAAAATTAATAATTGTTAGAATTTTTTGTTTATTTTAAAATGCCCTCCAGAATCAATATCATATTTAGTTGTTGTTTCTGAATCCTTTACCATTTTTATTATTGCTAATCAAATTCTTAAAACTTGTTTATTTGAAAACTATCTACAGTAAGTGTAACATGTAAACAAGTATTTGTATTTGCATAATTTCCAAGCTTTCGGAAGCTATTTACTCTTCGTCAGAGGATAGTTCTTCTGATGATGTATTGGTGCTAGGGAAAAATTCATTCCGAGGGAAGATGTATTTCCAAAGTTTCTTGGAGGAATTTGTTCGATATTTTGCTTGCTTTTGGTCTCAATCCAGTTAGGGGAGAATGGGCGTGAAAAAAATATTTTCTCTGCCACATTTCTTCGGCTGTATTGAATATTTTTACAAGCAGATTTTTTTTGTGATAAATGTAGCTGACTTACAGGTCCCGACCTTCCCACTTTTTGAAATGGGTTCGAATATTTTTTTTTAATTTTTAATAAATAATTTTACACAAAATATTCGAAGCCATTTCAAAAATTGGGAAGACAGAGACCTGTAAGTTATCTACATTTATTATTTAAAAAAAAACCGTTTGTAAAAATATTCAATACAGCCGGAGAGATGTGGCAGAGAAAAACAGTTTTTTTGCCATTGGATTAACACTGATGCACTTGAGTTTGGAGACCCACGGTCCAGCGCGCCCATTCCCCCTTAAGAGTGGATCTGAGCTTAGTAACAATAACAGTGCTTAGAAAAGACGAGGTCTTGACGAAGACGACGTAACACTTGAAGCCCAACAACATCTCGTCCTGACGTCCCTTTGGTACAGTAGTTCAGTTTGAATTAGTATTCATGGGTTGTCTTTCAGATCGATGACTGTCGTAAGGGGCTGCTTATAATGACGGACACAACATGCAGCATTATACGTGGAAAAATGGCGTATCGCCTAATGAGTTAACATGACGGAAAGGCCATTTTTTCGCGAAAGGGTTTGTCTATAGAGAAGCAAACCGCATGCAGAAATACGCGTGGAATAAAGACGTTTCTCCTAAGGAACTAGCATGGAAAAAGTGCCATTTTTCGAGTAAACCACACGAGTATATGTCTATAAAGAATCAAACTGCCTGCGTGGAATAGTGACTCATCTTTTAATGGGTTGCCATTACAGAAACCTCACTTGTCCGTGTACAGTACGAAATCGGCTGTCTATAATGAAAGCAAACGCCTATCAAATTATGCGTGGAAAAGTGACCTATCTCCTAATGAGTTAACATAGCAGAAAAGTCACTTTTCTACGTACAGGGCTTATATAAGGGTCGGCTGGAAACCCGCCCATTCCCAATCAACCGGAAATCATTCGTCCGCCCTACACCATTAGCCAGCCTTTCAAATGACACCGATGTCAAGGTGGGCAGAGGGGCGGACATGTTTGACCACATTTGCATTTTTGGTCTGAATATCAAAATTATTGTGTGTTTTTAAATTAGGATTCATTTTATTTAAGCTTTTCCTTTTTTTAAGCAAGGGTGTTTTGTGTCTCGATGGTTGAAACTTTCAATTTTCATGGATGGTTTTTGATTTGTCATATGGAAACTTCATGTTTTGAGTATTATGTTTATGCCCGTGTACTTTTTTAGTCAACGGATCTATGCTATGATAAAAAAATATCTTGTAATTTTAAAACGTGGAGGGTTCCTCCAATGGAGTTTTATTCCATGTGATCAACGATGTCAAAACTCTACGTCTAGTTTAAAGTTCCGTTAGATCGCCCAGTATCTAATTCGCCATTTAAGAGCTGATATAAATTACGAGTCTTATATCTATGTTAATTCTTACTCTACCAGACAAGAAGTTTGAGAGAAAGCAACAGAAGTTGTGTCTTTACCTCAACTCCACAAGCGGAAAGTCAATTTTTCCCCCATGCAATGCGATCTAAGCTTTTCGGCGTTTAAACAATGCTTGAGGAAAAACAACTTCTACAGGGTACTAAGTATTTTCTATACCACACTGCTCAAAAGAATGCATTTAATTATTATGCATGAATTAGGGGAATGCATGGTTCAAACCCTTTCATCCTCAATGATGCCATTAGGCATCCTCAGCTTGGGATTTTTTTCTCACTAAGTTAAGCTCACACTTATTTATCGTTAGATGGAAGAATCATGTCTTTTGAAGAATTAAATAATGTTTATTTTAATTAAATGAAAATATGAAAAACATGGTAAAATAAAATTCACTCCCAAGAAATTTTATGAAATAAATTGATCCTATATTCTTCACGCTTGCATTCTTAGACGTTTAAAAATTGGTTTTACCTTTTTTTTTCGAATAAAGTTTTGAAAAAAAAATTATAATTTATTCAAAAGTTATGATTCCAATATTTCCCCCCTTAAATTTTACTTAAAAAATTAAGATTTTCCCCCCTGTTTTTTACCATTTCATTCTGGATCCATAATGAATCTATTTCACAACTTTTAGATTTTTATAATAAAAAATAAGAAGTTGGAACTGAAAGGGTAAACAAAAGTACGCAAAGTGCTCCCCTAATTGTTTTGAGCAGTGTATGTTAATTTTCCTCTACCAGACAAGAAGTTTGAAAGAAAGCAACAGAAGTTGTGTCTTTACCTCAACTCAACAAGCGGAAAGTCAATTTTTCCCCCATGCAATGCGATCTAAGCTTTTCGGCGTTTAAACAATGCTTGAGGAAAAACAACTTCTACAGGGTACTAAGTATTTTATATACTATTCTCGTGTGTTAAGAATAGGGTCGAATGGTTTTATCGAATTACGGTTTCATGCGTGGGTTTGGAGTGTTAAAACTGATTTTATAAAAAATGCCAAAAAACGCCAACAGAAATCAATTAAGAAATGACGAAATTTCAGGAATATTACCAGCACTGTTTAATATTTTATAATGGAATTGCCAATGTGATTCTTAGGCTGTGTCCTGACTACGACATCAAATGCCACAAATGCAACAAAACTTGGCGACTTGGCAGAGTCAGACACATGCTATTGCATCATTTGGCGCCCTTGGCGATCGCCAAGTTTTGTTGCATTTCAGGCATTTGATGTCGTAGTCAGGACACAGCCTTAAGACGTCTGAAGTTTGTGGTTAACATCAAACTTTAAACTGCATTCCGTCGCATTTGACCGTAGTTGTAAAACCTCGTCGCATTATCATATTTTAGACAAAATAATTGCGATATCAATATTTAACCGTACAAATGACGCATTTTAAACAAATCGATAAACTCGTTTTGACGTCAAAAGGACGTTATTTAAAAGAAATGCACTTGATTACTTGATTGTCAAACTGTTGTCTCTTAGATGGAAACTAAAAGGCGTAAAACTATTAAAACAAACAATTTATCGAACTGCGAATAAGACAATTTGCAATTATAATGAATACTATTATTTATAACCAACGAAATAATAATAACTGAAATTTTCACTATTTTGTAAACGACGTTATTTAAACGTCATAATTAAATCATGATTCGTCCTCAACTATTTTCCCTAAACACAATCGATCAGAAAACTGATAAATTGTTTAAAAACAATTCATCAGCAAAATACCACAACATTTGCAACAAATTTAGAAATAATGTTTCCGAAAAAGTTTATCGAAAAAATGAACCAAATAACCAATAAATCCATTATAAGAGGCGTGAAATTCTTTAAAAAAATAACGAAAACCATTTGCGCTCATTTAAATGTGATATTCGCGATTATTGGTTACTGTTGAGTACAATTAAAAGTAAAGGAAAGCAACCATTTCCAATCCAAGATGGCGGCTGTTCTGTTTAGAAGAATTTAATGATACACAATATATTAAAGTGATTGTTCTAATTGTAGTTTTAAATAGTTCGTGATTTAACGGACTTGTTTATTAATTACAGAGTTCCAAAATAGTTGACTGTAAATTTATAATCTAATTTTAAACTAAGTATTTCAAATAGTGAGGCGATAAAGAGATTATTCTTTTTTTATGTAATCGCTTTTAGAATAGTTTAGTATATATAAGGTTGTTGGTTTTTATTTAAATTGATAGGTGGAACGAATTAAAATAAAAATAAATTGACGATAAATAAAATCTGAACTCGGACTTAGTTTAGTGGAGTTCAATAGTGTTCAATAAGCCTGGGAGAGCCATTTATAACCATCTACTCTAAATATATAATTTGTAAACAATTTAAGAAATTGAATTCTCAGAAAAAAATTTAATTTAAAAATCTTGCATTAAAAACAATTTTACCCTTTTGCCAATTCGCTTATCCTTTAAAGGGTTAAAAAAAATTATTCAAATCTACTACATGCACGTTTGTTAATTCAAATGCATAATTTTTTTAATTAATTCTTTTAGCACCTTCTACCCATAGATATCATAATTAAAGTATTAGATTGGCTGATCACGTGACTTCCAATGCTAACGACGGGACGCGCATGGAGGCTTTTTAACAGGGCATAATGGCCAGTGTTGCTGCCACTTTAAGGAGAAAAATACTACGAAAAAATACCATTTAATTCTAAAATTACAAAAAAAAATACAAGAAAAGGATTTAAAGGCACTAAAAAGATACCAAAATGCAGCTCGTATTTTTACGATATTTTTTTGTAATTTTAGAATTATTCTAAAATACTAATATACTCTTTAAACTTTTAACTTAATTTTAGAATTTATTTTAGAATTATTCTAAAATTACAAAAAAATATCGTAAAAATACTAGCTGCATTTTGGAATATTTTTAGTGACTTTAAATCCTTTTCTAGTATTTTTTTTTTAAATTTTAGAATTAAATGGTATTTTTTCGTGGTATTTTCTTCTTAAAGTGGCAGCAACACTGGCTATTATGCCCTGTTAAAAAGCCTCCATGCGCGTTCCGTCGTTAGCATTGGAGGTCACGTGATCAGCCAATCTAATACTTTAATTACGATATATATGTTTCTACCTTTTTTTCGAAGCACAAAATAAACGTCATTAAAACAGCGTTTTAGTTTAAAAATATGCAATTTCCTATTTTTTTTTTTATATTTAGCTATTTCAATAAAGGACGCACGTATAAAAAGTTTTTTTATACGCTATAAAAACATAATATTCGATATTCATAACTTTGTGAAGGTTTTCAATAAATTCTCCTACTTACAATTTAAGGATATCGCATTCATTTTTATAGACGTCCATATGCAGTGTATAAAATATGGAGTCTGCGATCCCTTTTAGTCTAATATGAATTTCAATGTTATAAAGATATAAAGCAAAGACTTTATAGTGCCAATATTTTTGTGTCGATTTTCTTTATTTCGGACCTTTAATCCTATGGCGAAAAAAATATTTTCTCTGCCACATTTCTCCGGCTGTATTGAGACCTGTAAGTTATCTACATTTATTACTTAAAAAAACCGTTTGTAAAAATATTCAATACAGCCGGAGAAATGTGGCAGAGAAAATATTATTATATAAATTTCTCTGCCACATTTCTCCGGCTGTATTGAATATTTTTACAAACTGTTTTTTTAAGTAATAAATGTAGATAACTTACAGGTCTCAATACAGCCGGAGAAATGTGGCAGAGAAAATATTATTATATAAATTTTCTTTATTATATAAATGTGAAGCATGTTATGAATATATGAGATACTAGATCACATAAGGGTTTTGCATTTGCGTCGTATTATGAATTCTTTTAAGGGGGAATGGGCGCGCTGGTCCGCGGGTCTCCAAACTCAAGTGCCTCAGTGTTAATCCAATGCCGAAAAAACTATTTTCTCTGCCACATTTCTCCGACTGTATTGAATATTTTTACAAACGGTTTTTTTTTAAATAATAAATGTAGATAACTTACAGGTCTCAATTCAGCCGGAGAAATGTGGCAGAGAAAATATTTTTTTCGCCATAGGATTAACACTGAAAGCACTTTGCTTTGGAGACCCCCGGTCCAGCGTGCCCATTCCCCCTTAACAAAATAAAAATATCTAGGCGGTTTTCCAAGGACCCTTTATTGTTAAAAGATATCAAGCAAAGGTTTTTCAATATTTTTTTGTCGATTTTCTTTATTGTATAAATGTATAGCATGTTATGAATATATATATAACACACTAGATCATACGGATTTGTATTTGCATAGTAATATGAATTATTTTAACAAAAAATTGAGACTGTTTTCAAACATGATTTATTGTTATTTTGTTGTTGAAGCTAACAAAATATTCGACGATACGTGCACAGAAAAAGAAATATTTACCCAAAAGAGAACATTTGTTTCGAATTGTTTTTGAGCACTATATTCTTTCAATAAGCGTTACGTATTTGATGAATATGCAACAAATATTAAATCTAAGTATATATTCAAGATATTTTCAAAATAATAAATAACTATTTCTATGATCAAGGAAGTTTTAAATTGCGAAATAAATATTATGATAAATTACCAAAACCTTAACTCACATGCCACACAAAAACTTGTTTATGAATTGCTTACTTTATTAACAACGATTTACTTACATTAGCAATTTACTACCTTGAAGTAATACGATAATAAAACAAATAACGAGATAATTAAGAAGTTAGTTACTCATTAAAATTAGTTTTAACTATGACGACGAAGTTAGATGATTTTTTTTTCTTATTAGCCTACTTTTCTTTTTTTAATTCGAAAGAATTAAAAAAATGAAAAAGTAGGTATTGACATGCGGTCGATGTCCGTCTGTCCGTCTGTCTGTCTGTCCGTCTGTCCGTCTGTCCGTCCGTACCCCCCTTCCAAAATCGGTTCTAATCATCGGATATTAAAAATTCTTTTTTTGTTAGAAAGCTATGACCTCAGATACCCAACTTTCATACTTTTTGTCCGTCTGTCTGTACGTCCGGACGGACATAAATCTACTATATGTCGGCGAATTTCCCATTGAATTAGCATTGAAATTCAATTTTGAGTAATTTAAATCACTGTAGGTATTGAAATGCGGTTGATGTCCAACTGTCTGTCTGTCCATCTGTCTGTCTGTTCGTATGTCTGTCTGTTCGTCTGTCTGTCCGTCTGTCTGTCCGCCTGTCTGTCCGTTTGTCTGTCTGTCTGTACCTCCCTTCCAAAATCGGTTCTAATCATCGGATCTTAAAAATTCTTTTTTTGTTAGAAAGCTATGACCTCAGATACCCAACTTTCATACTTTTTGTCCGTCTGTCTGTACGTCCGGACGGACATAAATCTACTATCTGTCGGCGAATTTCCCATTGAATTAGCATTGAAATTCAATTTTGAGTCATTTAAATCACTGTAGGTATTGAAATGCGGTTGATGTCCATCTGTCTGTCTGTTCTTATGTCTGTCTGTCTTTCCGTCTGTCTGTCTGTCCGTCTGTCTGTCTGTCCGTACCTCCCTTCCAAAATCGGTTCTATCCATCGGATCTTAAAAATTCTTTTTTTGTTAGAAAGCTATGACCTCAGATACCCAACTTTCATACTTTTTGTCCGTCTGTCTATCTGTACGTCCGGACGGACATAAATCTACTATCTGTCGGCGAATTTCCCATTGAATTAGCATTGAAATTCAATTTTGAGTCATTTAAATCACTGTTGCCAAATCAACAATGGCATGAGAAACTTTATTTATTTAAACATATTTGAAGCAAAATAATATTTTCATGAATCAGTTTGGAATGACGTCATAAAATGTAGCACAATTTGATTCTTTGATTATTCATTAATTATCTAACAAGAAAGCGGCAAGGCATACTTTTGCATGCAATTATGCTAAGTTTTAATTTACATTTCTTATTTTTTTAATGCAGTTTGGAGTTTCATTACTTTTGTTATTAATAAATATTTAATTATTCCTCGAACTACAAATAAATCGCGAGCAGACGATAAATAATGTTTAATTGATTTGCGAAATAATGATAAGGAAAATAGTTGATTTTGGCTTTTAGAAGTTTAAATTATTAGCTGGATGCTGTGTTTCGATTTTTTTTTTCTAATATGTATAAATCTAGTGTAGAAACGGCTGTTGATGATATTTACTGTTAGAAACCTAGTTTTTTCCGATTAGAACTTCAGTAAGTATTTAAGTAACAGGAAAGTAGGCTATTTTAGTTCTTTATGAACTTCTTGTTTAACATTGAACTTGTAACTCATAAAAGTAAAATCCAGTTAAAACTGACATGGTATTTATTATAATAATGATGAACAAAGCTTAGATAAGTGTTAAACAATAACACTTTTAAATATTTAAACCAAGACCAATAATTATTGGGCTGCAAACTAAGGTAAGGAAATTTCAATTGGATTATCAATCTTTCAAGAATTTATTTTTTGTTTTCGTAAGAGATTTCGTAAAATAGTTCACCATTAAAGTTATTTTCAATAATAAATAAAAAATATTAAATGTTGTATAAGTTTAAAAAAATAGCTAAGAGTTTAAACTATTCATTTTTTCTGTAAACTTTCAACCATTGTTGAAAAGTAAGTTATTCGAAACGTAAATATAGTTATTTAAGCAACTAGTGCCGAAAATAATACTTTATTAAGCGAGTGGCTTTTATTTCACGAGACCGTAGGTCGAGTGAAATAATGACAAGAGCTTAATATAGTATTATTTGGCACGTGCTTGCTTACAATATTTTTTATAATAACGTGCAAAAAAGTATTTCTTTGCGTTCTTACTTTTGTCTTATTTAATTTCCTTTAATAATTTTTGTAGAACTGGTAGTTTCCATGGAAATATTATATTAGAAAATGCAAAAGTAATGAACCAATAGAAATAAGTGAGTTTCATGACATCATTTTGTTTTTCTACCAATCAGATATACTCTTATTTACTTTACCGCACTAGTGCCGAAAGTACTACTTTCGGCACTGTCTGTGACGTAAGCACGTAAAGTGTCATTTTCGCAACGATTTATGAATGAATATTATATAAAAAAGTGAACTTTTTTCCACGTTGTTATAAAAAAAAATTTGAGTTAAGTATCAAATATTCATATTGAATAACGGTTTTGCATTAAAAAAATTTACTAACTCATTGAAATTATCAAACGTGTCATTTAATTAGTTTATTAGTTACACAATTTATTCACATTATTTTATTCAATTCTACATCTTTCAGAATAATTTCATTCAAATTATTTATATGCAAAACTGTGTTGGATTTGAAACATATTTTGTAGTTTTTAATGGATGAGTTAAGTTGCTGTGAATTTACTTCTGAAATAATGAAGTTACATTAACAGATCGCACAAAACTAAAAAGATGCATCATACAATATTCCAATTTATAACCCTGAAATATAAAGAATTTCGAATAAACTAAATTCACGAATAATCTAGATCTATCTACAAAAAGTTTATGGTTTAAGAAACTTGAAAACCTTTGTAAATAACTGGGGAATCGGGTGTTTTGAGGCATGGAAACAGATATTGCCAAAAACTATTTCTCCAAAGGAAAAACATTATAACGCCATGAAGCAAAGAAAATCGAATACATCAAACGAAAAAGAGTAAATATTCTCTTTTGGAAATTTTCGATCATCTTACCCGCCATTATTATCACAAGTAAACAGAAAGCCAACTTTTGCATACGCGGGACAATATTAAAACAAAAAATGCCCGTATTCTGGCAAAAACCCAAGCATATCTGTCTATAAAAGAATTTTTTGGTATCAAAAGTTCTTCAGAAACAACAAAAAATGAGATCTTTAATGCCCCTCGGGCTGGCAAACAAAGCCGACAAATGACAAACAATTCACATTTGTCTTACAAGAAAATCTCTCGACAACGAAAACTTGCACAAAGCCCCGGGAGCCAATACCTGGATATGAAGAATCGCCAACAGACGAAAACAATTTGTTAAAATGGCGGCTGAAAGCGAAAGATAAAAACGTCACTAAAAATCCGCTCTCGACTTCAGTTTTGACTCCTTTTCATTAATTTGTGGGGTTGTCAGTTTTTATCGCCATTTTCTATACGGCATTTAACAAGTCGTTGATGTTTGTGGAAGGGAGCTATAAATTCCGACGTTCCAGAGTTGGGAGATGGTTGTTCTTTGCTTGTTCTTTAAGTCGTGTACATATTTCTTTATTCGAAAGATGTGTTTTGTGTGCATGTTTTGGGAAAATTGTTATTTGTTTTATAATGTAGCTTTCATACCTCATATGGGAAACTACTAATGACCGTTTTGCCGGTTCAAAAACTACGTTTGATCGTTGCCAAGCATGATTTTTAATGTAGCTTTCATACCTCATATTGGAAACTATTAATGACCGTTTTGCCGGTTCAAAAACTACGTTTGATCGTTGTCAAGCATGGGTTACGTTACACATGTAGTTAGGTTTTAACTAAAATAGTCGAACCAGAAGACATGATCCGAAACGAATAATAATAATAAAAATCCTGCTTCAAAAAGAAGGTAAGAAAATAGGTTTAAAATAGTTATTCATGAGTGGAATGCTTTTCCAGATTATATTAGAAGAGAGTAGAAGAATTCAAGAAGAATGTCGGTAGTTATTGGTTCTTATTCTTGAAGAAGTGTTGTTATTTGATTAAGTAAATTCACTACCTCATGTAAGAAAGTATTTAGAGGAAGACTACCACCAATTTGCCGATTCAAAAACTACGTTTGATATTCGTTAAAGTTGCATCTAAACATGGTCTTACTGCTTAGCCCATAAACGACGACTTTGCGAACACCATTTACATCTTCATTTCCCAATAAAAACGTTGGCTTTAAGCTTTATTTTTGAATTCGATTTTCGTTAAACTTTATTTGCCCTTAGAAAATTGTTTAATAGATTGATACATACACGGATTGATCAGAACTATGATCTTAATTTGTCTCATCATGAATATGGTCTTGATTTGTTGTTTCTTTCTATTACTTAAGCATAAAGCTCATTTTAGTTTCCACACTACGTTTATAACGTAAAAAGTGGAAGGTATTATAATCGTTCAGTCTGTCCGTCCGTCCGTCCGTCCGTCACCCACTTTCATAGTCCAAATTACAAATGCTACGGACAAGTGTGATACGTCCAAAAATTCAGCGCATCGAAATTAGAATACATTTTAGAAATTAGAATACAATTTCAGAAAAGAATTCGAAGTACTTTAAAATTTATTTTATTAATTAAAATTATATATTTATTATTTTAATTAAAAAACTTCAAAATTTAATGCTCATTTAAAAAAGCATAGGAAGCCATTTTTATTAGAATTAAATCACCATTGCCATTCGCAACAATCGCTCGAGAAACTTTAATTCTTTTAGACAATAAATTAAAATAAATTTATTTTTGTGACAGCGATCAGTTTGAAATGACGTCAAATATATTTCACTACGAGATTCTTTGTACGTTGATATGAAATATTTTCATTCTATTTAAAAGCGAGGAATATGACATATTTATTCTTTGAAATATAAATTGATTTTTGCAAACGATAAGTAATAATTATTGAATTTTAGAAATAAAATAAATGAAACTAGCCAAATTTAGCATGTAAATGTTTAATATAGAATATTAATGCCGTGTTTGTCGCCTTTTTACCTGTTAAACACAACTGTTGTGGTGGAAGCGGGTTAAGTGACAGATTCTGTTACTAACCTACTTGTTTGGCAAATGTTCTTGCTAACCATAGTTAATGGGTTATAAATGGTTTCGAACGAGAAATTCCAACAAACTTAATGCCAAAAGGGCAGGAGAACTCTTGAATTTTTCCCGAAAATGAAACGTACACCATCGTTCAAAACAACGTTTAAATTTTAACTACTCCAATTTTCAAATCAATCAAAACTACGGTGACGTTCCAAATATATTAACAGTATGTTGACTTTCGAAACGGATTGAAAACACGTCAAAATTTGAGACAGACTGAACAAACGTCGATACGATGTTCGAAACAAGCAACGAATAACTTACGAGAATGTGTCACGGAATAGATTTTTTACTTCCAATCACCTAATATGAAACATAAGGTAAGGAAGTCCGTCAACATTGTCCGTCTGTCTGTCCGCTCTACAGCTCGAAAAGTTTTTCGAGAAAATCCCGCATGCGCAAAGGGTAACTGCCATAGAACTTTTTTGGTTTTAAAGATATTGCTGGAAAAAAAAAACGAGAAAAAAGCTAATGACTTCAAATTTTTTTTTTTACACGAGCTCCCCGTGCATGTCTAACGCCATAATAAAGTTTTTTTAAAAATTGGTGATTGGAAGTTGTGCAGTGTTACACACCTAGTTTTCCTTGAAATTAAAGGCGTTCGCCGCGGAAGGTCCCAGGTTCGGGTCCGGGCATCGCCAAAATAACTGCCCACCTATAAACGGCCCATGTAGCCGAAAAATGTCCGACGAATAATACCTCGTGTAGAGGGAGTGCACGTTAAATATGCTCCAAAGTCCCGGCGCTGCGTACGATGTCGCCCTTAACGGTTGCGTTGGGTGCCTACTCAGGTGTCGGCTCGTCACTTGATTGTGGTTCTAAAATATGAAGCCCGTCGCCCCTAGCCCTTGTGTAGCTCTGACGATAATTTACTAAAACTAAATTTACTAAAAATTTACTAAACTAAACCTTTAAATTAAAGAACATCTAGTTTCTTTAAATTTCAAGCAACAAGTACGGAAGAACATTCTAACACTTCTTTTCTATGTTATTACTTGTCCCGGACAGAGGGGGGATATTTTTCGACTGCTAATGGACTAGAAAAGGAAAGAGTAGAACACGGGTGGTAAGTTATTCGCGATGGAACTATTGATGACGGAACGAGGAACCATCAATTTCACTGGAAGCGAACATGGTCATTCGTAATGCCAGCGCCATTTTTTTTTTACCTTTTTAACTTTTACTTTTTTTTTTAACTTTGATCCTTTTTTTACGATTGAAAGAGGGGGATTTTGAAATAAGGTATCTCGGATTCGAATTTTTTTATTTGTTTTAAAGTTAGATGGAATACTTTGAAGTCGGTTTGGAGGAATCGTTTGGAAATGAAAATTTATTGAATTGCGAGAAACTCATTGGTTGTTTGATGAGTTATCTGTTTTGGGATTCAACGTTATAGATTGTTGGTAAATTGTCGCAGAGTGAATTTAATGTTTTAAAAGCTATAAGTGCTTTTTTATAAAGTGTTTTTATATCTGTTATTTACAGAGGGAGAAGGCGTTTTTCTTTAAAATTAAAGTTAATGAGAGACGGTTAAAGTTTTGAATTTATGGATGGATGTTTGGTTTTTATGGCACAAGGGTATCAAAGGCCATACTGCGCCAAACACTACTACCCAACGTCAGAATATTAGAATATTCCAAATATTTGAGTTTTTCTCATCAAAAAGACACGATTTCTTACCGAATATGCAAAGTAGACGCCTCCTTGAAGTTAGCATATATTTTAAAGATATCTATCAACCATATATTGTTTACACAAAACATAAAAATAAATACAAATTTATAAAATCAAATTTTAAAAAGATCATATTATTAGAATAATGATAAAAGGCGTTCCAAAAAATTAGAATATTTGTCCATTTACGTGATTGGTCCACGTGGTGTTGAAATTTCATATAACTAGCGACGTATTAGAAGTAGTGACAGTACTGTTCCATGATTGAAAACAAAATTTCCGTTGTTGTTGCTTAGAATGGGCCGAAAAAAAGATACCTCTATTCTTACTAAGAATATAATTTTAACGTTACGGAATGAGGGGCTGACTCAACAGAAAATAGCCAGGAAGGTGAATTGCTCTCAAGGAACTGTGAGTAAAATTCTTCAGGACTACTATAGGAACAATAAATTTAAATATACTCGCGAAAAATGTGGTGCCAAACGAATAACAACAAGAGGCAAGAGAGATGTCTGAAAAGGATTACTGAAAAACATCGATTCAGGTCAGTGAATTTTATAAATAGGAAGTGGGAGAATCAGGAGTTGATACCTCAGTCAGCACTACACGACGTCGAATACTTGAAATCGGCTTTCGATCACGTGTACCAAAGAAAAAGCCATTCCTTAGTGCCAGACAAAAAAGGGCACGTTTGTTGTGGTGCCGAAAAAGGCTGCTTTGGGGCACCCAAGATTGGGGCAAAGTACTTTTCAGTGATGAATCAGTATTTTGCGTGTCTGTCGGTCCACAAGGTCACCGTGTTTGGCGTTTTTCTCGAGAGGCTTTTCAGCAACAGTGCTTAAAACGCACAGTTAAGTTCAGCACATCAATAATGGTTTGGGGGTGTTTCAGTGCCAATGGCTTAGGAAAGCTTTGTGTATTGAAAGGCACTGTTAATTCCGAAGTGTACAAGTCCGTTCTTGACAATTATATGATCCCTGCCTCTGAAGATCTATTTGAAGGGGAATTTGTCTTCCAACAAGACAGCGCATCATGTCACACATCGAAAGCCACCTTGTCTTGGCTGAAAGATAATGAAGTACAACTACTTCCTTGGCCCGTGAATTCACCTGATTTAAATCCTATAGAAAATATATGGGGCTTAATGAAGAAAAAACTGAAAATATTGGCTCCAAAGGACCAGAACGAACTCACAAAATTCGTTAACCGTGCTTGGTATGATATCAGCCAAGATCATTGTAAAAAATTAGTTGAAAGTATGCCGGATCGACTGCGAGATGTGATAAAAGAAAGGGGCGATGCAACCAAATACTGATTAGTTGCAAATAAAACTTGTAAGAGCAATTTATTTTATTTGTTTACACATTATTCTAATTTTGTGAACTACCATTAGGATGTATTCTATTTTTGTGATTTTTTATATTTTGATTTTAAAAGTAAATTTGCAAAATCAAGCCAATTGTTTTATGTTATTTTCATTAACAAATCTTATAAAATGTAATAAAACAAAAGAATTTGTGAGACTTTAGTTGTGTATAAAAATAAATGCAACTTTCAAAGTTTTGAAATGTTTTATTCTCATTATTCTAATATTCTGACGTTGGGTAGTAGGTTCTTAAAGATTAAAATAGTACATAAAAATGAAATGGAACATTTAAAAACGATTAAAAATCTAAATCAACGACTATGTTTTTCTAAATAAAAGCCTAAAAGGGTTCTTAAAATTACACAACATTTAAAAACAGGTATCTAATTCGAAGTATAAAATTCTATATCCACTAAAAAATTGAATTTACGTGTTTAGTGACCATGTATTGTACTAAGTTGATATTTTTTTAACACAATCAAGTGCATAAATATTTATTTGGGCGTTTTTTTACCACTGTTTGGGCATTTTCACGTCTTGAGTGGCAACCGTCTCACCGGAATGAAACTAAGGTCTCGATTGGTCAATCAATGTAGTGGGTGGATCTTACTCCGTCCAACCACCAATGAAATCCAGGAATGAAAGGAGGAATAATATCCGTCACGTGAATCAGCCTATTCTAATGTCTTTTAAGAAGTAAATATTTAATGGTGAAATTAGTGGTTCCCCAAATGTGTAAGTTCGGGAATTCTTCAGCACTCGTTTAACGGGGTAAATATTAATTTTACCACTTTTACATCATTGCAGTTAACAACCAAAAATATTTTTAACCACATCTTAAAGTTAAGGTTTTTTTAGTTCTTCAACTAGCAATTAATAGGGATATAAGATAGTATAACTATACAGTCTGTGGACAAATTATTAAACGCACTGCAAGATTTCATGTAAATATTAATTTCCGGGTGATATTGTACCGTTTTATTATTTTAAATTGATTTGTTTTTTTATATTAACCAATTAATTACCGATTTATTTGACATAAATAAAACAGCATTAATTTAGAAAAGCATAAGTTTATTAAGTTTTAAAGAAAAGTGAAATTAATGTTTGTAAAAGTCAATATTTAGTTGAGCTACCTTTAGCCGCTATCAAAGCTTTAATTCTGTGCGGCATGCTATCAATGCAAGACTGTACTGTCTCCTGAATTTGAGGATGATGATTCCACACATAAATAATCTTATAATAAATAATTAATATAAATTAATCTTAATCATAATTATCTTAAAATAAATACAAATATCTAGTCTACAACAATTCTTTGAAATACAAATCAATAGTATTGTAGTTTAAATATACCATTATTGCGTAAAAACTCTTAAGAAATATAAAATTACTAAAAAAAAATACAGTGCATCTTATATTTGTCCAGGGACTATAGGGAAAAAACCCGAAAATTTTAACAACAAATACCTTAGTTACAATTTGATAAGTATTTTTGGAAAAAAAAAACTTATTTTTTACGATATTTCACAAATTCAAATACGTAACAAATTATCACTTGATTTAAAACTTTGCAGATACATAGATTTACTGCGTTTGAAAAGAGTTTCATTATAGTTTACTCATTTCAACTTAAGTAAAAGACATTTAATATCAATGTTTCGTTAAAATGACTTTTTTCTCTTTCGTGCATAGTTAATTTATTTGTCTTGCTTTTTTTAAATAATTTTTTGATGAAAACATTTTTATTGCATTGTTTTAAAATAAGATAATATTTTTTGTATTTACGAAACAAAAAGGTTTAAAATCTCAATTGCCACTTTCTCTATAAAGCATTTTTCCCATTATAAATATTCACCTCAGTAATAAAAGGTCCTATCCCATGATATAAAGTTGTACAGTTGCCCTTTTTCTACTAGGATATAAAAATATAATTAAAAATAGAACGATATAAGCAATTGATGGGGAAATAATTACACCAATTTAAGACCTTTAAAAAAAATTCCACTTACAAACAACAATTTTAAAAAGTACAGTAATTCAACTTTATCGAAAGTATATCTTAATAACTTGATTTCTAAATGGGACTTTTTGTAATTAGTTTACATTTCACTTGTTTTGTGACTTTCCAAGTAAATAAAAAATGGCTAATAAAAAAACAGCGTAAATCCTGAGCAGAATTGCCAATTAAGCATTTGATATTGAAACTCTAATTATAAATAACCCAACGTAAATAAAATTTAGGTTGCAGGATTTTTTGTATGCTGAGTTTGTGGTTACTTTTAATTAAATAATGCTCGAATGAATGTCTTTTTGTTTTATTTATGTTCGTAAAAAAAATTCAAGGAAGACCTTTAGGAGGTTAAAATTACAGTTGCGCTTTAAATGGCTGTAAAATGAGAACTAATTGACCGAATTATGCTAAACTTAATCGAACTTAACAAAATTCTGTTTGGAGTTTTCGTAAATCTGTAATATTTGACGCATGACCTCGAATAGCTGTCGAGTTGTTTTCTCTGTACATTCTTAAAACAAACGAGCGGTTTTAACTCAGTCTGAGTTAATTTCCACTCCTTTCTGTGCCGAAAATGCACTTCCCCTATAGGAGTGGATTTCACTCTTTTGTTTTAAGAGTGTAGGAAAGCGCTGGAATGAGATCTTATAGTCCCTAACAATTCTTAAATTTTTTTAAAGACTCTTTATTTATTAGTGTTTAATTTAGAACCTTGATAAATAAATTTAATGCGTCAAGGAAAAAATAAATAAATAACAAAAAAATTGAGTTTGAATCTTTAAAAAACGTTTGGTACGGATACCGAATTTTAGGAGTTTATATCTTTTGTAATGAAGGCGTCATTTAGAAGCCGATTTCTAAATAACATTGCGCATTGTAAGCGTAGGCTTTACGGCTATTTTTAATTTGAAAGTAATTTTAGCGCGAGCGAAAATTGAGTATCAGTACGGAAAAGCCCGTGAGTTTAGTATGCAAGATTGTAATTTGAACATTATAATTTGTTTTTTTTATTTATTCAAACAAAAAATCAAATTATTATATTTTATAAAATCTTATATTTCAATTTATTTGATTTTTAAAGCTTGGTCACGTTTACACAAATCTATTTAAGTTTACATATGTAAATAAATAAGAGGAATATTTAGGCAGTAATGGAAAATTTTACTTTATAAAAAAACTTACAAACTCAGAAGACGTCGCATGTCTGTTTCCTTCTCCATCTTATTTGGCCAGGTAGGGCAAAGACGATATCTAAGGAAGTCCTGAAATTAATTTTTAGCTATGTTGCTTGGCCTAGCATGCGGAAGGTCCCAGGTTCGGGTCCGGGCATCGCCAAAATAACTGCCGACCTATAAACGGCCCGTGCAGCCAAAAATGTCCGTCGAATAATACCCCGTGTGGAGGGAGTGCACGTTAAATATCCTTCAAAGTCCTAACGCTGCGTACGATGTCGCTCTTAACGGTTGCGTTGGGTACCTACTCATGCGTCGGCTCGTCACTTGACTGTGATTCTAAAATACGACTCCCGTAGCCAATAGCCCTCGTGTAGCTCTAGTGCGACGATAATTTAAACAAAACTTAGCTATGTTGCAGGGGAATTAGATATATTTGTTACTATGTATCATGATTAGAACGGAGATTACTATTCTAGCTCTGCACACATTATGCATTTTCACAGTGGTCTACGGGGAGTACAGCTATGATATAATGGCCGGTCTGTTCGTACGTAGGGTTTCTATACCTATTCAGTTGCATGAAATATGAAGTGGAATGTTTACCACATTTTAGCATTTTCGCTGCTTGGCAACTTAACGCGAGTCGCCAAATAAAGAACGGCCATCATATCATAACTGTTTCAGTATTTGTTGCAAAATTAGTTACTAAAAATCTAGACGACAGCTTTATCATTGGTATCATAAGTATAAATCCTTAATAGCTTTTCTTAAATGAATCTCGATAACAGTCGCCAAGATTTCTTCATTTTTCATCGCCCAATGCTTGTTCTTTTTTTCTGCTGATTTAAAGTGTGTTAAAGATTGATATGGCTGGCACTTCACTCCTTGGAGATTTTATAAAAAGAATCAGGATTCGAAACACATTTAGTAGTTTCTCTAAAAGCGTGTAAATTCCTCCTTTTAACACATTAACGATGAAATTTGCCATGCAAAACTAAGCTTTCTGCTTAAGTTTGTCCAAATAAACAATACAATATATCATGCTAGCAAATAAATACCCGTTCTTCGCACGGACTAAAAGAATATCAAATCGATCCACTTATATGTGTCATTTAATTTGCTATAGGATAATAAGCTTTGCCTTTGTTCCCGTTCATTATAAAGAATAAAATCCCGTTACTTATATTGCTTTGAAATTCCAAAATAAAAATACATCACTGTAAAATGCACATCCTCATATCACAAAAAATCTTCTTCAATATGAACTTACTGTCATCGCGGTTTTCCTGATAAATTCAAAATTAACCATAATTGTATAACAATGTTATTTCACGTCAAAACCTCCATTCTGGGTAAAAAAAAACCATTTAGCTCATTGGCACGTTTAATTATTTTTCCAAATCATTAATTTAGTTTTTGAAGGTAATAGGGCAAGAAAATAAAAGCCATTTCAAATTTAATTAATTTTTGTGTTCATTTTAATTTCTTCTGTGGAATGGCAACACGAAAAGGAAAAAATGTTCGGATTTGAACGAAAGCGGTGTATTTTTTTTAGAAAATTAGAATTTCTCTAAAAATGGAACAAATATGAAAAACCTAAGCCTCAGGTGCACACGTTGGTATTAAAGGGAATCTATCTTTAAAATTTCGAATTTCTGACGGCAGTATAAGTAGGTCTTTTACGATCCACAGACTCTTTCTTTTATTATTATAGATATGTTCCCTACGTGAAACTCCTCAACGGGACGGGATCCAGTCGGACATCAAATGGAAAAATAATAATAATAATGCTGACATTGGTATGAGGAGAGTTATAATATCCTGATGGTTTGCTGACCAGTATGGAGGTAGATCGATTGGCATAAAATGAAAGTTAATATAATTTACAAGTCACCGTTATTAAGGGTACTCCCACGCAACGCCGGGTTTATAAAGCCAATAATTTGTAAGATTAAAGTAAAATTGTAAATAAAGTGTATTATTTTAGGAATAGGTCTTAATCCAACAAAGACCCATTTATGAATACTATATTTATATCCCTCCTTACGAATAAGAACATTAATTTTAAGTTTTTAAAATTCGTTTTTGCGTAACACTTAAATTGTCGTACATAAATTTTTCAGTACTATGGTTCACATTTGTCTTATGTATTGTTTATTTGGACAAACTTAAGCAAAAAGCTAAGTTACGCATGGAGCCCCAGAGCCCTAGGTCACGAAAGCTGAAATGGGCACGGCAGGCCTTGGCCCACTAATGGGCTGTTGTGCCGAGTTTAGTGTTTTTAGGGACCAATTCAATTTAGGGGTCCATTCAGTTACCTTTAATTCCATTGATTTATTGAGTGATAATTAAAAGTCGTGTAGTGTTTTACGCCCTGGTTTTTTCTGACAATGCACTTTGCCTTGAGATCAACACTATGCCAAGTCAGAAAAATAATGCATGGCAGATATCACAAAAATCATCGATATCTTGTCAATTTTTTTATGCGAGACAATAATAAAAACCTATAGAAACATTAAAAAATGAGAGTTAGCTTAATATTTTTTATTTTCTTTATGAAAATAAAAATGTCTCTATGATTAAGCATCGTTCTGTTACACGTAGTGCAAATTCACACTAAGCGAAATTGACCACTTAGATATTCCATTATAAATTTGGCCTTTATTACGATTGGCTCACTTTCAAATGGAACGTAGTTCTCGGAATATCAGCAGAAACGGAACTTAATCATATGAAATAGTAGTAGAATACACTGTAAATAACAATAGGAAATATCCACTAATGGAAAAGCTAAATTATCTTTTTGGCAATTCGTCAGCACATTTTAAACTTAATGGCTTGTAATAAATAATTATATTGGCTTTCTCTTTAATTTTTGATGAAAATAAAAACTTTTCCTATGTTAAATCATAGTAGAAGCGTCACTTGAGGATATCTTTGAAAAACTGTGACAGACACAATACAAAAACATGTGAATTTTTGAAACTACAAAAAAGTCCACTCAATATCTTGATGGCACTGATATTAACCTATAATGGAGAACGATGTTCATTTATCTTTTAAAACTACATATTTACTGTAAAACTAACATTATAATACTTTGATATAAAGTGTAACCACAGTATGGATCTAATTTTATAGATTTTTATTTACAATGCATATATTACATTTAAAGGGTCTTGCAAAAGTTGCAAAACTTGCATTCTCCAAAGTATAGCTAAGCTATTATAGGATCCAGTACGTTTATTGGTGATTTGGTCAAATTGAGGAGTCTAGAAGCCAAAGTCATGAAACAGTACAAGTGCAGTTTTTGGTATTGGAGTTAAGTGCACTAAGTAGTCAAATATTGTTTTGTAGTCAAATTTTGTTAGGGTAAACTTACTTATACCTTTTTCACTCCAACATGGAGCATAGGGCCTCCGTCATGGTCCGCCACCTCACAATGTTGGCAGCAACGGTCTTAATCTCTCCCCATGACTTATTAAGTTTTTTTACTTCCTTGTTGATTGTTCTACGCCACGTTGTTTTTGGCTTCCCTCTTTTTCTTTTGCCTTGCGAATTCCATTCTAAAGCTTCCTTTACTTTGAATTTTTCGGGCTTGCGTAGCACATGCCCGATCCATCGCCATTTTCATTTTCTAATTTCATATTCTATTGGTTTTTGATTACATGTTTTTAGGGTAAGCGATACCAGAAATCACCGTATGGTGCTGCTATCTAGCGAATGGTGTAAGGTGCAACCTCTTATGTCAGCTACTTCCCTGAGACTCTACTAACCTTGTTTTTTTATTATCAATGAGTAGTTACTTGTACCCTTTGCCTTTTACACCCCTCAAATGAATTTATGATTGTTCAAATTCTACAATAAACGAAGCGGACCCTGTATCTTATTTATATTTTGGGGTGATTCCATGTAACTGCAGTGTAAATCACAATTTAAGAGGAGCGTACAAGCTTTTTTTAAATTTGAAAAAGTAAATCAAATTAAATAAAGTACGTGATATTATTTAGTTTTAAATTAGTGTAGATCAGCATTTCCGCTAATTGTTTTTCATTTAATGTTAAAAGTTGTAGTTATAGTCACTTCTTACACACGTGACTTACACTACAGACAGGATAATTTTGCATGGAATTACCGACTTACACTACAGACAGGATAATTTTGCATGGAATTACCCTTAATATAAATTTTAAAATTTTATTAATAATTATTTAAATTTTATAATTTTATAAATATTAAAAGTGCTACTGGGAAACATGATAGTCAGGTGACGGGTTTATAGGTCTTTATACCCCCCCCCCCCCCCCTATAGAGGGTTTAAGGTCAGCGTCCGACCTTTATTTATGGCGTAAATTTATAGTCGCCAATGAACGGAGCCTATCTCTTAGTTATACTTTGTAGAATCAGAGTTTTTCAAAACCAAATATTTCTTTTATATTAGACCTCGTACAACAGGCAACGGCATCATCGAATTCAACGAGTTCTGCTTCATGGTGAGCAACAAGATGAAGGAGCGCAACAGAGAGAAGGAGCTAAAATACAACTTGTCTACGATTAACTCCAATTATCCAAATTAACAGTTATATGAATGTGATATATCGTACAAATCTTTATAAAGTTATAATATTAACCACACAAATCTCTATAATATTCTAATATTCAGTTCTTTCTTAATAACTCTCAGTTAATGTCTTGCCGATCCATCGAACAGTTCCCACGTTTCAATAGGCGTCAATACAATCTTTCCCACAGAAATAGCAGACCCAGCAGACTGTTTTGACTTCTGATCCACTCTTTTCATGACCATTAAAAATAGTCACTTTTCAATTAGACATCGAGATGTAAAGTTGTGTGTGCTTTTTGGCGTGCCGAGCTACGGCTCTGGCCCCTGTCCATCACAAACTCTAAAATATGCTTTATTTACAATAAAACACTCTTTGGACGACCAATATTCCTTCGTTTCTTGATTAACTAAATAAGAATTATACTCTCATGTGTAGTAGATGTTATTTTATTACATGGAATTTGGTTAAGTTCCAATTGCTTCGGATAATTGAAGTTCTACTGTAGACATTTCATTTATATTAGATTGTAAACTACAATGATAAACTGTTTTTTTCTACTAGGCAACGGCACCATCGAATTCAACGAGTTTTGCTTCATGATGAGCAACAAGATGAAGGAGTGCGACAGCGAGAAGTAGCTAAAACATAACTGGTCTCCGATTAACTCCAATTATCCAAATTAACAGTTATATGAATTTGGTTAGGTTCCAATTGCTTCGGATAATTGAAGTTCTACTGTAGACATTTCATTTATATTAGATTGTAAACTACAATGATAAACTGTTTTTTTTTTCTACTAGGCAACGGCACCATCGAATTCAACGAGTTCTGCTTCATGATGAGCAACAAGATGAAGGAGCGCGACAGCGAGAAGGAGCTGAAGGAAGCGTTCCGCGTGTTCGACAAGAACGGAGACGGGTTCATCTCGGCCCCCGAACTGCGCGCAGTCATGACGAACCTCGGAGAGAAGCTCACCGACGACGAGGTCGATGATATGATCAAAGAAGCCGATCTCGACGGCGACGGACTCGTCAACTACGACGGTAATTCCATTATATTCTTAATTTGTTGCATATACTAGCTGATGTGTCGTAGAATTATCTTGTTTTTGGGTGCCTCTTATTGAAATAGTTTACATGAAGAGGTCGGCAACATGATCAAAGAAGCCGACCTCTACGGGGACGGACTCGTCAACTATGTCAGTAACTTATCAATCACATGATTTGCATAGACTAATGGATTTGTTTGTTACTTGTTTTAACTTGCATGTCTTTAATTTTAAATAAGTTACATGCATGAAAGAGGTCGGCAACATGATCAAGGTGGCCGACCTCGACGGGGACGGGCTCGTCAACTACGACGGTAATTCCTTCATCGCCCACTTTCTTAATTTCAATATGGTTGCGTTGTGTGAATACTCAAGTGTGGGCTCGTCACCTGACTGTGGTTCTAAATTACGACGCCCGTCGCCAATAGCCCTCTTGTAGCTCTAGTGCGACGATAATTCAAACTGAGCAAAACTTAATTTCAATACACCATCTGATGTGTCGCACTATGCTCTTATTAGGAAGTCCGTCATTAAAGGAGGGGCCGGGGTTATTTCGTTTACTAAAACTGTAACCAGCTTCGCGCACTCACTTAATTTACTTAGTTAAAACTGCGTTATACCATAGCCTCGTATCTCTCATTTTCTTAAAAACTTTATATACTTAATAACCATACTAAATGAAGGTTCTATACTTTAAATAAAAGAAGGTTCTATACTTTAATATAAGAAGGTTCTATTTACTTACTAAATATAACAGGTTCTATACTTTAAATATAAGAAGGTTCTATACTTTAAATATAAGAAGGTTCTATACTTTAAATATAAGAAGGTTCTATACTTTAAATATAAGAAGGTTCTATACTTTAAATATAAGAAGGTTCTATACTTTAAATATAAGAAGGTTCTATACTTTAAATATAAGAAGGTTCTATACTTTAAATATAAGAAGGTTCTATACTTTAAATATAAGAAGGTTCTATACTTTAAATATAAGAAGGTTCTATACTTTAAATATAAGAAGGTTCTATACTTTAAATATAAGAAGGTTCTATACTTTAAATATAAGAAGGTTCTATACTTTAAATATAAGAAGGTTCTATACTTTAAATATAAGAAGGTTCTATACTTTAAATATAAAGGTTCTATACTTTAAATATAAGAAGGTTCTATACTTTAAATATAAGAAGGTTCTATACTTTAAATATAAGAAGGTTCTATACTTTAAATATAAGAAGGTTCTATACTTTAAATATAAGAAGGTTCTATACTTTAAATATAAGAAGGTTCTATACTTTAAATATAAGAAGGTTCTATACTTTAAATATAAGAAGGTTCTATACTTTAAATATAAGAAGGTTCTATACTTTAAATATAAGAAGGTTCTATACTTTAAATATAAGAAGGTTCTATACTTTAAATATAAGAAGGTTCTATACTTTAAATATAAGAAGGTTCTATACTTTAAATATAAGAAGGTTCTATACTTTAAATATAAGAAGGTTCTATACTTTAAATATAAGAAGGTTCTATACCTTAAATATAAGAAGGTTCTATACTTTAAATATAAGAAGGTTCTATTCTATAAAAACACAGACTATGGGCACAACAGATTTTGGAAGCCCCTTACGAAAACTTCTGTGTACGATTGCCCCATAATTATAGTACTAGTTGACTGATGTATAAGGGTTTTTTTTATCATAAGATAAGTATTTATATCATCTTCCTGATTATACATTGATCAGACCAATCACGTTGAGTCAATATCTAAGTCAAAGTCAAGCTAAACAAATTGGAGCTTAAAAATAACAAAATGTACAACAAATTTCAGGGTCCACAACATTTAACATAAAATAAACTGGAATTTTGGGACCCCTAAAATTTGGGAGCCCTAGGCCCGGGTCTAACGGGCTTTATGATAGATCAGGCTTTGAATATCAGTTGGACATTATGAGGTTGACGACCTAACCCGTCGCTAAACACCCCTTCTTCACGAACTACTTACCCAGGGCCAGATTTAGATTTTATGCGCCCCTAGGCCCGTGGTTTTTTGTCGCCCCCTCTTCACACCATCGTAAAGGAGAGAGAAATTTGACCTCAGAAAGGTCTTTGTGAAGATAATTTGTATTTTATTCTAATTCATCGTGAAGTAAAATTAATTAAATAAAATAAATAACAAATTAAATTAAATAAATAACGCGCTGTAGATACACACTGACAGCCAAGCAAAAGATTCGCCCGTCCAGCGTCACCTATAAGAGGAAGGCGATTGGGACTTTTATTCGTGGAGAGCATGTAGATGTAGACATGTATTGTAGTCTTTAACATTTTATGGAAATTTTCTGACAAAAAAATGCGGAATAATTTTGCGCCCCTCATCATGGTGCGCCCCTAAGCCCGGGCCTATAGGGCCTGTTGGTAAATCCAGCCATGTACTTACCTAACCTCTTCCTTCATTTCAGAGTTCGTGAACATCTTAACGGGCAAGCAATGATGAAGAGACAAGCACCCGGACCGGTGACGTGTACATATTTGTGCCATGGAACACTCTCCAACACCACTCTTCGGCTCCCTCTTTGACCCTGTCGTGAAGAGATCCTCATCTGTGCTCAAAAGCACCCTACTCGGCCCTACTCGAAAAAAATAGAGTCACGAGATATTGATAACAAGAGTCGCGACAACCTTGGCGGTTTACCAAGGTCTTTTATCTTGGTGAACGATCGCTGTGGGCCTAGAAGCCACCGATTTGGCTTAGAAATCCTAGAAGCCACTGATTTGGCTAGAATGAAGCGTTCACGAAGTTCTTTTTAGCTTGGTGAACGCAAGGCGGATCGCTGTTGGCCTAGAAGCCGCGGATTTGGCTATGAATGAAGCGTTCGCCAACACTGCAGGTTGTCGTGACTCTACTCGTAAGTCGATATTGAATGACTCTATACACGGAACTCGATCCGCCATGGTTATTTTTCTACGACTGAAAAAAAAAGAACAACGAAAGAACATTCTAGAATTATCTCTCACTCTCTGAACCCGATGTCTTCTGTGGACTTGTTTTAGAGTGGAGTCCCAACGGAGGTGGGAGGAAGGTTTATATGTTTTGTAAGTTAAAGACACAGGCTGAAATAGGTTGCCATGTGAAGCCATTTATCTTTTTGATAGTAGGCCCAAAGTAATGCTTGGCAATTAATTTGGCCATATTTTATTGCGATACATTATTTAAATTGATTTGGTTGTAAGTTAATTGTATGTTTTCTTGCAGTTCAGATATAGTTTTAAAAGTAATATCATTTTATTTTTTTTGAAAACGAAATGTATGTATCTTACATTAATACACTGAGTTCGTATCGTAATTTAGTAAAATATGAATATTTTATATGTTACCTTTTGAAGATTCCATATACTAGATTTGCAATCTTCAAATGCCACATTTTCAGTTTTTTGGGTATCAATTTTAACAAATCAAAATGAAATGAGTGAAATTTTATTTTTGATTTAAAAACAGATAAATAATTGTTTTTTAATTAATAGTTATATATATTATAAATTTATATTTCAAATGTTATGGCAAAAGTTATTTGTTTTGGGCCTACTTTTTCGATTGCGAGGCACCTTCACTTAAAATCGCGCCAAATATCCCAACCTTCTTCTCTTCTCCCTTGGGTAGAGTCACTTCTTCGCAGGAAACCTGAAAGTTTAGTTCTGAAACCTAATATCTTGACAACTCGCTCCTTTAGAAGGGTGCGAGGCCCAGTGTGAACACAAGCGGATAATGCGATACCATATCCTAATAATTAATTTATTTTAGAAAATCCATCGGAATAAAGTCGTCGGGTTATGTTATCGATTTGATGTCGAATCTTGCGTCTAAATTACGTATTTGAAACGAAATGAATGTGGTACTGTAATACATTACAGCAACAGAACCCATCTACTTTTTTTATGTGATTTCAATCGCGTGTGGTAAATAAAATACCAGGTTATTCATTTTCCGTTAAAATAAAGGTTTTTATACTTAAAGAGATAGAAATTACACACAAAAGTAAAGAAAAGATGTTCTAGCTTTTATATAATAGTTTTAGGCCACTGAAATAAATGTGCAAGAGTTTTAGAAATTTTTTATAACACGTACTTTAGAAATAAGCTTGTTTATCTTGCATGCACACAACTTTTTTTCCCTATTAAATTATTTTTTTGAAAATGCACTATTTTATTGAGAACCCTTTTGATTTTTAGTAAAGAGTTGTTTCAGTGGTATATTGGGCAACTGCCATTTGGTCGAAGATTGAAATAGAACATGTGTGCAACAAATTATTCTAATTTTTAAGACTATAACTATAATCATGTTCAATATAACGTCAAGTACCCCGGTTAAAAGTACCTAAATTTAAAAAAAAATCGAAGTTTGTTAGCTTTTTTGCAATGATAATAAAATTGTATGGTAAAAAAAAATCTCGTAACACCTCAAAATTAAATTTTTTTATCTATAGCTTTTAGTTTAAGCCCTTAAAAGAGCAAACTTTTTATTTCATGTGGTAACCAATTTAATTGATATTAATTAAATGTATTGTTCCTCTATTAAATTTTTTATACTGTTTCTTAATGTAAAATATTATCAAATAAGTTAGTAACGTTTAAATCATGTTTTTAACTGGGTTTTTTTATAAATTACCAACTCTTGTAATACATCAATAGAGCGAAGCATCAATAGTTATGTATAAAATAAAATTTATCAAGTTTTCAATGCGTCAAAAAATATTACCGACTGAAGTTATGGTAAGAATGCTATGATACCATACTTTAACTTTATTAACTTTTAATTTTATATTAGGTACTCAACTAAAACTTTCGGGCAAAAATTTCGAACTCTGAGTGTTAATAAGGGCATGATATATCATGCCCTTAGTCGACATGTGAATTGATTAAATGAAGTTAAAGATACGCGAATTCCTTTTTATCTAATTGATAATAGTTATAATAGAAGGATTCTTAGGACCGGAATTCGTTACCAGCTACGAATTCAGTGAAATGGGAAAATCAATTTTAACAATGAACTTTGAACGGTTTTACCGAACGAATATTGTTATACCACGAGTTTCAAATAAAGTTATAACTATATAGACTCGAAGGAAATGTTTGTTAATTAAAGTTCTTATGAAAAAACTATTCAATTGGGTAAAAATTTAAAAATTTTAAGACGGTTTGAAATTTTGATACTAATTTATAAAATCTAAGAATTTCGATAATACTGAATAACGAAAAATATAACAACTTTATGTGAATTAATTTTATAAGTTTAAATTATTTAATTAGACTACAAGTTTTGTTATTTTAATCCAAACTATATATTCGATATACTTAAAGACGAGAATCACTTGAAGAATTCTTAGCGAAGCAATATTCGTTTCGATAAATACTAGAATAACAACGAAAATCCTTGATACGGTTAATTTAAATGCTCGATTAGACTGCTATTTGATCTAGAATACAGTTTGTTATTATTTTAATCTCAAATATATTATTCGATATAAAGCATATACGAGAAACTCACTCCTGTTGAATCTCAAAATCTTCGGTTAGCGAATGACTATAGCTAATTGTTTATATTTTAATCTTCAAACTATATTATTCGATATAAAGCAAGACTAATAACGAAGAAAATGATGTTCAAGAGACCAACACTTCCTTGATAGTCCGAAATCTGACTTTTAGTTTTTAATTAATGCTTCGGATTAGCGAGCATGGACTATTTTGAATCTAGGAACTACAAGCTTTTGTTTATATTTTAATCTCAAACTATATTATTCGATATAAAAGCAAGACTAATAACGAAGAAAATGATTCAAAACCAACACTTCCTTGATAGTCCGAAATCTAGTTTTTAATTAATTCTTCGGATTAGCAATAATGGACTATTTTCGAACTACAGCATTCAGGTTTCCTACGAAGTTATTGACAATGGTATCTTGTAACCTATAAACTGTATTCCAGCTTACGTTTCGTTACCTAAGCAAGTTTATAAGAAATGCACTGTTTTAATCCTTGTATGTTAAAAATGCAGTTTTTAGTGTATATCCTACCCAGTGGGTACCTTTCCTCTCTCTCTGTGAGTGCATTCTAGTCTCGGCACCCTGTTTATTTTTTTGTACATAATAAATGTTATAAGAATACAAACTGTGTTTAGTTTCTTTTGCATCACATACCGCTAGACTGCAGTGGTTCCCAACCTTTTCTGGACGATCCACCCTTTTTTTTAGGTTGACTTACACCTATCGCACCCTTTTAATTTTCATGTTATGTCGAATTATAATTTGAGTTAAAGTGTAACTAATAAAGCAGTTTTATAATTTTAAACACTTACTACCACAGATCAAAACAACCAAAGCAGCTTTATCTGGTCACTAATAAAATAGAAAAAATAAAATGTACATTTTTAAAAGATTTTTTTTTGACAGAAAGAAGAAAAGTAAAATAATTAACTAAGATCTTTGAATTGGATTCTGGAAAATTTAAGAGAGTTGACAGAAAAAAATTGAATGTTTGAAAACTTTTTTATTGTTTCATCTTACAATTTCAATAGCTGTCTTGTACCTGTTGCATTTTAGTTAAAGTTTGAATATCCAGCTTTATATTTGTCAAGTTCAAGCGCAAGTCTCCTTTGAGTCAAATGCCTAACTGATTTCTTTGTTCAGTGAGGAGCTGGTCAACAGAACTAAATCACTTTGAGACGTGGTTCAGCTTTTTACCACAGTTGTGGATAAGTGTCCATAAGCTTCACCTAGACTAGCTCAGAACCGATCTGCTTGAAAATGATTTTCGCCTCACAGATCTATATTGTATACAGGTATCTTATTTTAATTTTCCCCCTTTGAATAATTATTGCCCCCCGATTATTTATTCACCCCCAACTATTTATTGCCCCCTTGATAACACAAATCGCCCACTTGGGGGCGATCGCCCCCAGGTTGGGAACCACTGCGCTAGACTGCCGTGGGCAGGTAAACTGCATAAATGACCCACTATAGATTGACGATTCTGAGCATAATCTCGATAAGCCAGAAGCCCGACAGCCGAAATACCGACGGGACATAACCCCGACAGAGTCGTGACCCGACTATTCAATAAATTAATGCCGTTATACCTGATTAAGGGTAATTTAATTACTAATTTTTGCATTGGATTATGGCCTTTCGAGATTTCGGGGATCTGACTTGTTCGGCTTTAAAAAGTGTCGACACTGGCAAATTTGACATTTTGAGTAAATATTGAACTTATATGAAAGTAAGCAAGATTTGAAGTTTTAAAATGAAAGATTGGTACGGGGCGGGGCCAGTTTTGTGGGATATAGTAGGGTAGGTACATATATATTCCAGCTTGTGTGCTTGATCAGAGACCCGTTTATAAGCGTTTTGTAGGATCGAAGAGAATAATGTTTGACGTAGCTGTTACGTCACCATAGACGTGCGGTTCTAGTTTGGACGACTTTTAGCTGTGGTTTCTTCGCGAGGTATGAAAGTTTGAGATCTGAGTAGGCGGGGCCATTCCTGTCGCCTATTGATTGATAAAGTTTTGAAATCAATCGAGTTAATAAAACACACAACAAGGATCCAAATCTCACCCCTCAACAGCTATATGGATTTAACTCGGAGACAACTTTAGAGACTTTTCGACCACAGACCACACACCATATGGTCTCATTAAACAAATCAAAACCCTTGGCTTGAACCAGAGTATAGGATGAACTGGAACCAACAATTCGCTACTCTAAACCAGACCTGAGAGACGATCTGAGAAAGCTACCACTAGCTGCTGGTTAAAACGTTTGCCTTGCTGGCGGAAGGTTAGAGGTTCGGGTCTGGGCATCGCCAAAATAACTGTTGACCTATAACCGGCCCATGCAGCCAAAAAATATCCGACGAGTAATACCCCGTGTGGAGAGTAGTGCACGTTAAATATGCTCCAAAGTTCCAACACTGCGTACGATGTCGCCCTTAAAAGTTGCTTTGGGTGCCTACTCAGGTGTCGGTTCATCACTTGACTGTTGTTCTAAATTATACAAAGCTGCGTACGATGTCGCCCTTAACGGTTGCGTTGGGTGCCTACTCAGGTGTCGGCTCGTCACCTGAGTAGCGAAGAAACCACAGCCAAAGTCGGCTCGTCACCTGACTGTGGTTCTAAACTACGACGCCCGTCGCCAATAGCCCTTGTCGAGCTCTAGTGCGACGATAATTTAAACTAACCAAACCTAAAAATATGTGTTTTGTAAAAGCGGCACTTTACTGCATACGATCCTGAACGCGTATTTTGAAAACTACTCAAAATTACGAGTTGTGCGTGACTGCGTTAAGACCCCGTTAGAGCTAGAAATAAGCATCAGTCAGAAACTTTCCACGGGCGACCAGACTGCGTGGGGCCCAGATGGCCTAGTGGTTTGGATCACAGAGTATTACGCTAGCAGTCTGCGCGCAGTAACGGGTGCGGGTTCGATTCCCGCCTTCGCCCTGGGTGTACTTCCTTTCTCTGTGTGACAGTAAAAATTCTATCTGTGTCTGTCTTACTTGACGAAGGTTTATAAGCGGGTCTCTGATCAAGCACACAAGCCGGAATATATATGGACTGTGTGTAAAATTTGAATTTAGAAATTAAATTGAATTTTTAATTGATACACTAAAGTTCTATAGTAAAAACAGCGATCCAGATAGTGAATACACGGAAAGCCAATCCGAGGCCCTTTGGAATGTTGCCTATTAAAATACAGGTAAAGTCTATTTCCGTTATATTTCGTGACTATTTTTTTAGTATTGGGTGTGAATATCAAATTATTAAGGCCTCAGTTTGGACAATTAGAAAAAGTCTTTAAAACACCATATAATACTGTCATATAATCCTCATATAATTTGTTTTACCATATTTTGCGGTGAAAAATTAATAGGGTTGGTTGGTAGACATATATATTCAGGTTTGTGTGCTTGGTCAGCGACCCGCTTATAAACCTTCGTCAAGTAAGACAGACACAACAGACAACACACACACATAAGTGGATCCATCTAATTTTTAGAGACAGAGGCCAACTAGAGGATCCCCAGAATTGGCTTGTCACCCCCAGAGGTATTGATTTGGTATGGGAACTTAGAGGACTTTCGGACCCAACAGATTTAACGAGCACGTACTCCGCATATACTCGGTAGGTCTTCAGTGGTACCGGGACTCGATCGCAGGACCTTCCGATCCCGAGACCGAGACGCTGACCACTAGGCTCACTACGGCCCAAATTAATCGGGAAATCGCGAGATTCACAAATAGAGAAGGCATTGAAATAGTAGGGGGTTGGGCAGAATCAGCGTCGTACTAGAGCTACACGAGGGCATATGACGAAGGGCGTCATAATTTATAACACCAGTCAAATGACTTGAGTAGGCACCCAATGAAACTTTTTAGGAGCGACATCGTACGCAGCAATGGGACTTTGGAGCATTATATTTTATATACCGTGCACTCACTTAAACGAAGTATTATGTGCTGGACTTGGTTGGTTGGTAGACATATATATTCAGGTTTGTGTGCTTGGTCAGAGACCCGCTTATAAACCTTCGTCAAGTAAGACAGACACAACAGACAACACACACACATAAGTGGATCCATCTAATTTTTAGAGACAGAGAACTAGAGGATCCCCAGAATTGGCTTGTCACCCCCAGAGGTATTGATTTGGTATGGGAACTTGGAGGACTTTGTGACCACGACGGATTTAACGTGCACCAGTCACCATTAGCGTACACGGGGGTCTTCGGAAGGCAGCGGGACTCGACGCGCATGACTTGGGATGCCAGTCCAGACCTTACTACCAGGCTACTCCGCCCAAGTAAGCTGGACTTTTTGGCTGCATAGCATAGGCCGTTTTTAAGTTGGCAGTTATATTTTTTACAATGTACGGGCCAAAACGTGGGACCTTTCGCATGCAAGGCGAGCTTCTTATCCTCTGGGCTCCCCAGCCCCAAAAGTAGAAGAAATGTAACCCTCTTCGCAAGTGACCAAAATTCTAAATTTCTAGTTGTTCGTCACCTGCGAAGAACGGGTATCGTTTGCTAGTGTAAAAGGGGGAGACATACATTCGTTTTGTTGCTTCACGAGTTATAAACCTTCGGGAAACCGTGATATCTTTTTAGAGACAGAGCAATAGGACCCAGATTGGCTTTCCCCAAGGTATGATTTGGTATGAACTGGAATTTCGACCAACAGATTTCGTCACGTACTCGAATATCAGATCCAGTGTAGGGCTGGACGAAGATTAAAAAGAGACCAGATGCTGACACTAGGTCACTTAGAGTCCCAGAGTAAGAATTAAACAGTTTTATTTGCATTATAAAATGGAGAAGGCTTTCTTTTCGTATGCAAACACCTTTGCTTTTCCACTGTCGGATTCTATGTTACGAAAAATTTCGTCAAGTGTTGATTATCCTGTGTGAAAGAAAATAAAATGGAACATCTTCTTTTAGACCTGAAGTAAAGGAGAGATTGATAGCTTCCCAGTGTGCTTTCCACAAAGCCAATTTTTCACATATAGACCGAAATTAAGGTCTCTATGAAAGAAATTGATTTTTTTTATATGGTAAGGTAAGGGTAATTACGGACGGGCTTATCTCTGTCTACCTATTTCATTTTACCTAATTAACGATTCCTAATTTTGTCGGAACTTTATTTATCACAATTTTTTTTCTGATTGAAAAGTACCACCTACATCGACATATTTTTAAACTTTATGATTTTTTTTTACTTTCCTTTTTTCTTTTGAAGGATATTTTATATTACAAATACAACAAAAAACCTTTTTGGACCGTATGGAGGAGACACAAATGTATGAAAAAAAAAACTTTTGGACCGTCTCATCTGTCAGTCTGCTTGGCAATTTCAGTTCTAACCATCAAATTTTCAATTATTTATTAATTTATATTTATTATAATTATTATTGATTATTATTATTATTTATTATTATTTTTTTAAAAGGATCAGATACATCTTTTATACTTTACGTTAGACAGTATGTCTGTCCGTACAACGTAAAAGAATTTCGGTGAGTATTCAAGTAACTGGAAAGTAGGCTTTTTTTTAATTCTTCCAGAACAACTTATTTACCATGTATTGTAACTAAATCAATCTTGTAACTTAACCCTTTGGCTACTAACAAGACTCATTTGTCCCAACACATGTTTAAAAATTTCTAATGGGGTAAAAAGCACTTAAAAACTCTTTCTTATATGTCCAGTTGAAAATAATTTTTTTTTAAATCGTAGCCAAAAGGTTAAACTGTAGAAGCAGAGCTCGACTAAAAAATATATTAAACTTTAAGTTTATGAAAAAGGGAAAACTTGTTATTGTTAAAGACGTCAGTAATATGTTCATCGACACAAAAATCTATATTTTTCCAAAAACGTCACTTGGAATGTTCTTTCACTAAGCTCTTCAATTGAAAAAATATTTCTTATGCTTCTCGTTTTTGGTAGATGGCAGCACTAACTAATATGGGATGGTAAAAATTTTATGTTGTTATCTGAGAATCTCTAATATATTTCATTAAAAAAAGTCCAGAAGTTTATTTCGATTGCAACAATAGGCTAATTTATTTGCTAATTAAATAAGTTAACAGGGCTTGAATATTTATAAAAATTATTTATTCTGTTCTGATACATTTTAAATGTCATCATCACTAAGAAGCACTTATGTAATTTTTAATAGCGGTGATAATGTTTTAAACAAAAAAGTTTTATTCTAAAATTTATCATTTATTAGACACAAAAACATAGCTGATATGTGTTATAATTTTCGCACAAAAATAAAAAAAATAAAAAAACACTCCGAGTAAGTTCTTGGATTCTTGCAACAAAAATTAATGATTTCTCTCGATATTAAACTTTATGATTGGTTGGAGATTGGAATTATGATGTTAACACAACCACCTGAGGTTCAACGATCTATAATATGTACTGAAACAACTACACCCAGCTTTAACGGAAGTCAGAAAGTAGGACCAGTTTTGTCTCTTGCAAAATGGCGCAGGCATGCGCAGTAGCAAAATGTTACTTCATTTACTGACATATTTAGAACTTTATCGCTAAATAATGGCGACAAAGTTCTAAAAGAGAATTACATGGAGCCAAAAACAATCGCCAAATTAGAAAAAGAAGCCAAATTAATTGTCTCCAGGTAACCCTGCATCGCATCGGGTTTTCTTAACGTTGAGAAATTGTCCTGGTATTTATTTTAGATCGTTGCAGAAGTTATCACATTTTACATTTTAAAATATAAAATGTTATAAAGTTATTTAAATAATGTAATACCCAAAATGACAGCTTCGAAATAATCTGATAATTTAATTTTAGTATATATTTGTTAAAAGCTTTTCAAAAGTAAAAGTTCTCATTCTTACATATTTAGCAACACAATGGGCATATTTTTGAATATATTTAAAACGTTTCAACTTACAAGGGATTAAAACGCTACATTTTTTTATTCTTAGTTTTTTATTAAATTGTAACTTTTTGAGAAGACACAAATTCTGTATTTAGGTCAAAGTTGAATGAATGACTGGAAGAGGAAACGAAAAGTTTACAAACCACTTCCTTGCGTGGCAAGGTAAAAACTTGACATTTATTTCCTCCGAACTTCGGAAAGCAAACGGGCGTGTGGCAGCTCTCCTCAAGTTTATGGTTTAAAGTGCACACAGTGAAACGGTGATGTTATCCTTTTACTTTTCATTTTGGCCTTGTTCTTACTGATTCCTCCTTATTCCTACACATGTGTGAAATCATTCTAAACCCAGGACAAACATGGGATTCCATCCAGACAAACTTTTAGGCACAAAATTTCGGTAGATCTGTCGTTCTTTAGCAACTTAGCCACGAGGTCCCCTTTGAAATGGAACAAGACGTAGCTGATGATGTTTGTGACAGTTGGGAAGATATGATTGAAAATGGGGTAATTAATCGTGTGGAAAAACCTTAGTACTTTATCTTTTTGTATACTAATCCATATCTTCGATTCATTTTATATTTAATGATTAAAATAAGGTCCTAGGCCTAACATCCAAATATTAGTAATCGATAAAGGTTGAAGAATATCACTTATCGCACTTTCTGGAACTGACACGGTTGCTTATTAAATCACTTTCTTAAATGCTTATAGTCCTAACTTGTTTATAGAGCTATTTTTTCATGAGTCTGTGTTTTGTTTACAAGTGTAACAAAAATTAGCCGTCGTATGTGAGGATGAATGTTTTTCGTATTTATTAATGTAAGATATTTTAATCTATAAATACTTTAATTTTATTTAAAGGTTTTTAGTTAATAGTGCTACTTTATTTGGCACTTTTTAGAAGTAAACAGTCTTTCGGAAAACTTTATACTATATACTTTTTTTGCAAAAAGTTGCACAGAAATTTCAGGCAACCCTAATGGTTTTCGTTGCATTTTGTTGGTGTTAGTTTATAAACATCTCAAGATTTTTAAAACAACGTCTTGGGGGAACTGTCAACTAGGAATTTACTCTAACCTGAACAGGTTAAAATTGTAGTCGCTGGCCTGGCGACAAATTACTAATTTTGGTAGATTTTTAAAGAGCAATAGATAACTTTTTTTTTTGCAAATATGTACACTAGTCTAAGGAGTGAAGGTTAAACCAACAATTTAAGCATGCAGAAGCTGATCGAGACCAGTTTTAGGGTTACTGAAAATAAATCCCAAGCAAAGACCGTGTTCGGTATACAGGATTTTAGCGATGTCGTTAAGTTTGAAAAGTTGCCTGGCCATCGACTAGGATTAAGCTTTTATTGAAAACTTCTCAAAATTTTTAAAAACAATGTCTAGGGATACCTGTCAACTAGGAATTTACCCAAACATGAATAATGAATATATCCTTTACCCAAGTCACAACTAAAGATAATTTCTTTATCAAAGGCATGTCAAAATCTTATATTTACATATTGCCAGTTTCGCAGTTGCAAAAGAGACTAATAAAGATTTTTGGAGATAATACTTGTATATTTGATGATAGAATCTATTTAAGTTGTGTAATAACTGCTTGGATTACTGTAAATAATTTATACTAAACGTTAAAGAGCAAAATGACACATTGGGTCAGATTTAAGTATTTTTTGTTGTTGTATTAAGTTAAGAAAGTGGATGTCCATTTAACTCTTAATCTCAATCTCATTTTGTAATGGATTATATTCTAATTTTTTTTATAATCTTACAGATTTTAGAAAAGAAACTAGGAGAATTACAGCTTAAGTTACCAAAAATTAATAGGTATGTATATTAAATTTGTAATTATTTTCTCTCTATCTAGTAATTATAATATTATATTTATATTTTGCTTTAACTAAATGCACCTTTAAATATGTCTGTTGCCCGGTAGCAGAAAATGTGCAGCACGGCAGCGATGCTGCGGACAGATTGGGGGGTCTCTGCAGCCAAATTGCGGAATCCTCCCCCCGCATGCGGCTAATTAGTCCCGTCTCTATAAATGGCCGCAAATCCCGGCGGGTAGCTTCTCCTTCTATCCCCATTTCGCCGCCGCTGTCCGGTTATTTTTGGGGATAAATATTACACTGCTTGAATCTAAATTAAATACTTATTATGCTATATTTAACTTTTGGTCACTAGAAAACTTTTGCTGATGAATGCGTCTAACTTTGGATAAGATGTAAGGATTTCTTTATGGAACTTTACACTTTCAAAAATGTATGTGAAAGTATCTTCTGTTTAACTATTTTTTGAAGAAGTCTCTTATTATTACCTAATTTTGAGATGTTTTTTTAAAAACATTAAACGATTTTAAACATTAAAAAGAAAAAGATAAAATGTAAGAAACATACAACATTCAAAATCACTAATTTTGAAATGTAAACATTTTCAAATTCCTAATTGCAAATATATTATTTTCCTTTTATAATAAAATCGTTTACTTTTTATAAAGATATTTTTTTATTAAATCATGCTTCTATAAATAGAATTATTTCCCTAATTAAAATTTGAGAAGTTTAAATTTTTTCTTTTAATCGACGATCAATCGCGTTATTCACGATGCACTGTCATTCTGCGATGCAATGTAAATGTTAAGTTACAAGCTATTTTTATTAACTTTGTAACTTATAACTTTGTCATTTTTATCTTCAAACACTGTAAATTTTTTTATTTAAATCTGTAACACTGCCCTTAAGGATGGTAAAACGTATGTTTCTTATGTATTTTATGCTTGGACCAAAGTTACCCGCCTAGATTTGAACTGTGTCCTTATTATTAGCTTCCACACTACGTTTATAACGTAAAAAGTGGAAGGTTTTATAATCGTTCAGTCCGTCTGTCACCCACTTTCACAGAAAAAACCACAAGTCCCACAGACAAGTGGGATACGTCATTTTGAAGCAAAAAATCAAATTAGGCTACATTCCAAATTTCATTAAAAAATTTTAATTATAAGTTTATTTAAAATTTAAATAACTAAAAATTTAATCTACATTGAAATAACATGCAAATTCCATTTTTATTCAATCTTTCGCTAAAAATAATTCATACTTTTGTTAAACGTACGAGAAACTTTATTTAAAATAAAAATAAACACTTTTGAAAGAATATTTATTTATGTGATATAATTCAGTTTGGATTGTTGTAATATCACAATAGAGTTCTTTTGATGGTTTATTATATATGTATGAAGAAAGATGCATATAGAATTCTAACTTGGCATAAAAAAAATATGCAAGGTTTCGCTTTTATTTTTAAAGCATCAATTGCACTAATTATATATTTATCGAACTGTAAATTAATTTAACAAACAATAAATGACTGAATTTTCGAAAGAAATGTAAATGGTAAATTGTGGCGACACAAAGATATTTATTAAAAAAGATTACATTATTATTCTTCGAACTTCAAACAAATTTACCAAACGATAAAGTCTAATTATTAAATCTGAGAAAGAAGATTAATGAAAATAGTTAATTTTGGCGTTTAAAAGTTGGAATTACAAATAGCTAACGGCCCTGTTTGTTATTAGAATTAAATCACCATTGCCATTCGCAACAATCGCCCGAGAAACTTAATTCTTTTAGACAATAAATTAAAATAAATTTATTTTTGCGACATCGATCAGTTTGAAATGACGTCAAATATATTTCACTACGAGATTCTTTGTATGTTGATATGAAATATTTTCATTCTATTTAAAAGCGAGAAATATTACATATTTATTTTTTGAAATTTAAATTAGATTTTGCAAACGAGAAGTTATAATTATTTAATTTTCAAAATAAAATAAATAAAACTAGCCAAATTTAGCATGCAAATGTTTAATATAGAATTAATGCTGTGTTTGGCTCCTTTTTACCTGTTTAACACAAGTTTTGTATGGAAGCTGGTTAAGTGACAGATTCTGTTACAAACCTACTTGTTTTAAACTAACACTATTTTTGTATACATTTATAAAATTTAATAACAAATTTTGCAAATTATTCCAAAAAGTTCAATACTTAAAATGCATGGTGATTTCCAAGTGTTTAAATAGTTTTTGTAGCTAAATTTTTCTTCTCTTGTAAAGAAACCTAGAATTTAAGTTACCTTCATTGATGGTATATAAAGTAGTGGTTATTTAACCGTTTTCTGGAAAAAAAGTTTCTTGTTATATCTGGGAATTCACAATTCTTGATTTTTGCGCAGAACTATACATCAACGCCCAACAAATTTGTCGCCAAACTGGTTTTTTTTTTTTTTTAGCCAAAGAACCTGACATTTAAAGTTCGATAACCTTGCATGTTTTATTTTTTTTGCGACTCGGACTCGTGACTGCGAAACAATGCATGTGACTCTGAATCTTTATTTTTTTTAATCTATTTAAACCTTAGTTGTTTTTATTCAAAGGAAAAGCTGTTTCGTACTGCTCAAAGACGTTTTTTTTCGGCCCTTGCAGTTTTCTGATCTACGTTTTTTATTACTGTGGTAGAATTTGCTTATTATTTCTTGGTATGTAATAAAGGTTTATCAACAGTTTTATTTTTCAAAAGAATCCATTTTTATCCTTTTTTGAAAAAATTGTTTGAAAAATATTTTTTGCTACAGAAAATCTTTCCCTACTTGATGATCAGTTAATGGTGAACACGCCTATTTTCCTTATTTAATTCTTACTTAAAATCGTTACGGTTATTAAAAATAGTATTCATACGGCTAATTCCATGCAAAATTATCCTTTCTGTAGTGTAAGTCATGTTTGTACAAAGTGATTATCACTACAACTTATAACATTGAATGAAAATAAATAGCAAATTAGCTGATCTACACTTATTTAAACTAAATAATGTAACTTGCTTTATTTAATTTGATTTATTTTTTCAAATTTAAAGAACTTGTTTGTAATCTCCTCAAATTGTGACTTATACTACAATTACATGGAGTTAGCCATACAATGTTTCAGAACGTTTTATGATTCTTTAAATTTAATCTTTCTAAATTCTTTAAATTTATGATCTTTTAAATTTAAGGGGCTGGGGAGCCCAGACGGTTAAGGCGTTTGCCTAGGTTCGGGTCCGGGCATCGCCAAAATAACTGCCAACCTATAAACGGCCCGTGCAGCCAAAAATGTCTGCAAATAATACCCTGTGTTCAGGGAGTGCATGTTAAATATGCTTCAAAGTCCCGATGCTGCGTACAATGTCGCCCTTAACGGTTGCGTTGGGTGCCTATTCAGGTGTCAGCTCGTCCCTTGACTGTGGTTCTAAATTGCGACGCACATCGCCAATAGCCCCTGTGTAGCTCTAGTTTTATGAAATTCAAACTAAACTGAAAAAAGATTTGATATCAATATTGTAAATATGTTCAAATTGTCTTTTATTGTAGTATGTGTTCAGTCATGTGTTTGGAAATGCTTTTTTTTCTGTATGGTGTAGGTAAATAAATAAATTTAATCACATTTCTTTCCTTTTCCAGTGCCCCTTGCCCAGATCCCCCGCTCATCCCCCAGATGCGGCTAGAAGACCCCTCCCGCACCCCCTACACCCCACAGGTCAAGATACTCAAGCGGCCATCCTCGACCACCGACAAGGCTGGTCAGGTTGCCTCATTCACAGACAAATCACCCTCAAGACAACCCCCAAAGACCCTCCAACAGAGAGAGGCTGAGTATGCGGAGGCAAGATTGAGAATATTGGGGTCTGCGCATAGCGAAGAGGAACCGAGCTCTGCCAGGTTGGTTTGATTAGTTGGATGTTTGTTGAAAAGATTTTGTTTTGTGAATCGGTGTAATATGAATTGTGCTAATTTTATTGCTTGCAATTCTCAATATGCACTATAGTAGAATTCTTATGCACAATCCCGGTAGCAGAAACCGCGCAGCACGGCAGCAATGCTGCAGCCCGATTTGGGGGTCTGCGGCCAGATTGCAGTAACTCTCCCCCATTTTTTTTACTCAGGTTGATCCCTGCTGTGCAGTGCAACAGAAGGTGCAATGGCTTCCCGTCCCGAATATGTTATATATCATGATTGTACTATATCAATTAAACTTAAAAATGTAAGCATTAATTTAACAACCGGTGTACGGTAAATCTTTTGATAATGTCGCCGTGTGGGGGGGGGGGTGATTCCTTATTCCCTGCAGCCAAATTTTTTCCTTAAAACGTCATGCTGCAGCCACATTCAGAAAGTTCTGCTACTGGGTGCACAATCAAAGATAATTTTATGGGTATTGAACAGGGCTCGAAAAACCGCCCGTCCTCCCATCCTCGGCGGTCAAAAATTCACTGAGGACAACTAATTTCTCGAGTCAGACGTCCACGTGGACGTCCATTTCCCTGTTAATGTTAGTGACAGGGTTGTTATGATTTTACCCGACCCGAAAAAAACCGGGTGTTTTTTTTTCAAAAAACCCAAGTGGTCAATTGAACTTAAAATTGCCTTCACTGAAAATTAAAAACTTTTTATACATCCAAAAAATATACATTTCATATCATTTTTAATTAATATTTTAGTATTATTCTTAATATATTTTTACATTTTTGTGCCTTCAATATTTAAAATGCATTTACAAATTTAAATTTATACTAATTATTTAACAATTAAATGTAACAAATACATTTTTTAAAATTCTAATTTAAATTTCTATCATTACAATATTCAGGATTATATAATTTTACACATACATAAACAAACAATACTTGGTTCTAGACAATACATTTATAAATTTAAATATACATTTATCTAACAACTATATGCAATTATTTTTTAATTGTTCTAATTTAAATTACATCTTTCCTGATTATCTCTCAGAAGATGTTCTGTTAGTTTTAAAAATTGTAATGTATAGATAAATAATTAAAACTTCCCTAAATTAATCACAAAATCCTGAAAAACCCTTCCAAAATACTGAAAAACCCATAAAACGATGAAAAAACCCAGGTGGGTTGGGTTTTTCATGAAAAAACACGGGTTTTTAACAACCCTGGTTAGTGATACATTTTTAATTTTTGTTATCTTACAAGACTCTAGCACCTCACTTCTAAAATGATCCTCTAATCTAGAAAACCTATTAATTCCTTCGTCAGACCAAATGCGCATGCTCACGTAATCGGTTAAACAAAAGTCACAAAGAAGTATTTGGACTTCAAATGAAGGAATTAACAATTACGTACACAACACATTACACACTGATCTTAAACAATAAGAGTTAACTACTAATTCATATATAAATGTTTGTATTAAATAAGAGGATATTATTTTTTTATATTTGAGAAGTTATTCAAATAATTATAGTTTGACCGGTTAGTTTCAAAGGAGGATGAGTACATTGTAGGACGAGCCGTCCTTGGGGACGGGTAAAATTTTCGGCCCTGGTATTGAATCTCTTATCCCTTTAAGACCCCATCGGATGGCGCTGATTTAAGGTTAATGAGACACTAAATGTTAAGAGTTTATCCAAAAGGTTGCCTGAAATAGCATCCTTGCCAGCAACTCCTTAAGAACTACATTTTTAATAAAAATAAACATACACAAGTCATCTGCGTCAGTATCACTATTTTTGAAGAGCTTGAAAATTCTCTTTTATACCCGCACAATCGTATAGCTCATTTCTTAAATAGTTATGGGTTTAAAAACCTACCACTTTAAATCTTCGCCAAGCATTTTTTTAACATGTGTGGTACCTTTTATTTGACAAGAGAAGGCATTTTAAAGTCATTTTTTTATCACTTATTTTTTTAAGGCTATTATAAACATTTTTATGTTTGTGAGCAATTGAAAGAGCTTGTGATTCAGAATTTCCCTATATCAACTGTAAAAGGCTTTCTGAGATTTTGTCTATTTGCCTTTGGGGCTAAAACTGTTAAAAATCCTTGTAAGTTATTGGAGAAAACGTTACAATAAGCATAGTGGAATGTAAATACATTTGTTCAAGCCTTATAAAATGTTGCACACTATTGTCCTTTCTTGATGAGGATCTTGTATTTTGATATAAATAAATTTTAAATTATGAATAATGTTTTAAAGATAAATAATAGGGATGCACCGAATATTCGGTTACTATTCGGCCACTTGAGCCAAATATTTGGTTTGGCCAAATAGTTTAACTATTCGGCCGAATAGTGAAATTTAAAATTTTCCAAATTTCTTCAAGTTATCATCTTATAAATTGTCAAAAAATTCCCAAACAGGATTTGTTTTCTTTTATAATAGACTCAAATCGGCCAAATTTGGTATTCGGTGCATCCCTAATAAATAATATTGATGATCATAATCTTTTGAATAATTGTTTGTATTTTTAGTTAAATAAAAATTTTAAGTATTAAGCTAATTGCAAAATATTTTTTTTAATGGTATGCTCATTCAACTGAAATTCATTACCTGCAATTAGTGATTAATTCATATTCTATTCATAATAATTTGTAGTCTCACTTTAAGAAATATACTTGTTAATAATCTTCATTTTCTGTTGGAACGAATTGTTTTAAAGTAACTAAACATACTCAGCTCTTTCAACCAGTTGCTAGACTTAATATTTCGACCCAGTTAATAGTATGCTTATTTAAATTTAATTTACCCAGCGACAGGACCATGTTCGCAACAGGCAAATATAGATAATTTTAATAAAAGCTAAAGAGAAAGGTTTAATCAGATGCGATATAAATAGCATTGCTTTGTTTGAAATTTTATTGCGTCATAATCTTTTCAAATTTGTAGGAGAGTAATATAGAGAGCGAGACTTAAAATTGTATTTCAATAATGTCTATCATCAATTAAAAAACAAAATTATTGCTTTATGCTTTAAGTTTCCTTGTTAAAACCAAACACAACATTTTCCATATTAAGTCTATTGGATTGACTGAATTATTTTAAAAACAAAAAAAAATGCAGAAACTGTACATTTGTCATGTGAATTGATGAACAACTTTTAGTGATAATTGCCAAGCTCTTTGTCCAGTAGTTAGAAGTTGTTATAGGTCAGACTTATAAACTCTGTTTTATAGTATAGTAAACTCACGATTATCCGCGGAATTGGGTGAAGCTGCATCCGCGGATAAGGAATTTCGCTAGGTATCGATATCCTAGCATAAAGTAAAGAAAACATAATCGAAATAAAAAAATATAGAGTAAGAAATAAATAGGGATTACAAATTTTAATAAAGCTGCATCAAGTTCTTCTGCTGGTTGTCAGAGTTTTTCTTTTCTTCAAAGAGGTCGAACTGTCCGATGTGGATGTAAATTGCAAGAGTTTATCCTTTTGCTTCAAAATGTCTCTCACTGTTCTACTATGCCATACTGCAAACACATTTTCTTTTTAGTGGATCCGTTTCCTATCTTTTTAATCAGTTGTAGTTTGTCATGGATTGTCAAGACAACTTTTTTTTGTTTCTCACAAATTTCGCTACTATCAAAATCACGCAAAGCAGTTCAATTAAAATCGCGGGCAGTTTATTTTAACAAGTGACGCTTTTCGGCAAAAATCTGCACGTGATGTGCACCTGGCCGAACACATTTTAGCACACACCAGTTTTCCTATAGTCATTCTTATTTTAATGCGTTCGTTGTTCTTATAATGTATTCTTAGTCCTTTAAATGTATTCGTCGTTCTTTGAATGTGTTTGTCGTTCTTGAAAGAAATTCGTAGTTCTTGGAATGTATTTTTCCAAAAAGTTTTCAAACAGATAAATTTCATTTCTCTGCGTGTTAAATTATTATTTTTGCTGGGGGGGAAAAAGGTGGGGTGATCGTTTGCCCGCGGATAATCCACCCGCAGATAATCGGGAGTTTACTGTATATAGGTTTAAGTTCTATATTCTGCCATACAAGTTCTTTATTCTAGTCAGTTTTGAAAATGGTCACTATTTTCACTTTTGTTAGTGAAGAAGTCTTTTTACTTATGTTTCTTGCTAGTGGGCTCATTTTGAGAAAGCAAACATGTTTGATTCTGAAGTTTGTGGGCTTTTCTATCCCAGTAAAATATAAAAGTTTGCATCACTTGTAATAGTGGGTTCTGTTATATTTTTTAAAACATGTTTTGAACAGTTCTTTAAAACTCAGATTTTTTTTTAAAGATATTAAATCTGAATTTTTAAAAATTTGATTTTTATGGCTATATTAAACTGCTTAGCTTTAGTTATAATTTGCTAAAAATTATAGCTTCAAGGCCTGTTTCCTTGGTTCTTATGATCATTAACTTTAGATTATTATTGTACTACACATATTTTTTTTATTAGAAATGCGTTTATTATTGACCCTTCACATTTGAGATTATAGGTATCACAAATATAAACATTGTGCACTGTCTGTTTAATCAAACAGTGTTTCAGTCAACCAATGTTTATATTTGTGATACCTATAATATGGTCACTAAACTATGTTTATCCTTTAAAAGAAAAATATTGTTTTTAATAAGAGTCTAATAAGAGACTCTTGTTTTGTTAAAATATATTCATTGTGATTAGGTTCAAATTCAATAAGTTCACATGTTAAATTAGTTTTGATATGGAATCTTTGGCTGTATTATTCAGTGTTGCAATTCCTTTCTCTCTTCTCGGCGCAACAGCCCATCACTGGGCCAAGGCCTGCCGTGCCCATTTCAGATTTCGTGACTTAGGGCTCTGGGGTGCTAGGCATATGTCCTGGTAAGGTGTGTTGCGAGTTAATTAGAAAAAACTTTCTCAGTGGAAGCAATAAAGCTATAAATCTAACGAGGAAAAATTTATTTATTAAAAGACTAACATCGTAGGAATTTTGACAGAGAACACTTTTCACAAATATCACAGAGTTTATATACGATTACATTAAAACATACATATAACATCATCTTCTTTACAGTCAATCTGGAGCTAGGGAAATAAATACGTTCAGTTTGTACCTACAAATCAACAACCAAAGAGAAGTCCGAGGCTATGTGATCAACACCTTAAATAAAAAATTACTCAACAAGGTGGTCAGCCTCACGCGGAACTCCCAGTGTTTAGTTCCTAAGCATGCTTGGTACCCGTTTTATCGACCCAATCAAGGGATGAAAGGATGGGTCAACCTCGCCCAATCCGGTATTCGATCCCCGGACCTGTGGCGTGGCAATTCAAAGCACTACCACTAAGCCTCATGTATACCTTTTAGTTTAGGAAAAAAAAACGGTGGATGAACTTATGTAGCCCGTGTGCCTGAAATTGTCTTCTATACTTAATGTGTAAAGATAAAAAAAGTTTCCTTTAAGAATTGTTCAAGAAAAATATTTCATACTTCATTCTATTTCTCAATCCATTTAAAAGCTTTTTCTAACCAAACATTTTTTAATTTTCCAGCAACCCCAATTCCATACCTCCCGTGGCCCCAGAAAAACAACAAGCCGAAGTCATAGTCACGCGACTTCCTAAAGGGCCGGATGGTACAGACGGTTTCTCACTACACCGGTAGCACTAGCCTTTGTACAGAACTCAACCAAACTAGGATTTTTATAAATAACAAGGAGAAAGACAAACTGAGTTAAAAAAAAAAAAGACTGTGGGGAAGCGAACTTGGGTGTTCTTCCAATGCACTTTTTTAAATTATATACGAGTAAACTGAAATTATTTATTCGAGTAAACTGAATTTATGTTTTGTGTAATTCATGTCATTGTTTTTTTTTTTCATTGTGAATTAGTCGCCGAATGTAAAAGGGGTGAAGTCTACAGGAGGATTTCCTTTCACACTTCTTTTTGCACTAAAATCTGAACTGAGAATGTGTAGAGGGTACTTCTCCATTTGGGCCTGACCCCTTTTTATTTTTGGTGATTCAAATAGAGTAATAGTCCAGGGTTAGATGAAATATCTTGCGGTTGGATTCTCATAGTAAGATGCCTATGAGATAAAAGACATACATTAAATGCTGATTATCAGTTTGTGTTTAGTATTATGGGTTAGGTTTCTAAAAAAACCTTTTTCAGAAATAAGCAAGTCCTTAAAAATGCTTATTTTACATTGTAGAAGCCATGAATAGTTCTGAATTTTTACTGTTTAAAATCTAAAGTTTCATTTTTGCAACGATATGCAATTTTTTTTGTTTGACTTCTTTTAGCTCAAATCATTTAATGGATAACAAAATATCACACAGGAGCTTTATTCTACTAAGAAATAATTCCTGTTAATTTGTAAAACTTAACTCAAAATTAACTTTGTATACTTTTAAAATTAGCAGCAACAAAACTGTTTAATTGTAAAAAAGGTTCTTAAATTTTGTAAATGTGTAATTGTGGATGTTGAGTTTTGTGATCTTGTTATTACCCTCTTTTTTACTTTCAACTGAAAAATTATAATTCCATTTCTATCATAGTTTGCCCTGGCTATTCAACTTATAATAAGATAACTAAGTTGATAAACCATCTGCAATTGTGCGTATACAGTAACAGATCTTATATTGAATAATCTTGGGAGATCAGTTACTTTTCTGTACATAGTTGTATGGCAGTATCTCAAGTGTGGCCAAAAAAAAAATTCAACCCAAGGTTTTTCATCTGCAAACATAAAAATACTGCTTCTTGAACTATTTAATCCCTTTATTTAAAAACAAGTTTTTGTATAAATACAGGTTTCCTATACACCCTGAAAATTAATTTCATTTTCCTGAGAAAACTTGCAATACAATCATATAGCTCCTGGTAATTAGGATATTCATAAAATATCCTAATTCGTGTTATTTTAATGCAACACTATTTCAACGAAACCAAACACAAAATCTTGAGAGAAATTTTTATCGCTGAAATTGTTACACCCGAAGATATAAGTTGTACATTTCCGAAAATGCCTAATTGCCTGGTATTATGACCACAAGCAATACGTGTCTGCTAATGTGCCTCTAATGGTGCCACAGCTTGGCACTGTACTTACCAGTCCACATTCTCACAGGGTTCGTACGCCTCCTGAAAAACTCCTGAATTTAATTTTTTTTCTTCTAAAGTCCCTTATAACCTCTGAAATTCAGACATCGCTATAATAGGTCCCAGAATGCACCGCACAACTCTTTAGAAGATTTTTTTCTTCTGTCTCATCATTTGAAGTGCAGTGAGGTCACTAGACTAATACAATAACAACAAACCTATTTAATTTTATTCCTTGGGACCTCCTGAATTTACATTGCTGCACTCCTGAAAAACTTCTTAGAAACTCCTGAATTTCACTATCATAGAGTACACTGTTAAAAATTTTGTGCTTGGTTTCACCATGATATTGGTTCCTAGTAGCTGCAACGGCTGAATGGTGAAACGTTCCACCATATTTTTGGTATTCGGTTGAACCATTTCTCAGGTTTTTGTTTCCAAATCCAGAAAAATGGTTCAACCAAACACCGAAAGAAAGGAGAAACATTTCACCATTCAGCCGTTGCAGCTACTAGGAACCAATATCATGGTGAAACCAACCAATATCATGGTGAAACCTAGCACCAAATTTTTAACAGTGTATGAGCCCTGTAAATGATTGTCATAAGGACCATTCAATCGTAAACTAACACTACAATTTTCGAGGAAATATTTCTCGAACTGATATCTCTTAATATCATTGAACAATACTTCTCATGTAGTAAGATGCTTCCATAGGTGGTCAGATCTTGTAACTCAATTGTATGAGTATAACAAGACATGATTTCACATTTGAAGAGCTTAGTGGAACAACGTGTTAAGTGACATTTTTGAAAAATTTTAAATTTTTGTGTCCATGAATATATAACTGTAATAACTTACTGTAACTAACTGTAATAACTTATAACAAGTTTTCCATTTTTCATTAACTTTTAGTTAGTATTTTTTTACGGTTTGCAGGTAAACAGTTTAAACGGGTTTTTTTTTACGGTTTTTAACAGATCTGACTGCAAACAAAAAAAACTTTGAAGCTGATTATCTCGTTTTCACCTTTTGGGCACTTAGCACGTTTTACTACTAAGCTCTTCATTCAACTGATAACTTATTCGTTTATGTCATAAATACAAATAGTTAATTTGCTCCATAAATGAAGACCGTTAGATAACTCCAAAGTCGGACTGTCAAGTGCTATTGCTGACAGAGTTTGGCACACTTTAGCAGACCAGTATTGCTTGTGACTTAAGCCTTTTTTAGAAGTGAACAACAGAGTATTTGTTTTTCTTCAATCAAGCGATGACTTTCAACACTGACATTTTTTACTTCTACTAATTTCAGGGCGGATGAGCTCGATCGACTGCGGATCTCCAAACCAAAGTGCTTTGCAGTGTTAATCCAATAGGGAGAAAAATATTTTCTAAGCTACATTTCTCTGGCCTTATTGAATATTTTTCCAAACTTTTTTTTTATAATGATAAATGTAGATAGCTTACAGGTCTCTGTAATCCCACTATTTTAAATTGCTTCGGATATTTTGTGTAAAATTATTTGTAGAAAATTTTAAAAATATTCGAACCCATTTCAAAAGGTGGGATCAGGGTTCGTACACCTCCTGAAAAACTCCTGAATTTCACTTTTTTTCTGGGGGGCCCATATAACTCCTGAAATTTGTGCTTTAGATCCTAATATTTTCTCCTCTTCTGCAAAAAATTACCGACATGAATCGTTTTTCTCCTTCCTCTGTCGTTTTTCTCCCGTACTTTATTCGGAATAAGTCTACTGGGCCATGCACAGTAAAAAAAAAAGTAGAGTTCGAACAATATTGTGATACTAGTTAACGTCCCAGAATGCACCACACAACTCTTTAAAATATTTTCTTCTGTTTCATCATTTGAGTTCAGTGAAGTCACTAGACTAATACGATAATAAACATATTAAATTTTTTTTCCTCATTACCTCCTGAATTTACATTGCTGCACTCCTGAAAGACTCCTTAGAAACTCCTGAATTTCATTATCATAGATAGAGTATGAACCCTGTGCTGGATTGTCAGAACTTTTAAGTCGGCTACATTTATCGCATAAAAAACCCGTTTGTAAAAATATTCAATACAGCCGGAGAAATGTGCCTTAGAAAATAATTTTTTCTCCATTGCATTAACACTGAAGCACTTTCTTTTGGAGACCAGCGGGCCCATTCCCCCTTAACAATCGAGTCTTTGTAGAAATCCTTGATAAAGTTGCAGTTTCCATTGTAAGTTGCTTCTCTGACAGCTTATTTTTATTATGCAAGTTGTAAGAGTCGCCTCGTCAAGAAATATTTTACTAGTGGATCGAGATTGCTGAATAATACATTTTATAGTTGAGGAAGAAGCTGTCACTGCATTTTAAGAGCATCATTTGTAACTACTATAAATAATATACATGTATATTTTCATATGATTGTTGTCCTGATTTGTAATGTTAACTTCCATGTGTAATAAAATGTGATAATTTTTTTAAGGTATTATTTTTTGTGATTGATTATAAAGTGTGGAGGAACATCAATGTACCTAAATGATTTGTCACGACTTCTAAATTATGACACTCATTGGCAATAACCCTTGTGTAGCTCTAGTATAAAAATAAATGTTTAACCCTTTTCTGCCATGTTGCACTTCAGGGGACTCAGTACCACAAAAATAGCAGAATGTGCGAATTTTTTTATCGGTTTAAATTAATTCCTGAAATCTCCTAAACTTGTTTGCAAAAAATTCAAACTTTAAATGCATTTTTCTCAGTGTTCAGTTTTCCTAGATGCTAGATTCCTAGATTTTTCTAAACGCTAAAACTTTTAAAATTATTTATTCAGTAATTTACTTTTTTGTGAGGATTAAAATATGTGTTTACTAGCAAATTTATACCCGTTCTTCGCACGGAATAAAAAAATATCAAATAGATTCCAAATATGTGTACCATATAACCTGTTATAGGATCATAAACTTATTATTGTTTCCGCTCGTTATAAATTATAAAATCCCGTTTCATTGCCTTAAAATTCCAAAATGAAAAATAAGCTATAAAATGCACTCATAAATGTCATCACAATTCCCTCATAAATACATAAAACCTTTTAGCTCATTTGGCGCGTTTTGGGTAATAATTTGGCGAGAAAATAGATATAGCTACAAACACACCCATTATACAGCTCTAACACAATGAACTTCGAACAACCGACCAGCTTATAAATTATTCATAAAAAAAAATTGCCTATTTGGCGAATTTTAGTTAATAAGTTGGCGAGATTGGCAACGTATTTGGCGAAAAAATAGACATAAAACACTAATAGCTCTAGTGTGATGGCCTTTATTAACCATCATAGTTCAGTAATAGCTTAATTGTACATTTATTGCTTAAATATGCATACATGCAGTCAACAGAAAAATCAATGAAAAAATCATCAAATAAACCCACAATAAAATCCGGGAATGAAGACTGGCGAAATTACGTCACTTGAAACATGTCAATTATTTTTCAAATAATGAATTTAGTTTCTGAAAGTAATGGCAAAAGAATAAAATAAACATTTTGAATTTTAAATGTTTTCGTTAAAAGTTTTATTTAATTTTTTCAGCCGATGGCATCAGGAAAGAGAAAAAATGACCGGATTTGAGCGAAAGTGGTGTATTTTTTTCAGAAAATTCGAATTTTCTCTAAAAATGAAACAAATATGAAAAAACTAAGCCTCAGGTGCACACGTCAATATTAAAGGGAATCTATCTTTAAAATTTCGAATTCCTGTGGGCAGTATAAGTAGGTCTTTTACGATCCGGAGACAGACACACAGACAGACAGACTCTTTCTTTTATTATTATAGATTAAAAACTAGCTTTCCAATTAATTTTTTGAGTGATAGTTATTTTTTTTTAATGTTAAAGTGAGAACATCTTCATTTTTAGAAAATTTTCAGGGCTTTTTCAAACAATTATTTTATAAAAAAAAAATTACAGGTTATGCATCAAATAAAAAAAAACTTCAAATATTCGAAGTTTTTTTTAATACATTGTTTTTATGTGATAATTCACATACCCAAAGAAATTTTAATCAAATAAACCAAAGAAATTTTAATCAAAAAGCTATAAATAAAGTTTTTTTGATGTGGTACTGAGTTTCCTTAAGAACAATCGGTTGTTCAAGGTCCTATGACGGGGCTGTAGAACCCAGTTGGTAAGCTGCTGGTCGCCTTGCATGCGAAAGGTCCTAGATTCGGGCCCGGACATTGCGAAATAACTGCTATGTATAAACGGTCTGTTAAGCCAAAAGTCCGTCCTCCATGTAGAAGTATAGCACGTTAAATATACTCCCGTGCAGCCCTTAACAGTTGCGCTGGGTGCTTACTTACGTGTCCGCTCGTCACTTGACTGGTTCATGGTTCTAAATTCTGACTCCCTCGTGTAGCTCTAGTGCGACTGTTATTCAACCGAAACTAAAACAAATCAATTATTTTCTCTAGTTCATCTCCTACATTAGATTTATTGTTTGAAGCTATGTAAGATTTTGGGCTACAATTGAAAACGCGAAAAGATCTGTTGGTTGGTAGACATATATATTCAGGTTTGCGTGCTTGGTCAGCGACCCGCTTATAAACCTTCGTCAAGTAAGACAGACACAACAGACAACACACACACATAAGTGGATCCATCTAATTTTTAGAGACAGAGTCCAACTAGATGATCCCCAGAATTGGCTTGTCACCCCAGAGGTATTGATTTGGTATGGGAACTTAGAGGACTTTCGGACCCAACAGATTTAACGAGCACGTACTCCGCATATACTCGGTAGTCTTCAGTGGTACCGGGACTCGATCGCAGGACCTTCCGATCCCGAGACGCTGACCACTAGGCTCACTACGGCCCCCGTTCATTATCGATTCTAGTAACATATTACTTAAACGCGAGTTCCGTTTCAAACGCGTTAAAATTACAAGGTGCAATTCTTTAAAAAATTGCTTTTTAACATCGCCTACTCAGGTGTCGGCTCGTCACTTGACTGCAGTTCTAAATTATGATGCCCGTCGCCAATAGCTCTCGTGTAGCCCTAGTTCTAGTAGCTATATCCTTCTTCGTATGATACACAACATACTGCCACCTTTTGTCTGGAAGCAAAGCTTGGATTGTACTCTTCACATGTCCTGTCACGGACGCCAGATATTGCGGAGTGTCACCCAATTTCTAAATGCGACGGTGTTTTACTTGTGAACAGCACTGACAACTGAGACGTTAAATAGATCACGACTACTTCTTTAATGGCGGCCAAAAGAATACAAGTTATCTGACACCATAGATATCATAATTAAAGTATTAGATTGGCTGATCACGTGACCTCCAATGCTAACGACGGGACGCGCATGGAGGCTTTTTTGGGGGGCATAATGGCCAGTGTTGCTGCCACTTTAAGGAGAAAAATACTACGAAATAATACCATTTATTTCTAAAATTACAAAAAAAAAATACTAGAAAGGATTTAAAGTAACTAAAAATAATTCAAAATACAGCTAGTATTTTACGATATTTTTTTGTAATTTTAGAATTATTCTAAAATACAAATATCCTCTTTAAACTTTATAACTAAACTTTTAACTTAATTTTAGAATTATTCTAAAATTACAAAAAAATATCGTAAAAATACTAGCTGCATTTTGGAATATTTTTAGTTACTTTAAATCCTTTCTAGTATTTTTTTTGTAATTTTAGAAATAAATGGTATTATTTCGTAGTATTTTTCTCCTTAAAGTGGCAGCAACACTGGCCATTATGCCCCCCAAAAAAGCCTCCATGCGTTGGGCCGTAGTGAGCCTAGTGGTCAGCGTCTCGGGATCGGAAGGTCCTGCGATCGAGTCCCGGTACCACTGAAGACCTACCGAGTATATGCGGAGTACGTGCTCGTTAAATCTGTTGGGTCCGAAAGTCCTCCAAGTTCCATACCAAATCAATAACCTCTGTGGGTGACAAGCCAATTCTGGGGATCCTCTAGTTGGCCTCTGTCTCTAAAAATTAGATGGATCCACTTATGTGGTGTGTTGTCTATTGTGTCTGTCTTACTTGACGAAGGTTTATAAGCGGGTCGCTGACCAAGCACACAAACCTGAATATATATGTCTACCAACCAACCAACCAGCCTCCATGCGCTTCCCGTCGCGTCGTTAGCATTATAGGTCACGTGATCAGCCAATCTAATACTTTAATTATGATATCTATGTCTGACACATACAAAGCGTTGCTATGACACCGGCTTCACAACGCAACGACTGTTGCCACTCGCAACCTAATTATTGATACACAACAACGATAATTAAAACTAACTTAGCTTAGAAACATCGCAAAAATAACTCGAACTAAAGCTCTAGTGCAAAGTATTTCAACAACCTAGATATTCTGCTGTCATTACGTAACCGCTTGCTGTAGAAGACTGATACTCTATTTAGTTTAGCCCTTGCTTTTTTACTATAGGATACGCCGTTTACATAAATTAGTAGGTCGTTGGATTAATCAAAAAATTTTAGTAACTATTTCAAAGTATTCGTTAGTCAGTTTGTCGTAAATTTTTATCTGTAGTTTGAACAGCGTATTAAATTGCCGGAAAGATGTTTATCACGGGATTCATCACCAACAAGTAAGTTGATTTAATTATTTAGAATAGTATTCAATATATACTTTTTTATACTATGCAAAGCTCCGTAGAAGATTTTAACAAAAAGTCGGAACTTTGACACCTATACGTCTTGTCTTCCTGAAAAGCTACTAGTCTAAAATTTCTTGCATGCCAAACTTCGAATACTTTAACTAATTGATTTGCATTTTTTTTTAAATATTTCACATTTTTTAAAGTTAGTCAAAAATCTGGCACTTCTAGAGAATCTTGCAAGTTTTGAAGAATAGGCAACTATTTGAAATAAACTTGATACCAAAATGAATCAATTTCATATATATCCATTGATATTAACGTTGGATATTTTGTGACATTGCGAGTGCAGCGAGGAACCAGCGAGCTTAGGGGGCGAAACCCCTACTAGGGAAAAAAAAAGCTTCTTTTAAACTGAAAATTTATTTGACAAGCCATTCTATTTGTTTTCGTTAAATTAAGCACCGATATTTTCTTTCATTTATTTCCAATTAAACAAAAAATATTAGTTATTTCTCCTCTTAGGGAAATCCAATGCTTATTTAAAGTTGCTTTAATAAAAAAAACAAAAAGTTATTAGAATTTCAGATCCTTTCAGAAATTCCGACACCACGTACGATATGTCGCCTTCCAATGCTCGCATCGGAAGGGTTGTGGGTTCTGTCCTCGGCGGTGCTCGCAATTCTGATGGTTGCTGGGTCGGCGCTTGTATTCGGCTAAAGACCGCCGTGTTGCTAATGGTGGCTGGGACACGTTAAATATGTCGTGGTCACAAAGTCCTCCATGTTCCCATACCAAATTAATACCTATGGGGGTACCAGATCAGGGGGTTATCGGCCTTTGATCTGGATCAAAATTCCGATATGTGAGTGAGAATGGATGTGTGAAAGGGACCTTCCTGTAAAACGGAAGTGTCATGCTGACGAGCAAAAGTCCCTCCCTTGTGGCGCTTAATAAAAACGGAAGCCGCCCCACTTTGCCTTAAAATCGGGTAGTTCTCTACTCCGGGCTCGGTTACCGAGTGGCATTAGAAACAACAACAACAGTGGTCCTATATTACGGCGCCCTTCGCAAATAGCCCTCTTGTAGCTCTAGTGTGACGTTATTTAAGGTAGTTCCCTACCTTGAGGGGTCTAATTTTTTTAATACTTTAAAATTAACTAATTTTTTTAATGGTAATGATGAATAATAATGTTAAATGGAATATTTGACCAAAAAAACTGAAATTAAATTTTTTTTTAAATGAAAACTTTGAAGAAATTTGCCTTAAATATAAGAGCTACGCAAAACACCATAAGTCAAAAAATAATTAATTTTTTCCCTAAATATTAGGCAGTCATTCATTAGACCTTCTTACATGTTTTGAAATGAGATATAAGCAATACTTCTAATATTTTAGGAATTACATGTAGTATCAAAGCCATGTTTATAGAAATTTTTCAAAAAAAAGAGAAATATTAAAAAGTCCATAAAATAAATTGTATCGGCAATTTTACTTAGATCTCATTTCAAAACACACTGAACTTATAATAAACATGCTATAAAAAATTTATTACATTATATCAAGTATTTTTTGAGATATCGGGTTTTAAAAAAAAAACCATTGGTGTTGAAAATTACCGTTCTTTAGAAAACACGTTTAAAGTTACGCTTTCAGATATACACAATGGGCTAATGCTTCACTGAAATAGCCATAACATTTGATTAAATTATCGTAGATTAAAAATCCCTGCATTTTTTTAAACATAATTAATAGGCCTTCTCTTTAAAACAGTAAAACAAAATTGCGAAAATTATCAATTTGCCGTTTTCAAGGTAGGGAGATACCTTACCTTAAACTCAAACCCTCCCCTACTAACCTTACATTTGATGTATGAGAGTATTCACGAAGAAACAACGTATATTATTGGCGCAATTAGTTTATTTATTTGCAGTTATAAATAAATATTTAATTATTCGTAGAATAAAAAACATGAAACTACTCCAGCCTTTTTTCGAGCGTAAAACGAACGAACATTTTACGTAAAGCGAACAACGAGAAGTAAAACAACGGCCCTTTTAAATGGGACTTTATAAGTACCACCACGATATAACGATGTGTTTCATTGTAACTACAAAAGTTTTTCCGAAGAATTTAATTTGTAGTGTTTAAAGTGCTAAATTGTACAATCAAAAATTTTCACTTTCCCTTCTCCTATTTTCCCAAGTCTAACGGTGAAAGAACAAAACTGCGGCTTTATAAGTGGTAACCTTATAAGTACCATCGACGATAATTCAAACTAAACTAAACTAAACTAAACACCATCAGTAGATAAAGGGTTAAAAAGGTGACCAAAGCCGCAAAAAATAGTTTAACCAATAGCCACGTAATACGCATAACAGATTAAAGTCAAAGTTCATTATCGTAACAAAAACTTTATTATCTATAACAAAAAAAACTTAATTATCATAACAAGAAGCGTATTCACATTCAATTTCATTTTTGTTAATTAACTGGCGCTGCTAAAGAAAAATACAAGCCGGTATTTTATATCTGTTCTTATATACTTAACAAGATCTAGGATTAATTTTTTTGTGTATTGAGACAGTTGTGCAGTCTTATTGGAAAGTTTTTCTAATAAAATTAAATGTTGCTTTTAATTTAAAATTAAATTTTTTTTTGCTCGTGTCTATTTCGAACATCTTCGTCCGTGTTCCAATTTGTTTTTTCATCATCTACTGCTATCTAAATTATTTATTTTAAAGTGTATGAAAATAACAACAATTATGCATAAGGCCAGAGCAAATTTAGAATAGAATATATTTATTTACACTACACATACAGTCCCTGGACAAATTATTAGACGCACTGTAATTTTTTAGTAATTTTATGTTTCTTAAGAGTTTTTATGCAATAATGGTATATTTAAACTACAATATTATTGATTTTTATTTAAAAGAATTGTTGCAGACTACATATTTGTATTTATTTTTAACATATGGCAACACTGTGTTGACAAAGTGATACATGAACGTAAACAAGTACAAATCTGTATCAGTCGCGAATCAGTACAGTCTTGCATTGATAGCATGCCGCGCAGAATTAGAGCTTTGATAGCGGCTAAAGGTGGCTCAACTAAATATTGACTTTTACTAACATTAATTTCACTTTTCTTTAAACCTTAATAAACTTATGCTTTTCTAAATGAATGCTGTTTTATTTATGTCAAATAAATCGATAATTGGTGGGATAATATAAAAATAAAAAACAAGTCAATTTAAAATAAAACGATACAATATCACCCGGTAATTAATATTTTACATGAAATCTAGCAGTGCGTCTAATAATTTGTCCAGGGACTGTAAGTTTAATTAGAGGGATCGCTAGAATAAGGTATTTTGTGCCTCGAAATATTTAGAGGCACAACAATTCAAAATGTACCACGTATGTCAGGGGTACTGTTTTAAGAGAGAACAGGAACGAAAATGAATACGAGTTGGTCAATCTGATGAACATGAGTCCCTCTGATTCGTATTGATTAATATCGATTATGAATCATATTGATATTGATTAATATCGATTATGAATCATATTGATATTGATTAATATCGATATTGATTAATATTGATATATGTCGATATTGATTACTATTGATTTGAGACGATATTGATTTATGTCGATATTGATTAGTATTGATTTGTGTCGATATTGATTAGTATTGATTTGTGTCGATATTGATTAGTATTGATTTGTGTCGATATTGATTAGTATTTATTTATATCGATATAGATTAATAACGATTTGATTAGATACACAGTCATGACAACTCGTAGCTTTGACAATTAGCTAACGCTTCCTTTCTTCGCCAGCGGCATTTTAGTGCTAAATCGGTACCTTCTAGGTTAATAATAACGCGCTGTGCGTTTAAGAAGTTAATACTTTGTTGAACTTGGCTTGATATCTGCCCTGCTAAAAATTTCGGCCCTTGGTTCCCCCTTGGTTTCACCAAAAATATGGTTCCTAGTAGGTGCAAGGGCTGTGTGGTGAATCGTTTCACCATATTTTGGATATATTATGTTGAACCATTTCTCAGGTTTTTGTTTCCAAAACCTGAAAATTGGTTCAACCGACTACCGAAAATATGAAACAACCACACAGTTTTTGCATTTATACTATGAACCATTTTAATGGTGAAACCAAGCAATCGAAATGTGTCAAAAATTGAATTTAAAATGTGACAAAATTGTCACGACAGTGGCTACGTTAGTGGAGCCGATATCTAGGGATTTACTAATTCGTATGAAAAAAATAGCTATACAAATTAATTTTTTCCTCTAACGGGGCTGCTTTATTGGCGGCTTAGCTTTTTGCAGACTCGGCATATTCCCCAGAATTGAGAGCCATTTTTTTGTGGCACCAGCTAGGCAGCTCTCGCTACCAATTTTGACTCTCAGATTACAATGAATCTGAGCTCTCTGTGGATGTTAACAGGGCCGGATTTAAAGTTTTGCCGCCTCTGGATATGATCGATTTGTCGCCCCTGTCACAATATCCTCTCCCTTCGGGGAAAGATAGCTGGTTAGCTGTAAAATTAGGATGGTATGTGTTGTTTAAAATTATCACAACGAATATAAAAGAAGGAAAATAGGCTTATTTAAAATACAATATCATTAGAAAATAAGATATTTTCAATTTCTGATAACTGATCTGATCACTTAAAATGGCCATGTTTGCTACTAAATATTAGTACTACATATACGTTTACGGTTTACGCATTAATGTAAATTATTTGTTTTCTTTCTTAAAAATATTAGTACCTTTTATAATAATTTTTTTATACCGAATGCCGTTTTAATTGGTCGTAAAATTTGCCGCCCCTAAAAATTCGCCGCTCTAGGCTACAGCCTACTTAGCCTATTTAGAAATCCGGCCCTGATGTTAAAGCATGCCAAGAAAACCCCAGCCAAATGGGCACTCAAGGGGATCTTTTACATGCCACATGACATGCGTTTCCACGATTTTAACATCCAGGAAATCTGACTACTCAGCTCGGGCTCGAACACGTAAACTTGGGCTTATGAGCAGGGCCGGATTTCTAAATAGGCTAAGTAGGCTGTAGCCTAGAGCGGCGAATTTTTAGGGGCGGCAAATTTTACGACCAATTAAAACGGCATTCGGTATAAAAAAATAATTATAAAGATACCAATATTTTTAAGAAAGAAAACAAATAATTTACATTAATGCGTAAACCGTAAACGTATATATACTAGTACGAATATTTCGTAGCAAACATGGTCGCTGCGAGGGCAATTGCACCCCCTTCCGGATTTCGAAGGTGAAAGAAAAATAGTATAACAGTTTAAGAAATTCGCCTATTTCGCTTTGGATTTAGTGTGTAAAGATACTTAGATGATTCTAAAATGTGTATCTATTTTAAACAGCACATACCACCCTATTTTGCAGCTAACCAGCTACCTTTCCCCGAAGGGGGAAAATATTGTGACAGGGGCGGCAAATCTTTAAATCCGGCCCTGCTTATGAGGGAAACACGTAATACCTCTCAGCTAACAGAGCAGCTATATAAAAAATAAAACATACCAAAAAAAGAACATTAACAAACGGTAACTACTCGGCATCAAATCCCCCAAAATTTCAATATTCACAATTAGCGAAACCTCTTCAGCAAAATTAATGACGATGATGACGTTTTCCCCGGAGCGGGAGGGGGAATAATTCCCAAACAATCCAACCCCCTCCCCGGACCTCTTACCGGATATACCCCGGAGAAAAAGCGACCCCTAGCGGCAGAACTCCGCACTACGAATATCCCCTTTCCCAGTGTCAAAATGGCGCTTTGCAGGAAAAGCGCGTAGTGTGATATTTTCTGCTTGTCTTTTTTGTGTCCATCTGGTATTTGTGATATCCGGTATTGAGGTATCCGGCAACTGCATATTTCGAGGTAAGTTTGCTTCGGTTTTTCGATACATAAGGGATTGTCCGGTTTCTTGGTTTTATAAAAGTCCGGAATTCCGTAAGTATGTTTTGTTGTGATTGGGGAAAGGGGGTTGGGTGGGGGAGAGGGTGCCGGATTTAGGCCCGGATAGCTGCTCGTGTGCTCTAGTGTAGGATGTGTTGTTTGGATTTCCGGATGTTTTTAGGATGTATGGTCAGTCACATATACCCTTTTCATTAGGTTTTGAAATCGCATTATCTATCAATACATAGTGCATACTTTTACCCCCATCTATTAAAATCATAACAAAACAAAACAAGTTTAAAGGGGAAATCCTCTAGTAAATTCATTATTGATATTCAAAGTTTTAAAGTGGTCATTTTTATCGAAAGATGGCAATCTATTATAAAACTTTTATAATTAATAAAGAATTGACGGGTGGTACTGTCCCTTCAATTTTTGCTGTTGTATTTACTATTTTCATACCTGTTTAAAAAATGCGCGAATTGTAACGCAATACTTTTGACAGTCCAAAAACACAACATAAGGTTTGTGAGATCGACCATCCGTGTTAGTGTTTAGTTTATGTTATTTTTATTAATGTTATATGACATTACTTATATTTATGACATTAATGTCAGTTGTCTTTCATTCCAAATAAAATTTAGGGCTGGGGAGCTCAGTCGGTTAGGCACTCGCCTAGCATGCGAAAGGTCTCGGGTTCGAATCCTAACTTCCGACCTTTAACGGCCAGTGCAGCCAAAAATGTCCGACGAATAATACCCCGTGTGGAGGGAAGGCACTTTAAAATACGCTCCAAAGTACCAACGCTGCGTACGATGTCGCCCTTAACGGTTGCGTAGGGTGCCAACTCGGGCGTCGGCTCGTCACTTGACTGTGGTTCTAAAATACGACGCCCGTCGCAAATAGCCCTCGTGTAGCTCTAGTGCGACGATAATTCAAACTAAACTAAACCAAATAAAATTTAGCATCGAAGCCTTTATGAGAGCTCTGATCAGTATTTAAAATGGCATTTCTAAACGTCAACGTTCCAACTTCATATTTTATGAAATTAATATTGAGATGAAAAATAATAATATAAACAACCTTCCAATGCCGTTCAAACTACAGTCCCTGGACAAATTATTAGACGCACTGCAAGATTTCATGTAAAATATTAATTACCGGGTGATATTGTACCGTTTTATTTTAAATTGATTTTTTATTTTTATATTATCCAATCAATTACCGATTTATTTGACATAAATAAAACAGCATTCATTTAGAAAAGCATAAGTTTATTAAGTTTTAAAGAAAAGTGAAATTAATGTTAGTAAAAGTCAATATTTAGTTGAGACGCCTTTAGCCGCTATCAAAGCTTTAATGTAAGACTGTACTGTCTCCAGCATTTGTGGATGATGATTCCACACACAAATAATCTTATAATAAGTAATTAATATAAATTAATCCTAATTATCTTAAAATAAATACAAATATGTAATGTACAACAATTCTTTTAAATAAAAATCAATAATATTGTAGTTTAAATATACCATTATTGCATAAAAACTCTTAAGAAACATAAAATGACTAAAAAAATACAGTGCATCTAATAATTTGTCCAGGGACTGTATACAGTGTATACGCTCTACTACCGTAGACAGAGTCGTAAATACCTTGTTGGAAAATGCAATTTGCGTTTCACCTATTTAGTTAGCCTGATTGACAAATTATAATGGTGATCAATCACAAATAGAATTATATTTTACAAATGTAAGTTCCTTGTAATCCTTGAAGAACCTTACAATGGTAAATAAAAAGTTAAGCTTTTGAAAGCTTCAGGCAAAATTTAGAAAAAATAAAAACAAAACCATTTTGGTAAAATGAAACGTCACCCAATTATCAAAGTAAAATGTCATTACTTCTTTATACTGCTTCAGAGTTTTAAAACCGAACTTGATTTTTTCCACATAACTGAAGTGTTGTGGACTTCTGCCCGATATATTGCTTGCGATTTAATTTAAAAAGTGAATCGAAATTGTCTTAAAAATATCTATTGGAGGATACCATTAAAACTTGTGGCGGTTCACCACACACGCAACCTCAATATTCCATCAACAACTAGGTGGCGCTGATTTACCATCTCGTTCCAACCACTATTCTGAATTACAAAGTTAATAGTAGTATATGTTCCCATAGATATCATAGTTAAAGTATTAGATTGGCAGATCACGTGACCTCCAATGCTAACGACGGGACGCGCATGGAGGCCAAATAAGAGGGAAAATGGCCAGTGTTGCTGCCACTTTAAGGAGAAAAATACTACGAAAAAATAACCATTTAATTTTAAAACTAGCTGCATTTTGGAATCTTTTTAGTGACTTTAAATCCTTTTCTAGTATTTTTTTTGTAATTTTAGAATTAAATGGTATTTTTTCGTAGTATTTTTCTCCTTAAAGTGGCAGCAACACTGGCCATTTTACCCTCTTATTTGGCTTCCATGCGCGTCCCGTCGTTAGCATTGAAGGTCACGTGATCTGCCAATCTAATACTTTAACTGTGATATCTATGGTAGTTCTCCAGTAAAACTCCGTATAGTTCTTTACTAGTTGTGCAAATATTAAACAACTGCTTACTTTTATTTATTAACAGAAAAACATTCAAACGGCAAACTATTATTAGAAAATAGCTTTATATCTTGCTGTTCTTAACAACAAAGTGCAATAAAAATTAATTGCTGTTAATTAAAAATAACTTTTCCTAAATGGTATGTTAATAGTCTTTTATAGCATTTATTGACAACCATAATAGAATTTTAACGAGTTTAAGCTTGGCTAATTACCAAACATTTGCTTAGCATAAATTTTCTAAACTAAAAACCTCAAACTACCCATTTAAAGCAATTTCAGAAGTGCAAGTATGCGAACATCAAAACTCTAATTACATTTCATTCTAAGTGTAGAATTAAACAACACTCCAAAATCGTCCATTAAAAAAAATCCCAGCAGAAACAATTATTCTGCACACGAGTAAAAGAAAACATTAATTTCATTAACATTTTCCTCTAGAATGTTTGCCAAAACGAGCAAATCCTAGAATAAATGTCGAAGGAGGCGATATCGATTAATTTATGTGTCACTTTTGTTCTGAAAAGCTGTCTTTTATCTTGTCACTTTAATAGGAGACGTGAAATTGGAGTTTCTTTCATCTTTCGATAGAATTTAGGAATTGGTTAGAGGGCTGGGGAGCCCAGTCGGTTAGGCATTCGCCTAGCATGCGGAAAGTCCCAGGTTCGGGTCCGGGCATCGCCCAAAATAACTGCCGACCTATAAACGGCCCGTGCAGCCAAAAAAAATGTCCGACCGACGAATAACACCCCGGGTTGAGGGAGTGCACGTTAAATATTCTTCAAAGTCCTAACGCTGTCGCCCTTAACGGTTGCGTTGGGTGCCTACTCAGGTGTCGGCTGTGTATCTAAAATACGGCGCCCGTCGTCAAAAGCCCTCTTGTAGCTCTAGTACGACGATAATTCAAACTAAACTAGGAATTGGTTAGGTAGATGATTTTTTTTCTATCTGTCCTCTATTTTATGATGCGCCCGAGAACCATTAAAGAAATGGCAAGGGTTTTTGGAAAATAAGGATTAGATTAGACTACACAAGAATTAGTTTCTTGAATGCAGTTTTGTTTTTTCGTATTGCCCCTCAAGACCTGAAACATGATCATTTAAATGTTTACAATAGGCCCTGGTACAGTTAACTTCAGCGCAACACGATGAAAAAAAACCAAATCTACCATAATACCAGAAATATTTAAAAAAGATTTCTGGCTTTCAATCTTTTAAATTACATAGTTTATAGTTTAAACCACTCGTTTGATGCGGAGGTATTTAACCGGTCAATTTACTGTTAGTTAATCCAAAAGCACATAACTTTATAAATTCATAAATTTTAATGTATGGAGGAGTTTTTTTATAAACCAGTTGCAACCATAGATATCATAGTTAAAGTATTAGATTGGGAGATCACGTGGCCTCCAATGCTAACGACGGGACGCGCATGGAGGCCAAATGAGGGGGCAAAATGTCCAGTGTTGCTGCCACTTTAAGGAGAAAAATACTTCGAAAAAATACCATCTAATTCTAAAAGTACAAAAAAATATCCTAAAAATACTAGCTGCATTTTGAAATCTTTTTAGTGACTTTAAATCCTTTTCTAGTATTTTTTTGTAATTTTCGAATTAGATGGTATTTTTTCGTAGTATTTTTCTCCTTACAGTGGCAGCAACACTGGCCATTTTGCCCTCTTATTTTGGCCTCCATGCGCGTCCCGTCGTTGGCATTGGAGGTCACGTGATCTGCCAATCTAATACTTTAACTATGATATCTATGGTTGCAACAGAAATATAATTTTATCATGACATATTTGTTTTAACCATCCGCGCATGGCCTAGAAATGGGCAAAATTGTATGGTTATTTTCTCTGCATAAATTATAACATTACTTTTTTCATTACACATTTATTGAGAAAATCAGAAGTTAGTTTATTTTTGAAGAAATGATTGAAAAATCATTTCCAAATGTATAAAAGTTGAATATTAATACGTGTTTATCATTTATAAAACTTTGAGATTTGTGAACATAATTTATGAACTGTTCAGCGGTCAGAAGATTGAATAATGGGCTGAAAATCTCATGAAGCGAAAACAAACTACACATTTTCACACTTGCTTAAGTATTACATTTTCACACTTGCAAGTATTTTATAAGCTTGAAAAGTCTTGAAGAGATGAATTATGAAACTCATTAGTATGAATTGAGTTTAAACATTTTAATTTGGCAATTCATTTAGTTGCAGTTACGGTAAATATATTAAACATGTTTATATATAGTAAGATAACAAATACTTCATTTGAATTAGCAAGTACAAATCGCAAGTAATATTTAATAGTATAAGTTATCGATTTTTGTGCTCGAAGTTTTTGTAACAATAGAAATATGTAAGAAATAGTATGCTCTTAGTTCCTCAAATTCAGTTTTCTAACTAAAACTAATTGTGATTAATAATTTAATATTAGTAAACAGGAGCAATTTAGATTTATTCAAGACATCCAATTTTCATAATTCTCAAACTCATCAATAATGATGCTCTTGTTAAAATTATAGTTTTCTCCAACAGTTATAAGTTCGGATGAACAGGACATGAATGTATATATTTAAATAAGTAGGTTATAACAGAATCTGTCACTTAACCTACTTGCACACAACAGTTATGTTTAACAGGTAAAAAGGCGCCAAACACAGCAAGTATTCTATGTTAAACATTTACATGCTAAATTTGGCTAGTTTCATTTATTTTATTTCGAAAATTAAATAATTATTACTTATCGTTTGCAAAAATTAATTTATATTTCAAAGAGTAAATATGTAATATTCTTCGCTTTTAAATAGAATGAAAATAATTTCATATCAACATACAAAGAATCTCGTAGTGAAATATATTTGACGCCATTTCAAACTAATCGAAGTCGCAAAAATATTTTTTAAATTTATTGTCTAAAATAGTTAAAGTTTCTCGAGCGATTGTTGCGAATGGCAATGGTGATTTAATTCTAAAAAAAATACCTTCCTATGCGTTTTAAATGAGCATTAAATTTTGCCGTTTTTAAAATAATTGAAGTACTTCGAATTCGAATTCTTTTCTGAAAATTTCAATGTATTCTAATTTCGATGCGCTGACTTTTTTTTGACGTATCACGCTTGTCCGTAGCCTTTTTTTTTAGTTTGGGCTATGAAAGTGAGTGACAGACAAACGGACAGAACGATTATAATACCGTCTTACCCTTTTTACGTCATAAACGTAGTGTGGAAGCTAAAACGCAGGAAATATTCGAAAATAAAGCTTCTCAAAAATTCTGAAGATGCAAAAGAGCTTTTAACTTTTTCTTTAAGTGGATCATTATTTATTGTATTGGCGTAGGAAATAAGTTTTTCATCCTAAATGGCCTCTTTCTTCAGGAAAAGAATGTATATTTTTCTTTTTAAAAGTACAAAAAAAAAGGTTAGAGCCAATAAAAAAAAATTCTATTGGAACACCTTAAAAGCCCCCTATTTGGAATTTTTAAAAGAAGTTTTTGTGCTATTCGTCCAAGAAAAAAAAATGCTAATGGATTGTGTTCTAAGTAATTTTCTTCAAATTCTTTTTACACAGAATTTAAAGACAAAAACTTCGAATTTATTTCCGAAACAAGTTGATATAAAAAGGGAAATTTTATTTAACAACATTTTGAAATTGAATAAAATTGATAGTTTTTCTTTTATTTCAGTATACATTTTTCTTTTTTAGAAGCGTCTTATGTTTTATCGGTGGTATTAAAAAAATACCAAAGATATTATTCGTTAATTAGGTTCAGTATATTTAATTGAAATTACAAAAAAGTAATTATGTTAAAAGAAAAAAAACAACCGAACTCGAAGGAAATGCATGAATCTGGCTTATCAAAAAATGGAAATACAATAAAAAATCGGTTATTATTAAATTATTAATAAAAAATGTGTTATTTTTTTTTATTTTCAATTTTCAAGTGTTTAATATTTTTTTATTACTTATATATCAATAAACATTTTCACAATTCGAATGTCGTAAATAAACATGCAGATTTAAAAAAAAAAATCGTATAAGATAAAATTTTATTTTGTTTCAATTTTTCACGTGTTTAATATTTTTTTATTACTTATATATATATATTGATAAACATTTTCAGAATACGAATGTCGTAAATAAACATGCAGATTTTTTTAAAAAAATCGTATATAAGATAAAATTTTATTTTGTTTCAATTTTTCACGTGTTTAATATTTTTTTATTACTTATATATATTGATAAACATTTTCAGAATACGAATGTCGTAAATAAACATGCAGATTTTTAAAAAATAATCGTAAAAGATTGTAATCGCAAGTAATCGGACAAGCCAGAATCCCGACAGGAAATTGTTGCGTACTATTAAATATTTGAAGTCGGCCCCAAAAAAACCCATCAATTTACTATATTACCTATTATAAGAAAAAATGTCCATCGAGAAAAGTCTACATAATAAATAAATCCAAATTATAATACGAAAACACTAAAAATATAAACTATATAGACTATTGAAAATACTCTGATTAATTATGTATGTGATATCCTTATAAAATGCATTTTCGAACACACCCTTTTCGAATATCCAATGTATTTTATGTTTACATAACAAATAGAGAAAAACCCCTTTTCCCTGATGCAAAATTAATAACTAAATTGTCATTAATTAAGCAAAACGGCATTAAGGGGGAATGGGCGCGCTGGACCGGGGGTCTCCAAAGCAAAGTGCTTCAGTGTTAATCATATGGCAAAAAAAGATTTTCTTTGCTACATTTCTCCGGCTGTATTGAATATTTTTACAAGCCGATTTTTTTATGTGATGTATGTAGCTGACTTACAGGTCCCGACCTTTCCGCTTTTTGAAATTGGTTCGATTATTTTTTTAAATTTTCAATAAATAATTTTACACAAAACATTCGAAGCAATTTCAAAAAGTGGGAAGGTCGATGGGACCTGTAAGTTATCTACATTTATTATTTAAAAAAATCGTTTGTAAAAATATTCAATACAGCCGGAGAAATGTGGCAGAGAAAATAGTTTTGACGCCATTGGATTAACACTGAGGCACTTGAGTTTGGAGACCCGCGTTCCAGCGCGCCCATTCCCCCTTAATTTATTAATTTGTTGGGATTTCGAATCTTATGGATTTCGTCCCTGTCGGGTTTCGGGTGTCGTTCGGGTTTGTTTTTCATAACTAAGCCTTAAGGTTACTCGACCTACCTTAGGATCAGAAATATCAAGTGGCGTGTAGCCAACGCAGATTGAAAATTTATATTTTCTCTTGCATTAGTTTATTCTTTTTCTAAATATGCACTTTTTATTGCAGGAAAATGAATGGTATTCAGCTTCAGCCGGTAAGTTGTGACTTTGTTATTTAGTTCTATATTAAAGTTGTCAAACTTATAAAGCAACACAATGTAATAGCCATTTAAATAAATTGAAATTTGTCACATAAATATTGGTTTTTCGATAAATACCATATGTCTGTAGCAGTTCACGCTAGGTGGGGCTTATTTACTTCTGCATTGCTACCAGTCATCTATAGTTAAACTCATAGTTTCCTTGCACAGAATCCACGACCATGGGCGGAGCTATAAAACGCGCGGAGCAATCAGATAAGAGGAAATTTCAGCCGTTTTATTTTGTTTTCATCTGATTGCTCCACGCCTTTTATAGTTCCGCCCGTGGTCGTGGCTTCTGTGCAAGGAAACTATGAGTTTAACTATAGGTACCTTTTGGTAAATATGGGCTGTTGTAATATCTTCGGCAACCCTATGTATCTAATGAATTATAAATTGAGAGCTTGAATCATTTGTTCAGATTTTTAAAGTCTACAAATCTACCTACTGGGCTAATGTATATAATTATTAAAATAAAAAGAATTAAAAAGATACAGCAAAACACAAGAATTTGCTGAAAAATAGGTCGAAAATCGCATGTTCAGTTCAATTAACATTTATTAAAAATGGAGATGTGATACAATTTTTTTCACTACTTTTTCCAAACTCAGCGCCTAAAATTACATAAGAATTAGTCACCAGAGTTCAAATCCCACAACTATCACTCTGTGCAGCCAAAACAGTTCTACGTGTTGAGGGAGCGCACGTTAAATATGCTTCAAAGTTGACTCTGCGTACAATGTCGCCCTTAAAAGTTGCGTTGGGTGTCTATTCAGATGTCGGCGTCAGCTCATCACTTGACTGTGGCTCTTAATAATGACGCCCGTCGCTAATAGCTCTAGTGCTACTAGGGGGCTGGGTAGCCCAGTCGGTTAGGCATTCGCCTAGCATGCGGAAGGTCCCAGGTTCGGGTCCGGGCATCGCCATAATAACTGCCGACCTATAAACGGCCCATGCAGCCAAAAATATCCGACGAATAATACCCCGTGTAGAGGGAGTGCACGTTAAATACGCTCCAAAGTCCCAACTCTGCGTACGATGTCGCAATTAACTGTTGCGTTGGGTGCCTACTCTGGTGTCGGCTCGTCACTTGACTGTAGTTCTAAATTATGACGTCCGTCACCAATAGCCCTCGTGTAGCTCTAGTGCGACGATATTTCAACTTATCTCGCACGAACCATCGCCTGCAAATGTAATCGAATAAAACTAAATGACGTAATATTTGCAATAAACCATCCATTCCTGCCAAGATGCGACTAGTATAAATAGTTTACTGCCAATATTTCCTCGAAATAATTCAGACGAGAAATATATTCAGTGTATTTAATAAACTTATTCGGCTTCCCAACTAAATACGACAAATTCAATTTGTATCCGACATACCAAGTGAGCCATCCTTTGGTTGTGGAGGACTGATTGGTTATTTTTCGTGATTAGTGTCAGTCGGTTTGTGTTATATTTGAAAGAACTGTTCATTGATATATGTTCTTTGAAAAATGAAAAGCGATTGACAAAAATTCATTATTGCCTCATTTTTATGATAATGCTTTAATTTTAATAGTAAATTGGATATTTGTGCCATTCAGTGGTGCCGATCCCCCCCCCCCCCAGAGCTAACGACGCACCCCCCCCCCCCCCGAAAAAAACGGTGAGGATTTTTTATTCATATGGGCTAATGGAGTACCTAACTAAAGTAGCCTCTAACTACATCTTTACGGTTTATATAGAAAACCTTATAGTAAAATGATATTTCAAGTACCATCGAATGGGGTAACTTAACTTTATCCCAAGAAATAAAACCCTAGTACTGACTTTCCTCTTAAATATTTTTCTACTGATAGGTCAGAGCAGAGTTGCCCCCAATCGAAAAAGGGAAGCACCTTTTGGAATATCTTTTATAATACGGAATTACAAACAATTTTTAATTTTCCTTTAAAAGGGTTTTCTTTACAGCAAAAGCTATCGGAATCTAAATCATTGGTAAAAATTCCGCTCAAAATTTATGTAATTATATTATTTTTTAAATCAATAAAAATTGCCGGACACGTAATCCAATCAAAAATGGCTTCCAATTAATTCCCTCAATTCTTAATGCATAAAAAAGTTTATCTTGGTATAGCTTTTTATCTAATACAACACATTTGACATTATCAACCACATCAGAATTATTTTATAATGTTTACAGAGATAGTTTCACTTAAAAAAAACCTAAAACTTAAAAAATTAAAGTTAAGTATAACAAAATTCTTACCGTGAAACTCGGAATTGAACTATTTATATTCAATTACCCAGACCCACAAATGTGACACAAGACAACAAGTATTTTCCTACTGATTCTAAAGCAATTATTTAGTTATTTTGGCTTCGAGTCTAATTTGGCGAAGAAAAAGTCAAAATTATTATCCGAAGGTCATTAATTCGTTAAAATGTTATACAAAGTAAAGTTCGAAAGATTTATAAGCCAGCTGCAAAAATAAGGCGGGAATATCTCATTGATACCTTTTTGTAAACTATGCGAACGTCCTCAACTCACCGAAATTTTTTATAAACTGCGTGAGATTTATGAGTGTTTAAACTTTGTTACAGTGATCGGATTGTTTATTGGAAATAATTGTTAGAAATCTTATTGTCTGGTAGACGCCAACGAACATAATTTATAACTCCTTTTTCTTTTTTTTCCTGGTGTTGCTTTGAATTATGGTTACCCATTCCTATTCTTTGAAGGCAAAAAATATACAAAAATTGGAGCCAGTTTTGATTTTCTTGCTACTTTTTGTGTTATTTTAAACCAAATAAAAATTCGCCAGAGAACAAGTTCTGAGACCCACCCCGAGTGGTGGGGGCAGATAATTAGTAAGAATAAGAGTTAGCTGAGTTTTTTTTTTTATCAAGATTGTCTGTTTATTAATAATTTTTATAAAGAATTCACCCCCCCCCCCCCTAAAATTTCAACGACGCAGACTGCGTCGTTGACCCCCCCTTGTAGGCACCCCTGGTGCCATTTAATAAACGATGGTCATTATGTTTTCTTTGTTTACCAGAAAATTATATTCTTAATACTTATTGTAATTAGACTTGCATTATGTTTGTAGAATGGGGATGTTTTAGGTCTTGAGTTGTAACAAAAATGCCGAAAATTAACGTAAATTCTTTCTCGAATCAGCGTGGGGCTGGGGAGCCCAGTCGGTTAGGCCCTCGCCAGCATGCGGATGGTCCCAGGTTCGGGTCCGGGCATCGACAAAATAACTGCCGACCGATAAACGGCCTGTGCAGCCAAAAAATGTCCGACGAATAATACCCCGTATAGAAGGAGTGCACATTAAATATCTTTCAAAGTCCTAACGCTTGCGTACGATGTCGCCCTTAACGGTTGCGTTGGGTGCCTACTCAGGTCCTCTAATTAGTCCTCAGAGTTCATTCACACAACCGTCGCTCTGTGCAGAGAAAAAAGTTCTACTTGTTGAGGGAATGCACGTTAAATATGCTTCAAAGTTGACTCTGCGTACGATGTCGCCCTTAAAAGTTGCGTTGGGTGCCTATTCAGATGTCGGCGTCGGCTCATCACTTGACTGTGGTTCTAAAATATGAAGCCCGTCGCCAATACCCCTCGTGTAGCTCTAGTGCGACGATAATTCAAACTAAACTAAACTTGAATCAACGTCACGTGGAAACAGGACACCGATCGAAGGAAATGCAGAAAGGAAAGCTGGAAGGAAATATAACTAAAAATAACATTTCAAACATTTTCTGACTGAAACTGTGAAATGTTAGACAACTTCAAAGAAAATTTACATATCGGAAGATTTCTAGGGGGTATAGCTTTATATATTAGATGTACAATTAAAACGATAACCATATAACTTTTACAATAGGGTATTTGACTAAAAAAAAATATTGGCTTAAAATATTCTTATGCCAAAAATATTAGACCCGTATTTTTTCTTTTTTTTTCAAATACCCCATAAAAGGGAGAAAAATGAATTTTAAAATTAGAACGAATAATCACTCCCTAAAACGCTTTGTGGCTGTCACGTGGTATCTATGATGTCACTAGTGACTATAAACAAACTTTTAAACTCCATTTTGGAATCTACTTTAAGCAAATTTGAACTATCCGCTTCTGTAAAACCTCCACGCATTATCTATATAATTCTTATTTTAATAGTAAGTTAGATTAAAACCAGTTTAATTACAAACAAAAAAACATCACACCGGTTTGTTTATACATACTAGTGACGTCACCCAAATTGACGTGTTTGTGATCACGTGACGTACCGATGAAAAAAAAGCCATTTGAAAATGATTTTTATGAATTATTTAAAGATTTATTTTGCAAAAAAATATATAAGTTTGTTATATTTGGGTTTAAACTATAATTTAATTAATATTGGAAGGTATTTTAGCGATACTGTCAAGTACCCTATTCTAGGGGCTATAGCTTTTATATATTAGACGTACAATTGAACGATAGCCATATAACTCTTCCAATCGCTTTCATTTAGCTAGAATAATAAATATTTCATATATAAAGTTTTAAATATAGCTTTTAATAAATAGTTATTCTCGATATTTATTTGAAAAACTGGTAAGGAATAGATTAAATTTTTAACGCATTTAATACATTTGAAAAAATATTGTTAATAAAAATATTTTCTGGCGTTTAGTTTCCCGTAAGCTATAAACTTGCAGCACACGTTTTCCTTAATTATATTATCAAAACTTGAGATTTCGTCTAAATCTGAAGTATTATTTTTTAAAAAATGATTCATTGTCACCTTAGTTCTATAGTAAAAATTTTAAATTAATTAATTTGCATAGCCAGATTTGTTTCAGTGATTAACTTTTCAACTATGCAATCATTTATTTTCATAAAACCATATTTAATTTACGTTTATGTTCAAAACAATTAGGTTTGTAACAGAATCTGTCACTTAACCCGCTTCCACACAACAGTTGTGTTTAACAGCTAAAAAGGCGCAAAACACAGCATTAATTCTATATTAAACATTTTTGTACTAAATTTGGTTAGTTTCATTTAAATTTTATTTCGAATATTCAATAATTACTTATCGTTGCAAAAATTAATCTATATTTTAAAGAATAAATATGTAATATTCCTCGCTTTTAAATAGAATGAAAATATTTTATATCAACGTACAAAGAAACTCGTAGTGAAATATATTTGACGTCATTTCAAACTGATCGATGTCGGAAAAATAAATTTATTTTAATTTATTGTCTACAAGACTTAAAGTTTCTCGAGCGATTGTTGCGAATGGCAATGGTGATTAAATTCTAATAAAAATGGCTTCCTATGCTTTTTAAATGAGCATTAAATTTTGCAGTTTTTTTACATAATTGAAGTACTTCGAATTCGAATTATTTTCTGAAATTTTCAACGTATTCTGATTTCGATGCGCTGAATTTTTTGACGTATCACACTTGTCCGTAGAATTTGTAGTTTGGACTATGAAAGTGGGGGATACAGACGGACAGACAGACGAACTGAACGATTATAATACCTTCCACTTTTTCCGTTATAAACGTAGTGTGGAAGCTAAAACTATAAAAAAATGAAACTATTTCCACAATTGTATAAGCTAGTTAGTTGAATAACAAGCTAAACTGCCCTGCGAAATACAATATTTCTGGTCATCCTACTCGAAATGTAAGAATTTAAAACTATCCCATTTGACAGAATGGATAAAAAATGCATTGGTATGTGCGTAGCATCTCCTTTTTTTTGTTTCCTGAGAGCCTTTCCCAAAGGGCAAATCTCAAGAGGATGGGATGTAACTCAGAATTCTGTAACCATGACTACCATCCTTATTGAAGGACATTGTTTGTAGGAAATGCCATTGTATTTGACCATGGCCTTTATAAGTTCCGTTGATGGATCTAGATGGACGTTTTAGTATGTTTTATGGATATGTTTTATTTATTTTCGAATAAAATATTGGGTCTAATGTACAGTCCCTGGACAAATTATTAGACGCACTGCAAGATATGTCATGTAAAAAATTAATTACCGGGTGATATTTTACAGTTTAGTTATTTTAAATTGATTTGTTTTTTATTTTTATATTATCCAATCAATTACCGATTTATTTGACATAAATAAAACAGCATTCATTTAGAAAAGCATAAGTTTATTAAGTTTTAAAGAAAAGTGAAATTAATGTTAGTAAAAGTCATATTTAGAGTTGAGCCACCTTTAGCCGCTATCAAAGCTTTAATGCTGCGCGGCATGCTATCAATGCAAGACTGTACTGTCTCCTGCATTTGAGGATGATGATTCCACACATAAATAATCTTTTCTAGAAGCTGGACTTGGTTGGTATATATATTCAGGTTTGTGTGCTTGGTCAGAGACCCGCTTATAAACCTTCGTCATGTAAGACAGACAACACTAAGTGGATCCATCTAATTTTTAGAGACAGAGGCCAACTAGAGCTGGACTTGGTTTGTACTTGTTTACGTTCATGCATCACTTTGTCAACAGTGTTGCCATATGTTAAAAATAAATACAAATATGTTGTCTACAACAATTCTTTTAAATAAAAATCAATAATATTGTAGTTTAAATATGCCATTATTGCATAAAAACTATTAAACATAAAATTACTTTTAAAAAATGCAGTGCGTTTGATAATTTGTCCAGGGACTGTATGGGATATTGAGAGTTCTAAGGGGTTAGGATAGTTTTAGTTTAGTATTGCTGATTGTTGAATCTTGATTGTTTGGCCTTTCTAATGAAGCTTTAGGATTACGTTTAAACAATAAAGAAGCTGGGACTAAAATGAAACAAGAACTTTAAAACCGTTCCCTTTTGATAGTGTAATTTCTAAAAAAAGCCGTCAGTTTTACAGGGCTATTTTAGTATTATGTTTTTTTTTTGTTTTTAGTTTCCTTAAAAGAAGAAATGTTTCTAAAAATTCTTTATACTCTTTTGCGTTTCCCAAAGGTTACCCAAGAATAGTATAATGATTAAATAGTCTAGATACTTTAAATTTCTGGATATAGTGTGTATGTTGCGTTGGTGGATTTAGAGGATGGACATTTTAGCATTGAGCTAGAAAGGGAAACTGGAATGAGGTGACAGCGAGCCGAAAACCTACTCACACCCTTTTTAGAGAACAGGGCAGAAAAGGACTATTTTCTCTACACTTGTATGCAATGCTTGTATGAGACAACCCTCTATCATATTGACTTGGGCTCCTAAATGTATTTTAAAATTTTCAGTTCGAAAGAAATTAACTTTCTTTAACTTTAAATTCCAACTTTTTTAAGAAATAACCATGTGGATCACTAACTAAGAACCAGCGAAGACGAACCCAATTGCGAAATAGGCAAGTTTCTAGGTTTTCTGCCCGGTTCGTTTCTGCTGCAGTGCCATGTATTCCTCCGCGTTTCGTTATTGAACCGGCTCGTTTGCTGCCCTGTTCAGTGAATCACACATCTCACTCCACGTTCCTTTTGGCTCAATGCATTTTAGTATGTTCTATGAATATGTTTAGTTTGTTTTCTGTTTAATTTTGGTAAGGACGGATTAAGAGGTTTGGGCAATGTTATATAAGTATTTCCGATTGTTGAAACATTTGATTAATTCAACAATTTTAAAACGATTAGATAGCCTAGATAATTTGAATTTTCGGATTTTATGTGCATGTTGGGCCTCATGGATCGAAGTGGACATTTCAGAAAATATTTATTTTCTCTTCAATGGACAATTTGAACGGCAGAGCGTGTTTGTGGAAAGAAAAACAACAGTTGGCATAACTGTGGCGTCACTGTAGGCGTGACCGTTCTAGTAGACGAATTAGCTGACGGGTCGTTTGTTTGTGGGGGCCAAGACAACGGTCGACATAACTGTGACATCGCTATAGGCGTGGCCGTTCTAGTTGTCCATTATCCAGAGAGTTAAATTATTCGTTATTTGGTTATGGTTTGGCACTCACTCTATAGCCTTATCAATTGACCACTCTTAAAAATGTAGGCGACCGTGGATAGCCTAGTGGTTAAGGCCTCGTTCTTGGAATCGGAAGGTCCCGCGATCGAGTCCTGATACCACTGAAGACCCACCGAGTATAAGCGGAGTACGTGCTCGTTAAATCTGTGGGCCCGAAAGTCCTTTGGACGGTCATGGCGCAGTTTCCAACGGGTACAGGTCCCTGGAGACTATTTCCCTCCCCTTCAGGGACATGTCTAAATTGCGGAGGTGGCGATACTTGGCAGCATCTGTCAGCACGATACCAAGACGGATCCCTGCCGTGTAGTCTCTACACGGGCATCTCTACTCAGGAACCGCACCCATTTGCCTTAATCCTTGCTCGCTCCGCGGAAAGAGCGTGGGTTTCCCAAGTGGCATTAGTAACAACAACAACAAAAATGTAGGCATGTATCTCTAGTACGACCGTAAATTAAACCAAAAAAATAAATAACACAACAAAGACTCTTCTCACACTTTGGAAAATCCAATAGACGAAATAATAGCACTTCCAATTACGTACTACGACAGAAAAATAGATCCGATGACTTTCCCCCCACCAATCTCTTGCCTTAACTCATCCAATTACCACCAGTTGATTGTTACAAGACATCATCCGGCGCCCTGTCGTTTAAAGCACGATCCACGCTATCCATTCTTGTGGGATAGTGTTGCCACCGGAAGTTCGGAATCTTGGTATTAAATTACCCTCTGCGAAAAGTGTTTCGTGATTTTTTTTTAGTGATTTGTTGGGGGTTTTTTTGATGAGAGAAGTAGTCGTAAGATATTTTCGAAAAAGATTTCTGCTTATAATAGGGTATTTGACTAAAATTTTTTTAATTTGCTTAAAATATTCTTATGCGAAAAATTTTAGACCCGTATATTTTTTTTTTTCAAACACCCCATAAAAAGGGAGAAAAATGAATTTTAAAATTAGGACGAAAAATTACGCCCGAAAACGCTTTGTGGCTGTCACGTGGTATCTATGACGTCACTAGTAACTATAAACAAACTTTGAAACACCATTTTGGAATCTACTTTAAGCAAATTTGAACTATCCGCTTCTGTAAAACCTCCTTCCATTATCTATATAATTCTTATTTTAATAGTAAATTAGATTAAATCCAGTTTAATTGCAAGCAAAAAAACATCACACCGGTTTGTTTATACTAGTGACGTCAACCAAATCGACGTGTTTGTGATCACGTGACGTACCGATGAAAAATAAGCCATTTTAAAATGATTTTTATAAATTATTTAAAGATTTATTTTGCAAAAAATATATGTTTGTTATTTTTGGGTTCCAACTATAATTTAAGTAATATTAGTAATATTGGAAGGTATTTTAGCGATACAGTCAAGTATGCAAGTTTTGCAGCAAACACACATATTTAATGTTTTATATCTGCATATCAATTTTATTCGGCACTTATTTGAGTCAGTTTTATTTATGTTACTCTTGTTCGGACATTTTTCTACAAAAAGTTTATAATGCAATTTTATAGCAACATGGTACTTAAAACTTAATAAATTTAACACTTTTGGAAAATACACACCTAACGCATCGTGTTTTGGGAAATCATCGATAAATAATTTAAAGTACTTTGGATTTTTATCATGAATTTTTACTTAAACATAAATGATGATTGAATAAAAAACAATAACGTTTTGTCAGTTGATGTATTTATTTGTTATAATAAACCACAAACTTAGCAATAATAACTGAGTCTGTCATTGAATCTCGAAACGAGTAATTGTGGCATTGTTCTCGTCATCTGATACTAGCATAGATATCATAGTTAAATTATTAGATTGGCAGATCACGTAAACTCCAATGCTAACGACGGGACGCGCATGGAGACCAGAATAAGAGGGCAATGGGGCCAGGGTTGCCACCAGTTTTAGGAGAAAAACACTACGAAAAAATACCATTTAATTCTAAAATTACAAAAACATACCATAAAAATGTTAGCTGCATTTTGGAAACTTTTTAGTGACTTTAAAAAAAAACGTGATACGCTTTGCTAGTATTTTTATGGTATGTTTTTGAAATTTTAGAATTAAATAGTATTTTTTCGTAGTGTTTTTCTCCTAAAACTGGTGGCAACACAGACCCCATTGCCCTCTTATTCTGGTCTCCATGCGCATCCCGTCGTTAGCATCGGCGGTCACGTGATATGCCAATCTAATACTTTAACTATGATATCTATGGATACTAGTAAGAATTAAAAGCTACAGCCATAACTATTCTTTTCCCTCATGATATAATTTATTCAATATTTCAGTGCGCGTTCCTGCCTTTAATTACTAAATCAATATTTATTAAAACAATGGAGGTAACCAATAATGAACATAAGCAATAATAATATTAAGATACATAAATTAATGACTTACGAACTTTTACCGAACATCACACAAATTTTCTTTTAATAATAAACGACAAGAGTACAAAGTAACTTAACATATTTTTATTGTATATAAAAAAAGAAAAATTAATGACCAGGAAAATTGAGTTTGACGTTTACCTCAAAAATATTATCTTTTTTTGTAAAAAAATATTTCGCCTTTTTATTATGTAACTACTCTTCACTTTCTTTCCCACTAACATATTGAAGGGAGAAGAACGGTAAGATAAACTAATTTTCATTTCTAAAAATGTATAAACGCGAAAAAATAACACTTCAAGTTAAGTGTTTTTCTCCGCAAATGATGCTAAATATCTATCAATTTGTGCTTTTCCAGCCTGTTTTTTTTTAACGGCCCGTGCAGCCAAAAATGTCCGACGAATAATACCCCGTGTGGCGGGAGTGCACGTTAAATATCCTTCAAAGGATGTCGATGTCGTCCTTAACGGTTGCGTTGGGTGCCTACTCGAGTGTCGGCTCGTCAATTGACTGTGGTTCTAAAATACGACGCCCGTCGCCAATTGCCCTCGTGTAGCTCTAGTGCAACGATAATTCAAACTAAACTTAAAAAAAACGGCCTGTTTTTTTAACTCATTAAAAACGCATATGAAAATTGAACTAATACTTTTTTACCGAACTAATAATTAATTTTTACCGAATAATATCGTAAACTTAAAATAATAAAAAAACTTTTTAACTTATTAACGACCTAGAAGTGAATACCATTAACACCATATTTCCGAATAAAAACGTTAACTTTTTTTGAAATTCGTTTTTCATGTAACTTAACTTGTCATACGTAAGTTGTCTAGTGCTATGGTCTTCATGCGTCTGATATTTTGTTTAATTATATGAATTTAAAGCAGAAAACGTATTTTCGGGTAACAAGTTTTTTTGGAATCAAGGTAATGAGTTAATGTGACTTAATTTGTTCCATATAAATTGATCATTTTTCTGGTCATCATTGTCTTAAACTATTTTTTGTTAAGATGAACTAAAGATTAAAACTTATTGAGACAACTGACAAGTTTTCTACCCAATAGTCATGAGTTGGAAAGGGTGACTTTCAATTTGAAACATTAGTTTTATACAGGACATAATACTTTCCCATTATTTGTTTATATTTTCCTTTTTCACCGGATAATTTTCTTTATTTGAGGCCCTTTCTTTATTTGATGTTTAATAAAGGCCATCGCACTAGAGCTATTAGTGTTTTATGTCTTTATTTTTTCGCCAAATACGTTGCCAAACTCGCCAAATTATTAACTAAAATTCGCCAAATAGACCATTTCTTTTATAAATAATTTATGAGCTGGTCGGTTGTTCGAAGGTCATTGTGTTAGAGCTGTATAATGGGTGTGGGTAGCTATATCTATTTTCTCGCCAAATTATTTCCCAAAACGCGCCAAATGAGCTAAAGGTTTTATGTATTTATGAGGGAATTGTGATGACATTTATGAGTGCATTTTATGCGTTTTTTTATTTGGAATTTTAAGGCAATGAAACGGAATTTATAATTTATAACGAGCGGAAACATAATAAGTTTATGATCCTATAACAGGGTATATGGTACACATATTTGGAATCTATTTGATATTTTAAAATGGCTTAGTGGTAGTGCTTTGAAATGCCATGCAACAGTTCCGCGGATCAAGTCCCGGATTGGGCAAGGTTGGCTCATCCTTTCATCCCTTAAGTAGGTTGATAAAATGATGACCAAGCATGCTTGGGAACTAAACATCCAGAGGTTGACCACCTAACGGGGATATATGCCTAGCACCCTAGAGCCCTTGGTCAAGTAAGTTGAAACGGGCACGGCAGGCCTTGGCCCACTAACGGGCAGTTGTGCCGTGGAATTTAGTTTAGATTTTATTTTCTTTATTACAAACCTTCGGTGTCCGTAGAACGTTGGATTACTCAAAGAAAAGAGATCATATTCACAAACAATGATTCTTAAAAATAACTGGAAAACGTCAAATCCGGAAACTCTTTCTCTCATCATAGGGAATTCTAAAGTGGAGCGGAAGGGGAAAACGCTGTTATTTTCCCCTTTTTCCAGTGTACTCTTGGCTGAGGGGATATTCTGAAAGAAGCCGGAAGAACCATCATTTTTCTTTTTTTTTAGCCAAGCGTCTTAAAAGGAGTAATGGCTGTCTGTTGAAAACACTCGTAGACGATAAAAATTTGTTAGGCGGAAAATGGGATGTATTGCCCAATCCCTATAGGATTAATGGATGTTGAAATGTCGATGTCTGTTGTTTACTTGAATTTAAATTTTAAAATATCTTACTTTATTGTATTACTTGGGTTATTCTAAATAAAAAAAGTAATAATTCTAATTTTTTTTATATAAAAGAACTGTCTTAATAAAATTCAACAAAATCCTTATTTTTTGAAAATCTAAAAGCATGGTTATTTAATCTATGAATTCATTTACGTTCTTTCTGTTTTTGTATAGCCGAGAATATTTTTAATTCCCTTGCAGACGGAAGGATTGGGCGATCCCAGTCGGTAAGGTACCCGGTTCGACCTCAGGGCATTGCAAAATAACTGCCGACCAATTCACCGTCTGTGCTGCCAAAAAGTCCGATGAATAACACCCCATGTAGAAGGTGTGTACGTTAAATACGATTCAAATTCCTGACGCCCCATACGATGTCGTGGGTGCCTACTTAGGTGAGGCTCGTCCCTTGACTGTATTTACAGGGTAGTAACAGAACCTGGAAAACCTGGAAATCAGGGAATTTTTTAATTCTGGAAATATCAGGGAATTCTCGGGAAATGTTTCAAATTTCGCTAAATATCAGGGAATTTTTCCATTTCGGATTATTTAAACAGTAGGTTTAGGTTGTTCTTGTGATCACTATACTAGCGGACACTTTTTGATCAAAAGAAACTATTCTGGTTGGTTCGATTGACCTGAACTAGAGCTACGGAAGTAAACTCAACTCTCTTCCTATCAAGCAGAGTTAAAAAACTGTCAATTATTATCAAACGCCAAATATGCTCCAAAGTCCCAAGCCTGTGTACGATGTCGCCCTTAACGTTTGCGTTGGGTGCTACTCGGGTGTCGGCTCGTCACTTGACTGTGGTTCTAAATTACGACGCCCATCGCCAATAGCCTTCGTGTAGCTCTAATATGACGATAATTCAAACGGAACTAAAAAGTAATTGTAGAATCAGGGAATTTTTTATAAAAGTATCAGGGAAATCATGGAAATATCAGGGAACTTTTTTTAAGGATTTTGTTACTACCCTGTGTAAGTTATGACGCCCCTTGCCAAAAGCCCTAGTGTAGCTCTAGTTCGACGATAATTTTACTCCATTAACCTTACCGTAGAGAAAAAAAACGATAAGTGTGAAGTCAAAAGAACAATCAAAAGATGCGGATGAGCTGCACACGCCGACTACGATGGCGCTATAGGGTACTTGACTGTATCGCTAAAATACCTTCCAATATCATTTAAATTATAGTTTTATACTAAAAAATAACTCGTATATATATTTTTTTGCGAAAAAAGTCTTTAAATAATTTATAAAAATCATTTTAAAAGGATTTTTGGTACGCCATGTGATCACAAATATGTCGATTTGGCTAACGTCACTCGTAAGTATAAACATACCTGCGTGGAGTTTTTTTAAAAATTAAACTTGATTTAATCTAATTTACTATTAAAATAAGAATTAGAGAGAATGGAAGGCGGTTTAACAGAAGCGGATAGTTCAAATCTGCGCCTAAAGTAGTCCAATATGGTGTTTCAAAGTTTGTTTATACTAACTAATGACGTCACTGATACCAAGTGACAGCCAGAAAAAGCGTTTTGGCGCTTAATTAATTTTTTGTCTTAATTTTAAAATTCATTTTTTTACCGTTTTTGACGCAATTTTGAAAAAGTCTTATATTTATTTTGTGCACACGCTTAATTTTTTACGATGATAAAATCAAATTAGTCAAATACCATATTAGGCTATATATTACGTTGTTGGGTGTCAGAAACGATGCCCTTCGCCAATAGCCATCGTATAGCTCTTGTACGACCAAAATTCAACCACTACGGAAAACAATAAAAATAACACGTTTTGATGATGATGATGTCGTGTCCATGGATAGAGACTATATAGGACCAAAGGTCTCATAGACCGAACCAGCGATCTCAGTACAGTGGTCCTCATAAAGGTTTCGTAGGGCGAGTTGGTAATTTGCTGCATTTTGCCAGGATGGCTGACAAGAGAAAATTATGTTTTGGATCCAGTTCCGAGTCGGGGCAGTTTCTGCACTGAGTATTTTCTAGTTCCATCTTTTTGGATTTCCATACCTTTGAAGTGAGCCTGTCTTAATCTAGTTAGGGTGGTCGCAGTTACCCTATTGGTGTTTAACTCACAAATTTGGTGTTTAATTTTAACACTTCATAACACGTTTTTTTGCGACGATATAAAATTTTTATTCAAATTACCCTAAAATATTGCTCTTCTGGCGAAAAAAACAGTGGCTAATATACAGTCTTATAATTATTTTGCCCATAATATTGTAATTATAAACGGTTTGGTGATAATAATTATGACGTCTTATACATTGTAATGAAACTCATTAAAACTAAACATACTGTAATCACCATTAACCGTCCAATCGTTAGACCCGGCTTTTTCCGTATTTTGTGCATCAGTTAATAATCTTAAATTTTAGCTTCCCCACTACATTTATAACGTAAAAAGTGGAAGGTATTATAATCGTTCAGTCCGTCCGTTCGTCACCCACTTTCATAGCCCAAACTACAAATGCTACGGACAAGTGAAGTGTGATAAGTCAAAAAATCCAGCTCATCGAAATTAGAATGCATTGAAAATTTCAGAAAAGAATTCGAATTCGAAGGCTTCATATTTGAAAAATGCACAATTTAATGTCATTAAAAAGCATACGAAGCATTTTTATTAGAATTAAATCACCATTGCCATTCGCAACAATCGTTCGAGAAACTTAATTTTGGCAATAAATTAAAAAATTTTTTGCGACATCGATCAGTTTGAAATGACGTCAATATATTTCACTACGAGATTCTTTGTACGTTGATATTAAATGTTTCATTCTATTTAAAGCGAGCAATATTACATATTTATTCTTGAAATATAAATTAATTTGCAAACGATAAGTAATAATTATTGAAGTTTCGAAATAAACAAAGAACTAGCCAAATTTAGATGTAAATGTTGATATAAATAGTTGCCGTGTTCGTCGCCTTTTTACCTGTTAAACACAAGTGTTGTGTGGAAGCGGGTTAAGTGACAGATCCTGTTACAAACCTACTTGTTATAATTTACTTTTTTTTTTATTTATAATGTATTTTTTTCATCTGGAATTTTTTTAAGATCATCTTTTTCAAAATAAACCTGACTATAATTAAAAAAAATATTTTATTTTAAATAAATTAAATTTAAAATCAATGCTGTGAAAACAACCATACATATTGCCCATTTCTGAACGTTCGGAGTTTTGTCATCGATGCTACGTACAGCACGTACAAGCATTGCGGTAAGGGTAGTAACTGCGCAGGACCGAGGCTTATTACAGTTTGTTCGTTCACCTGCACGTGTAGTGTAGCATAAAAGGTTCGTATCAAAGGCTCGGGTTAAACATGCTTTCGGGCATTTAACCTTTTATGAATATTTAATTTCTATTTTTTTGAACTTTCATTGCAATGCTAGAATTGATGTTTTTTTGAGAAAACAAAATTGCCGGGGCCAAAAAAAGTAATCTCAACTTTCAAGTATATCATGTCGTGCAGAATGTAAGCACGGTTCAGTAAAGCCGTTAAGTCCATGCGCGTTAATACACCGTACACGTAATGCCCATAACGGTGCCGTGCGCGTAGCCTCTGCCTTTAGTCATTAACGAAATGAAAACCTCTTAAACATCTCAGAGGGAAATACAATTTCGACGCCTCCATTCATTTCTACCGGAAGCCATTCCGACTTTGAACGCCAAGTATTTTTTTTTATTTTAAGTGCTCTATTCATTGAGAAAAGTGGCATTTACACTTTCGAAATGGCAACGCAGTAGAGAAAGCTCGTTTGGATTTCCGTCTCGGAATATGTGGACCGATAGAGATGAGGTAAGGGAAAAGCGATGTTTACTTTATGTGATCGGTTTTTGCTCGATTTGTCATCGTATGTTTTGAAGGTCGTTTTTCTTGGGTTAAAATATTCTCCCAAATCGATTTAATGAAGGTTGTGTTGGGAAATTTAAAGGTTCTTCTAGCTCTTAAAAAGTTGTTTTAATATTTATTTTCCTGTTTTAAAATCATGACATACATAGTTAATTTTTTTAAGTACTTCTGATTTTTGAAATTTGAAAATGCAATGTGCTATAATGAAACAAGTAGGTTTGTAACAGAATCTGTCACTCAGCCCGCTTCCACACAACATTTGTGTTCAACAGGAAAAAAGTCGCCAAACACAAAATTAATTCTATTATAAACATTTACACGCTAAATTTGGCTAGTTTCATTTATTTTATTTCGAAAATTCAATAATTATTATCGTTTGCAAACATTAATTTATATTTCAAAGAATAAATTTGTAATATTCCTCTCTTTTAAATAGAACCAAAATATTTCATATCAACATTCAAAGAATCTCGTAGTGAAATCTATTTGACGTCGTCAGTTCAAACTGATTGTTGTCGCAAAAATAAATTTCTTTTAATTAATTATTTATAAGAATTAGTTTCTCGGGTGATTGTTGCGAATGGTAATTTAATTCGAATAAAAATGGCTTCTTATGCTTTTTAAATGAGCATCAAATTTTGCAGTTTTTTTTAAATAATTAAAGTACTTCGAATTCGATTTTTTTCTGAGATTTTCAATGTCTTCTAATTTCGATGCGCTGAATTTTTTGACGTATCACACTTGTCTGTAGCATTTGTAGTTTAGGCTATGAAAGTGCGTGATGGATAGACAGACGAACTGAACAATTATAATACCTTCCACTTTTTACGTTATAAACGTAGTGTGGAAGCTAAAATGAATAAGTCAACGGTATTAACATTGTCCAATTATAATCTTATGAATGAAATTAGTAAACAAATCCGGCTTAAATTATAATTTAAAAATTTTTTAATTTTAACAATTGCATATTTTTCAGTATAATCTAAATATAATTTTGTTGCTAAGAACTTTAAAATTGTGTGAAAATATTCCGTCGGTATTAATTTATCTTGACGCAATATTAACTAAAAACTCGTATTATAATATATTATATATATATAGATATATATAATATTATAATATATAGTTATTATTTATATAAATATTAATATAATAAACTAGTATTTAATTTTATATATCCCATACACTTATACGTGCACGTGTTTTTGTTTATCTTTATGTTGACTTCCCCTACACGTGGCTCTGTAAATTAAGCGTTATCTCTCTCTGAAAAAAAGTCGAAAAAAAATACTCAATTTTTCTTTATTTCATTTGCCTTAAAATAAACCTTAGCTCTATATACTCTAGCATTTTTTTAAAAAAAATTCGGTATTTTCTTTTTAAAAGGGTCATTCTTTATTTCGCGTGCGGTGCGCACACCTCTGCAAACGTAATCCTTGAGGGGGGAACAGGATTTTTTCAAAAATGAAGGACAAAACACAGTTTACACAGTTAAAGGACTAAGTTAAATGTTGCCGTCGGAAATAGTCCGTTTTGGGACCGGTTGTTATTTTTTGGCGATTTTATCCCTTGCTCCCGCCAAATGAAAAAGTACCAAGATTCTTATTTTTTTAAATAAAAACAAATAGAAGTTTCAAAACAGATTATCAAGCCGTTTATAATTACAATAGCATGTGCTGCTTATAAGTAAATTTGCGTTTTAAAATGCTGGAAAAAGTGCAACGGCAGCTGGCTGGAATATTGGGAAATATAAAAGAACCAGTTGTCGTGAAATGGGATTCTATTTGGCAATAAATATCAATCAAGTGCAATAAATATCAATCAAGTAAGTGCAATAAATATCAATTATGTAGTGGACATTTGAACGGGGTAACATAAGTATTGTACTGGACAATTTGAACGGGACGGAGAGGAGTTTATTTGTGGGAAAGAACACAATGCTTTACGTAACTCTGACGTCACTGTAGGCCTGACTGTTTTAGTTAGACGAATTAGCTGCCGGATAGTTTGTGGAGTTTAAGACAACCGCGATTGACGTAACTTTGACGTCACTGTAGGCGTGGTCGTTCCAGTTGTCCATAAGGACTTTTTCTTTTTTATGCATAGAATTGTGGTAATGGTAAATTAAGGGAGCGATCGAAATGCGATTGGCCTCATCCTATAGTTCAATTTGCTTTATTAATACTCCATTGAACTTCGCAAAAATACCACACCTCTGTAAATGCTTTTGTAAACATTTAAATAACATTATTAGTTTTTATGTTACTACCAATTTGAAGTACAACTAATGAGTTCAATTATTACCACTCTGTATAATTCACGCAACAATTATCACTCTGTATAATTCACGCAACAATTATCACTCTGTATAATTCACGCAACAATTATCACTCTGTATAATTCACGCAACAATTATCACTCTGTATAATTCACGCAACAATTATCACTCTGTATAATTCACGCAACAATTATCACTCTGTATAATTCACGCAACAATTATCACTCTGTATAATTCACGCAACAATTATCACCCTGTATAATTCACGCAACAATTATCACCCTGTATAATTCACGCAACAATTATCACCCTGTATAATTCACGCAACAATTATCACTCTGTATAATTCACGCAACAATTATCACTGTATAATTCACGTAACAAGTTTACATAAGTTTTTCTTAAGTGGAATTGGATGTTGCAGCGTCGCCGTCGCACTAAAAAAATTCTACATTTTTCATTGCAATGTTTTTTTATGAATGCTAATGTTATTGTTTAGAGATCTTTGACCTACATTTTTATTTTCTTCATCCTGTTAAGAGCATCAAGAGTCATTGATAAAGAAATCTGCGAGGTTGTTTATTTATCAATCTGACAGTAAAGCGCTTAGAGTTTACAAATTCAGAACGTAGTGCTATTTTTACCAGGATTTTTTTACAAGCCGTTAAATTTTATGTCTATTCTTGGTTTACGAATATTATTTAAACTACTTTTCTAGCATGTTTCGAAAAATTTTTGGTTTTGCAGTTAAAGAAAATGTTGAGATAATTGAAAAAAATATTGTCAACTTGCAGTTCCTATTGGAAATTCAATATTTGAACAAATGTTTTAATTAATTTATATTCCTACTGAATGAGTAGGGTAACTAAATATAACTTGTGGTTCTAGTAATGGGACTGAGACTTTATTTGAAGTTTTGAGTTTCATTGATATCGATTTTTCACTTGTTTTTCTAAAGTTGTCGTTGGTTTATCAGATGCGTATTATTTTAATGTTACAGTAAATTAATTTGAGCACTTTACTTATATAATTAATCTACCTTTCTCAAAGTAATTGCTTTGCTTGTATGAAGCAGTTATAGCTATGTTTTAACAACTCAAGGATAACAGACCATAAAATATATAGACTGTTAGTGTTTTTTTCAGTAACGCAATTTTTAGCTTCCACACTACGTTTATAACGTAAAAAGTGGAAGGTTTTATAATCGTTCAGTCCGTCTGTCTGTCTGTCCGTCCGTCTGTCCGTCTGTCACCCACTTTCACAGAAAGAACCACAAGTTCCACAGACAAGTGGGATACGTCATTTTAAAGCAAAAAATCAGATTAGGCTACATTCCAAATTTCATTAAAAAATTTAAATTAGAAGTTTATTTAAAATTTAAATTACTAAATTTTTTTATCTACATTGAAATAACATGCAAATTCTATTTTTATTCATATTTCACTGTTGTCATCCACAAGTCCCACAGACAAGTGGGATACGTCATTTTGAAGCAAAAAATCAGATTTGGCTACATGCCAAATTTCGTTAAAAAATTTAAACTAGAAGCTTATTTAAAATTTAAATAACTAAAAATTTAATCTACATTGAAATAACATGCAAATTCCATTTTAATTCAATATTTTCACTGTTGCCATTTCGTTAAACGTACGAGAAACTTTTGTTAAAATAAAAATAAACACACTTGAAAAAATATTTATTTATGTGATATAATTCGGTTTGGATTGTTGTATTATCACAATAGAGTTCTTTTAATGGTTCTATATATATGTATGAAGAAAGATGCATAGAGAATTCTAACTTGGCATAAAAAAAATATGCTAAGTTTCGCTTTTATTTTTAAAGCATCAATTGTACAAATTATATATTTTTTGAACTGTAAATTAATTTAACAAACTATAAATAAGTGAATTTTCGAAAGAAATGTAAATGGGAAATTGTGGCGACAAAAATATTTATTAAAAAGATTACATAATTATTCTTCGAACTTTAAACAAATTTAGCAAACGATAAAGTCTAATTATTAAATCTGAGAAAGAAGATTAATGAAAATAGTTAATTTTGGCGTTTAAAAGTTTGAATTACAAATAGCTAAAGGCCCTGTTTTTATTAGAATTAAATCACATTTGCCATTCGCAACAATCGCTCGAGAAACTTTAATTCTTTTAGACAATAAATTAAAATAAATTTATTTTTGCGACATCGATCAGTTTGAAATGACGTCAAATATATTTCACTACGGAATCCTTGTATGTTGATATGAAATGTTTTCATTCTATTTAAAAGCGAGGAATATGACATATTTATTCTTTAAAATATAAATTGATTTTTGCAAACGATAAGTAATAATTATTGAATTTTCGAAATAAAATAAATGAAACTAGCCAAATTTAGCTTGTAAATGTTAAATATAGAATTAATGTTGTGTTTTTCGCGTTTTTTCCTGTTAAACACAAATATGTGGAAGCGAGTTAAGTGACAGATTCTGTTACAAACCTACTTGTTTTAAAAATAGAATTTTATAAAATTTTAAATTTTTAGAAAAAATAAGTATTTTAACGCAATTTACTGAAAAATTAAAATTTAAAAAACAATACAAAAAGTTGAATAAATGATTTCAAAATTTATTAATTTAATGCAGTGAAAACAAGTTCACATTTTGTGGCCGAATTGTATCTTTCTCGGTGGTCAGTTTTGTTTCAAGCTCCATCTAAAATTTATTCTTGTCAAAGTTTTACAATATTTTCTTTAAAACCTTTACCAACACCATATTTTCTTCACACACACCATAAATTTTTCTCCAATAAATTTTCGGAATTCGAAATGTCTCGTCGTCTATCATAGGTGCATTATGTGTAAACACTTTAAGAAGACTTAAAACAATTGAAGAGCTGAGTGGAAGAACGTGCTAAGTGACATTTTTGAAAAAATTGAGATTTTTGTGTCAATGATCAAGTTATTACCTGCTTTAAACATAACAGCTTTCAATTTTTTAGAAAACATTCGATTTCGTATATTTTTCGCATACGAAACTGGTAGGTGCACGCGTTTTCGTCACTCAAATTATGAAACGTTTATGGATCAAATTTACCTAAAAAATGTCACTTAGCACGTTCTTCCACTAAGCGACTGGCCAAAATCTGAAGCACTTCGGAGGAAGAACGTGCCAAGTGCATGAGGTGTCAAGCGCGTTTTGTAAATGACGCGTTTTGACGTAAATGACGGCTAAGCCAAAAGCCACCAAGCATTTTGAAGAACCAATCTAAAATATCATGCAAAAAAAACTGTGATTTTGTGAATGACAGAAAAGTTGCAAACTAAAAACTTTGAAGCTCATTATCTCGTTTTCACATTTTTGTCACTTAGCACGTTCTTCCACTAAGTTCTTCAATTGTAAGTTTTCCTTACAGAGAGTGTTGCTTCATTCAAACTTCATTATTTATGAATACGATAGAGGAAAATAAATGTCGAAGTAGTAAATGTTTCTTTCCGACAAAATTGGTTTTAATTATATATTTACTAAAAAAACTGCAATTCACTATAAGTAAAAAAAAATCAGTCTTTTAGTATGCATACTATTACTTCATGTGTATTTAATCATGGGTATCGACGGAAACGAGTCTGCTGATATCCTGGCAAAAGAAGCAAGAAAACTCAACAATGATGTTCTTCCCCAAACCACTCTTAATGACATCAACTCAGTGGTCAAAGCAAAATTTAACAGCAGAAGTGTTAAAATTAAACACCAAATTTGTGAGTTAAACACCAATAGGGTAACTGCGACCACCCTAACTAGACTAAGGACAGGCCACTTCAAAGGTATGGAAATCCAAAAAGATGGAACTAGAAAATACTCCAGCTGCAGAAACTGCCCCGACTCGGAACTGGATGCAAAACATATTTTCTCTTGTCCAGCCATCCTGGCAAAATTGCAGCAAATTACCAACTCGCCCTACGAAGACCTTTATGATGACCACTGTCTGCAGATCGCTGGGGCGGTCTATGAGACCTTTGGTCCTTTATAGTCTCTATCCATGGACACGACATCATCATCATGTGTATTTAATTTCATGTATTTAGTCTTTTTTTTATAAAAAAAAATGTTAATTAAAAAAAATTGAAATGGAAATATGAACAAAGAATAAAATAGAATAAAATATCTATCCCAAATTATTTCTTTTCTACGGTGCACTCAATAAAGCTTTCACCCGCAACTAGAGAGGAGCTCAGAGCGTATTGTGCTTGCCTTGCATGCCAGAGGTCCCGGGTTCAGTCCCGGGTATGGCCAAAATACCTACGGGCTGGGGAGCCCAGTCGGTTAGGCATTCGCCTAGCATGCGAAAGGTCCCAGGTTCGGGTCCGGGCATCGCCAAAATAACTGCCGACCTATAAACGGCCCGTGCAGCCGAAAATGTCCGACGAATAATACTCCGTGTAGAGGGAGTGCACGTTAAATACCCTCCAAAGTCCTGACGCTGCGTACGATGTCGTCCTTAACAGTTGCGTTGGGTGTCTATTCAGGTGTCGGCTCGTCACTTGACTGTGGTTCTAAAATACGACGCCCGTCGCCAATAGCCCTCGTGTAGCTCTAGTGCGACGATAATTCAAACTAAACCTAAAACCAAAATACCTACCGACCCATAAACGGTCTGTGCAGCCAAAAAGTTCGACGAATAATAGAGGGAGTGTACGTTAAATATGCTCCGACTCAAAACAACTTTAACACAGCCAAGTTACACCTCGTAATTTAGAACCGCGGTCAAGTGACGATTTAAGGTCTGAGTTGACACCCAAGTGGATGTTCGAGCGACATCGTACGACACGCCGTCGGAACTTTGGACTCCACAGATTTAACAAGCACGTATGTCCCTGTGTACTCGGGGAACCCTGTAATAAATTCGTTTTTTTAAATTATTTTTTGCCAACAAATACCCGTCTATAGGATTTGGCCGGACATATTCACAAAATGCGCAGTCCGAAAATTTCCCTGTCTGTCAAATAAGATATCGCCGTCGTGGATCAAGGACGTCTGTTTTTTCCCTATCTTAAATTAGATTCGCTTGCGTAACTGAAAATAGAGAAAGCTGCTGATGGTTGTTTACGTTCATCAGTCGCAGAAGTAAACAGTCGAAATGAGGGTGACGACTAAAAGAAAAGGACTTCAAACATATGTCAAATGTTGACTAAATAGTGGTATTGTATAACTTGGACAGACGGACAGACATAGTCTTTAACCCCCCGAACGGCCAGGAAATGGGCAAATATGTATGGTTATTATAACTGCATAAATTTTAAATTTAATTTATTTCAAGTAATATATATTTTAAAAAATAGAATCAGGTTTGTTTTGAAAGAGATGAACCATTTCCAGGTGAGAAAAAGTAAGTTATGAACAAAAATTTGTAAATATTAAAATTGTAAAATGTAAGATTACTGTAAGACAGACTGATGCGGGGCTGGGGAGCCCAGTCGGTAAGGCATTCGCCTAGCATGCGGTAGGTCTCAAGTTTGAGTCCGGGCATCGCCAAAATAACTGCCGACCTATAAACGGCCCGTGCAGCCTTAAAATGTCCGACGAATAATACCTTGTGTGGCGGAAGTGCACGTTAAATATCCTTCAAAGTCCTAACGCGGCGTACGATGTCGCCCTTAACGGTTGCGTTGGGTGTCTACTCAGGTGTTGGCTCGTAACTTGACTGTGGTTTTAAAATACGACGCCCCGTCGCCAATAGCCCTCGTGTAGCTCTAGTGCGACGATATTCAAACTAACCTAACCGACTGATGCACAAAATACGGTAAAGGCCGGATCTAACCATCGGATTATAAAAGCTTCTTCTCTCTTTGCGTTATAAACGTAGTGTGAAGTTAAAATTTAATTAAATAATTACAATTCCATAACTACATGCGACTTTATAACTTTCTTAGTCTTTTTTTTTTATTATTATTTAAAATACGTCTATTTAAAATTTGCATATGAGGTTTGAGGCGAACGTAAGTGGCGAATACAGATTTTGTTTGTATATTTAGAATAGAACTATGCATTTTGAATAGTTAGCAATTAGTTGTTAGTCACCATATTAGCACCCGATGCTTCCGTACGACTTCGGTAAAGTTTTATGTTCTGGTTTTCATTGTGATAGATGGAAATATTTGTTCGTATTAAAACTCTTTAAAATCTTCTCCTGAACACTTTGTAACCACAAGCTATGAGTTATCTATAGGCATATTACATTTTCCACTTTTTTGACAAATAAACTTTTTTTTATGATCCTGCAGGGCCGGATTTAAAGATTTGCCATTTGTAGGCTACGATTGATTTGCCGCCCCTGTCATAATATTCATCCCCTTCGGGGAAAGGTAGCTGGTTAGCTGAAAAATAGTGGTACACAGAAAAAAATATTTTGTTGAAAGAACAAAATTTTTGTTGGCGCTATATTGACCAAAAAATTTTGTTGAAACAACAAATTTTTTGTTCTTTCAACAAAATATTTTTTTCTGTGTATGTGCTGTTTAAAATATCTACACATATTAGAATCACCTATGTACATAAACACACTAAATCGAAAGCGAAATAAGTGAATTTTTTAAACTGTTCTACAATTTTTCTTTCAACTTCGAAATCCGGTATGCAATTACCCTAGAAGCGACCATGTTTGCTACGAAATTTTAGTACTATATATACGTTTACGGTTTACGCATTAATGTAAATTATTTGTTTCTTTCTTAAAAATATTAGTATCTTTATAATAATTTTTTATGCCGAATGCCGTTTTAATTGGTCGAAAAATTTGCCGCTCTACGCTACAGCATACTTAACTTATTTAGAAATCCGGCCCTGTGATCCTCATAGCCCCAAATATGAAATAACTTCTTGTTGATGAAATTCAAAACTTATCTCCTAAGACATTTCGAAATAGCTGATATTCATACGTTCAGGCTTATGTGCATCACAATGCATAGAAAAGTGACCGAACACCCATTGAAATAACATTGGACATCCGGCTCTTTTCCATGAACCGTCAAATTTAAGCATCACAATTGAACAGCTTATAGTGGAAGAACGTGCTAAGTGACATTTTTTAAAAAATTGGGATTTTTGTGTCAATGAGTTATTATGTTAACGATAACAAGTTTTCCCTTTTGTATAAACTTTAAAATATTCGGAAAATATTCGGACCTATTCAGAAGAACAATAATGAGTGGAGAATTCTATACAACTATGAAATTTACAGAATATTTGGCGGGACCGACATTGTGAGAACTATAAAAGCATCCCGAATTAGGTGGCAGGGCCATCTGTACAGATGTCCCGATGATTTCCCCACCAAAAAAGTGACTTTTTCCAAAATTGAAGGTACTAAGACGTAGAGGACGACCACCCACACGATGGTTAGACCAGACGATGTTGAAACGGACCTCAATCTAATAGGAGTCAACCGATGGAGAGCCATTGCGGCTAATAAGGCCAACTGGAGGAGGATCAGCGAGTCAGCCTTGGCCTGCAAAAGGCTGTTGAGCTTATGAAGAAGAAGATAAACTTTAAGTTTAGTTATATGTTTTACGGTTTGCAAGTACCGATTCCAACGGATCTTAGTGCAAACAAAAATTTAAAGCGCATTTTCTCGTTTTTGTCGCTTAGCACGTTCTTCTACTGAGCTCTTCCATTCTAAATCCCTCGACGACTGAATGAAATATATATCGGACAAATGCAGACGACACTTATCCTATTTCACCCCCGTTTTGACGGCATCGATCGGTACAGGGAGGGGTGGCAATAAAATACCCCCTCCCCCCAATATCGATTTTGTCTGTAGCATTTGTTGAGCGGACCTGTGGCCTTGTTTAACGAGCTGTGACGACACGAATGTGTACGTTTGATAGAGACCAATGGACACGTTTCACGTCGCGAGTGACAACAGTTCCAGCGGTATTGTTTTCATTCTTAGTCCTTATGGAATTTGTTTTGAACAATACAATATTTTCTTGCCTTACTAAAACGAATGTTGTGTACAAACCTTTCTTTCAGTAGAATTAAGAGGGACTGTCAGTCCCTTAGAGCTAATGCATTAGTTTTGAAATCACAACTTTTGCAAAAGAATTGCTTTGCCATGTTATCCCATTTTCACCAGGTATGGGAATCACCGTGACATCAATTTAAAACAAAATTGAAAAGAAAATAACTTCCGGTTATTTAATTATTAAAACAGTGTCGCCATCTTCTGGATATTTTTGGCATTTTAAAACTGCGAAAATATATAATTAAATAACTAGATTACGTTTTCATTTCAAATGTGTTTCATTTCGATGTTATGTTGATTCCCATACCTATGGGAAAAAGGGGCTAACGTGGCAAAGCAATACTTCTGCGGAAGTTGGTGATTCCAAAACTAAAGCATTAGCTCTGTGGGACTGACATTCCTTCTTAATGCTTTTCTTTATTCGTGAATCACATAAATTACTGTCCCACAATTTCGATTAAATTTTCTCCGCGCAAGACGAAATATCATCTAAACAGGTGTCGGGTCTCTACTTGGACTGTGGTTCTATATTATGAAGTCCGTCACCAATGATTCAACTCGATGGCAGCGTTCTGGATTAGAATAATTTTTACAGTAGTATAAGATTTGCAGTAAAATGATCTTTTTTTTAAAAAGTGTTTTCTGCAAATAATGGTGTTTAAAGTAATAAAAAAAAATCTGTTTTTAAATGCGTAAAAAGTAGTAGACAACAAACGAAATTTAAATGTTAGTTGAAATTTTGCCTCGAAAGAGCTCAGTTGCGAGAGCGTTGGTCTGAAGATCTAAAGGTTCGTGGTTCAAACCCAGGTTATGCAATTTATTATTCCTCGCTATTCCTCCATTTATACTTTATTTGCCTCATCTTTAAAAAAAAAACTGATATCTTTCCATATTGAGGGCGCAAATCTCTCCAAACGGAAATCTGTAGGGAATCGTAGCATGTTGCATGCAGTGTTCGATGGGCGCCAAAAGACATCTACCGTGCCAAAATTCGAAAGATCCTGTAGTGACGAAAGCAAGTCCCCTTGTGTTTAGTTGCTGGGGAGGTGCAGATATTGGTTCTAATCAAAGGATCCTCGCATACTGTAACATGATAAAGGTGTCTTGGATTTTTTGTGAATGGATTATTTGTTTTGAAAAATCAAATAACGTCTATTAGAAGATTGTTGCAGATATTTGGCTACTTTTAAGCTCCAGCCCGCAAAATGGAGGTAGACTATACTTTTCTTGAAAGCATAGATACATAGTTAAAGTATTAGATTGGCAGATCACGTGACCCCAATGCTAAAGACGGGACGCGTATGAAGACCAGAATAAGAGGGCAATTTGGCCAGTGTTGCCACCAATTTTAAGAGAAAACCACTACGAAAAAATACCATTTAATTCAAAATTACAAAAAAATACCATAAAAATTTAGCTGCATTTTGACATCTTTTTAGTGACTTTAAAAAACGTGAAACGCTTTGTTAGTATTTTTATGGTATGGTTTTGTAATTTTAGAATTAAATGGTATTTTTTCGTAGTGGTTTTCTCCTAAAACTGGTGGCAACATTGGCCAAATTGCCCTCTTATTCTGGTCTCCATACGCGTTCCGTCTTTAGCATTGGGGCCACGTGATATGCCAATCTAATACTTTAACTATGATATCTATGCTTAAAGGCTTAGATATACAGTTAATAGCTTCATACCAATGCCAATACCTGCTATTTTCCCTTAAGTCAGCTTGGAGCCCATTCGCCTTTAACCTTCAAATGTTAAATAATAAAGCGTAACATGATTGACATTGCTTTACCAGGAACTTTACTTTAAAGAGGAAAATAAAAGGAATGTTTTCCTTGTTATACGCAAGATTTAATTTCGAAGATCATAACATATTTTAAATGAAACTACTGTTAATATTAACGAAAATTTCCCTAACGTCTTGTACGTCTTATGTTAGTCAATTATAAACAAGTAGGTTTGCAACAGAATCTGTCACTTAACCCGCTTCCACACAACAGTTGTGTTTAACAGGTAAAAAGGCGACAAACACAGCATTGATATTCTATATTAAACATTTACATGCTAAATTTGGCTAGTTTCATTTATTTTATTTCGGAAATTCAATAATTATTACTTATCGTTTGCAAAAAATTATATTTCAAAGAATAAATATGTAATATTCCTCGCTTTTAAATAGAATGAAAATATTTCATATCAACATACAAAGAATCTCGTAGTGAAATATATTTGACGTCATTTCGAACGGATCGATGTCGCACAAATAAATTTATTTTAATTTATTGTCTAAAAGAATAAAAGTTTCTCGAGCAATTGTTGCGAATGACAAGGAGATTAAATTCTAATAAGAATGGCTTCCTATGCTTTTTAAATGAGCATTAATTTTTGCAGTTTTTTTTAAATAATTGAAGTACTTCAAATTCGAATTCTTTTCTGAAAATTTCAATGTATTCTAATTTTGATGCGCTGAATTTTTTGACGCGTCACACTTATCCGTAGCATTTGTAGTTTGGGCTATGGAAGTAGGTGACGGACAGACAGACGGGTAGACAGATGGACTGAACGATTATAATACCTTCGATATATAATACCTACGTTATAAACGTAGTGTGGAAGCTAAAACGAACGATATGACAAAAAGGTTAAAGCAAGAAAATGAGTGAAGTTTTTAGTTTGCAGTGATTAGTTTAAAGCGGTACTTGCAAACGGCCACAAATTTACCTAACTTGTGAACTTTATGAAAAAGGGAAACTTTATCTCTACACTCTTAAAACAAACGAGCGGTTTTAACTCAGTCTGAGTTAATTTCCACTCCTTTCCGTGCCGAAAATGCACTTCTCCTATAGGAGTGAATTTCACTCTTTTTCGGAGTGGGTAAAAGAAATAAAGAAAACAATCTGCGTCCTACACTCTTAAAACGAGCGGTTTTAACTCAGTCTGAGTTAATTTTCACTCCTTTCCGGTGCCGAAAATGCACTTCTCCTATAGGAGTGAATTTCACTCTTTTGTTTTAAGAGTGTATAGAAAGATATAACATGTCCATTCGTTACCTGAAACCAAACTAAATGGTAAATAATTGAACACAACTTTAGCTTTATATATTAGCTCGTGCGAAGAACGGGTATAATTTTGCTAGTTTATAAATAAACCGTAGGTACGCTTATATATTTTTTACAGTAAATAAGCTTATCAATTTTAGGGGCGCAATTTCAAAGATAAAGCTGTCATTTCCAATGTTTACTCAACATTTTTTCAATTACTCTATATTTTATAACAGTTTTGCCTTTCAAGATAAGACACATGCTACTACACTGATATGGCACGTTTTCTTATTTAAAAAGTGTTAGGAATATTTCAAAACTCAAGTGGGATAATTTCATGAAAGGGAATCATGGTTGCAGCAATTAGTAATGGTAAGTTTATGTGAAATATTATTTCTTAATATTGTTGGATAAACTATAAACAACAGAGATCCACTTCAACTATCATGTTTTATATCAATCTAACATTGCTATGTTAATTTTGGAACAGTTATATAATTCCATGCAAAATCATCCTTTTTTGTAGTGTAAGTCACATGTATAAAAAGTGATTAGCACTACAACTTTTAACATTAAATAAAAAACAATTATTGGAATAGATAATCTACTTATTAAAACTAAATAATATAACCTGCTTCATTTAATTTTATTTTTATAACAACGTGGAAAAAAGTTCACTTTTTTATATCATTCATTCATAAATCGTTGCGAAAATGACACTTTACGTGCTTACGTCGCAGACAGTGCCGAAAGTAAGTACTTTCGGCTCTAGTGCGGTAAAGTAAATATAAGAGTATCTGATTGGTAGAAAAACAAAATGATGTCATGAATCTCCATGGAAACTAAATAATGTCATGAAACTCACTTATTTCTATTGGTTCATTACTTTTGCATTTTCTAATATCTCCATGGAAACTACAAGTACTACAAAAATTATTAAATGAAATTTAATAAGACAAAAGTAAGAACACAAATTTCACGCCAAACAATACTTTTTTGCACGTTATTATAAAAAATATTGTAAGCAAGCACGTGTCAAATAATTTTTTATTAAGCTCTTGTCATTATTTCACTCGACCTACGGTCTCGTGAAATAAAAGCCACTCGCTTAATAAAGTAATATTTTCGGCACTAGTTGCTTAAATAACTATTATTTTTCAAATTTAAAAAGCTTTTAATCTCCTCTTAAATTGTGACTTACACTAGTTACATGGAATTACCCTGTAATATACTCTCGCGATTCGCGTTATGTTGTAAGGCAACGAAAATGCCCAAATGTGGTAAACATTCCACTTCATATTTAATGTTACTCGATAAGTATAGCAACCCTACGTTAAATTTTCAAGCTCACTAAAAATCGCCAATGACCAGACCGCCCCTTATATCATAGCTGTACCTCAATATTAACCACATGCAGTGAATAGACAAAACAAAAATTTAAAATTTGACGGGAAAAGAATAGAAGAACAGGTTAGCTTCGCAAACAAATTATAACTTCTGTCGCTATGATACTGCATAATACCACCTTATAGAAAGAAGGCTATTTTGATTAAAGTCTTAATCTTGAAATGTAAAATCAAGTGAACGTTGCTTAAATTTAAATAAACATTGCAACTATCTTTTTTTTTACTTTTTAAGCACATTACATTATCGATTACATAACAACACATCTGTGTATCAACTGGAATCAAGCTTGTGATTGTTTCTATGTGAATTTGCCCCCATGGTGAAGAAAATTGAAACGGAGAATTCAGATTTATCTTCAAGTTAGTACTTGAAGATAGTCGTAGCATAATACACTTATGGCATTCAAACTTCTGAAATACTCAGAGATTCAGGTAATCTGTTCAAGTATGACTTTTGAAAATGCAATTTGTTTGGAGCACAGATCAAATTATGAAAATAAATGTTGTGAATTTCTCTACTTTCAACTGAAATCCAAAGGGAGGTGGATAATTACGTAAGCTAAATTACAAACAATATTCATTTTAATCTCACGTGGAAAAATATTTGTTTTTAAATTTTTGCAGTATCTTGTACATTTCTGAAAAGAGGAAATCGTAGATACATTCCAGTTCCAACATGTTTTTTTTTTAATTCGCAAAAGTTTTGAGCGCTTCATAAGTTTACGCAGTAATCGACTAATTAATTTTTTTAACTAAAATGAATAACTTCCGTTCCTTTTACAGTCAAACTTTAATTAAATTATGTAAAATATGTATTTAAAAAAAAAATACCTGTGTTTCTAAAGTTACGTTTCATTTTGTGCGAAGGAACTATTTATAGCCCAGTAGAGATAGAATTTTGGCTTGCAAAAAACGGTGAAGTTTTTATTTTCAGGTATGTTGGATGTGTTGACCTCCTACCCCTTGTGCGTTTTCCGCCATCTTGAAAAAACCGCTAAAAAACCGCACTTTTTTCAATTTTTCTTCAATAACTCGTTTCCAGCGCCATTTATTCAAAAAAGTCAAATACAAATTTTAAAGAAAGTTAAATTTCCATCAACTTTTATGCATAACATGTTTAAAAATTATGAATCGATTCCGAGATACAAAGTTCTGAATATCTGCTAAAATTTCAAAAAAACGCAAAAAATCAAATATGCTGTTAATTTTTTCCTTTTATGTACAATTAAGAGCAAAACTTTTTTTATGTACAATTAAGAGCAAAATGCTGACATACAATTATGTAGAAATTAAATTTCCTACCAGATTGATGTAATATATTATTTAATACCTTTATTAGATGCCAAGAAATGTTAAAATAAAAATTTGAAATTTTAGTTTTTTTAGTTTTTCAGTCAAAAAAAAATTTTGACAGATTTTTCATAAGGGGGTCAACACACCCAACATAACTGAAAATAAAAACTACTCCACCTTTTGCAAGCCAACCCTTTTTTTTTTAGCTAACTCTACTGGGCTATTACGCGATTTTATCTAATTAAAATAAAAATAAGATAAGCGGATTGTCTGAACATATTTTCAAAATATAAAATGTCAACAATATCACGCTAAAAGTATGCATTATAATTTAACTTAGTGTCCTTAACATAATAAATTGTCCTCAAAATATTAAAAATTGGCAATTATTCACCTTGAAATTGCAGCGTAACAGTTTAAACATGCTGAGAAAGATTATGCAAGAATCATAAGACAATACTTTTAATTATCCAGAGAGCCTTTCAATTTTTAATTTTTCTGAACGAATTTATATTAATGGAAAATGTAATTTATTATCTTGGATATACTGCACTTAAATCATTAAATTTATAATGGGTTACGTATAATGATTTATATAAGATTAATTTACTTCAGCTTGTCGTTTGATACAATTATACTATAAATCGTTACTAATTAAAAAATTATTGCTATATGCAAGTGTGGCCGAAGATATTAAAACCCGCGCCACTAAAAGCTACCTCAAGGTGAAGCTTCGACTTATCTATATATATAAAAGGCAAAGTCCTGACTGACTCACTCACTGATCTACACTGATCTATTCATTCATTCACGTAAATAACGCCCAGCCCAAACTACTGGAGGTAGAGCTACCAACTTTTAGGAAAATATTCTTTTTATATCGTAGGCGTCATTTAAGAAGCGACTGTTCGAAATTCGAACCCGAACGGGTGTAGGAAGGCAAAACGTGAGCCGATTTCACCATAGGAATAGCATTGTTATGAACTTTTAATTTATAAATTTCGTTTTCGAATTTAAACAAAATTTCAGCGCGAGCGAAAATTAAGTATAAACACGTCAGAGCACGTGAGTTTAATTTGCAGGATTGTTATTTAAATATCATTATTTTATTTTATTTATAGAATTTAAATCCTTTGATTTTTTTTACCGAATTTAATTTAATAGATGTTTACAAATGGTAAGAAATGAAGATATTGCTACAATGTATGACAGTAAAGGCGATAACTATTCTGGATATAATGAATACTTCGAAAAAATGTCGATTCTCTCTACGTATGGCGTATGTATTTATGTTTATGAAACTGGAAATTTGGTACAGATGATATAATGGCCGATTGAATTTTGGCATTGGCGGCTTTTTGGCGAAGTTTAAAATTTAACCTAAGGTAGCTATTTGCATCCAGTTGTATGGGTTAGGGTTAGTTTGAATTATCGTCTCACTAGAGATATACACGAGGGCTATTGGCCACGGACGTTTTAATTTAGAACCACAGTCAGGTGACGAGCCGGCACCCAATGCAACTTTTAAGGACGACATCGTACGTAGCGTCGGAACTTCCTGGATACACAATCGGATTTCTTTTTTAAAATTAATGCTGATAATAGAATGGGAGGAAATTATAATATACCGATGGAGTGCTGACCAGTGGAGAAGGGATCAATTGGTATAAAATAAATGTTTACATAAAAAAACAATCACCGTTATTAAGGGTACACCCGTGCAACGCCGGGTTTATAAAGCTAGTACTACAATATTTAATGTAATTCGAAAGACTGGTAGTTATGCATTAGTTCATCAGCGTTATTAAAATCGGTGTTATTGGAAGGTATGCGTGTGCGTGTGCGGCGGACCGCTACTTAAGTAAATATTGGGATAACTCGAGGACAATGTTACTTTAAATGATAATTAGCTATTTTTTAGGGCGTTACCACTGCTGTTTTTAATGCTTCGGGATTACTATAGTCCGTCTATTTACTATGCGAGCCTCGAAAAGACTTTCTTCCCCCATCCCTGCGCCTGGTTTTCTCGGAAACGGGGGGAGCATCGCTCTTCTAAAGTTAGCGCGTTTGAGGTCCTGTTGTGAAGTTAACAATCCGAACAGTTCAAACCCAAGAAGGGTGGGGAAAAAAACGGAAACAGAGACGCTCACGCCGCTTCAAAGAAAACCACACGCGGAATGGGGGGGGGGGGGAATGCTTTTGAGGCTCGCATTCTAGATAGACAAGGTATAAGTATGTCGTAATAGAATTGTATAGTGCATACAACTTAAATTCACTCCGAAATAACTAAATCTATCCTACTTTTGGGAAATTGACAAAGTCTGACATGTTCTGTTTAGTTTCCTAGATATTTGTTCTTCTAAAGTCGTTAACAACATTGGTGCGAGCAATCTTTTACCAACATCTTGTTGGCTAAACACATTATCGGATCATTTGCTTAGAGGGCATTATATCGCCTCGGGGCAGTGCCTGATTTCCGGCAGGGCAAACGGGGCACATGCCCAGGGCCCCCAACTTTAAGGTGGCCCCCAAATTTTCTTCGTGAGCATTTATGCTCAATGTAACTGCCCCCAAACTTAACTTTTTAATATTAAGTATGCGAAACAATTTAATGAACAAAAGTTGACTAAGAAATTGTGTTTAAACTCAGAATTAATCAATTAACAAAAAAATATTTATTTTGGAGGGATTAAGCATGGCTTTCCAAGCAAAAGACTTCTGCTATTTTTTGGTAAACACTGAATATAGAAATTACACACGAATATTTTATAGAGGTTTGTTTGGGGCCCCCAAATCTGCTTGTGCACAGGGCCCCTAAAGTTGTAAGTCGGTCCCTGCCTCGGGGTGTTCGAAGCGCTCGTATCGCATCACTATCTGTACGCAATATTTTTTTCCCACAAATGAAGCAACCCTGAGTTTCAAATGAAGCGACCAGGGCCGGATTTAAAGATTTGCCGCTTGTAGGCTACAATTGATTTGCCGCCCCAGTCACAATCTTCTCCCCTTCGGGAAAGGTAGCTGGTTTGCTGCAAAATAGGGTGATATGTGCTGTTTAAAATATATACACCTATTAGAATCGTGTATTTACCTTTACACACTAAATTGAAAGCGAAATAGGCGAATTTTTTAAACTGTTCTACTATTTTTCTTTCAACTTCGAAATCCGGGAGGAGGGGTTGCAATTGCCCTCGCATCGACCATGTTTGCTACGATATATTCGTTTACGGTTTAGGCATTAATGTAAATTATTTATTTTGTTTCTTAAATATATTCGTATATTTATAATAATATTTTATGCCAAATGCCGCTTTAATGGGTCGTAAAATTTGCCGCCTCCAAAAATTCGCCGCTCTAGGCTACAGCCTATTAGCCTATTTAGAAATCCGGCCCTGGAAGCAACCCTAACTTTTTATACTATTAGATTGTCAGCCTCGTATATTTGCGTCGTAAAAAAAATCCAAGTGGTCAGAACCAGATTTCGGACCAAGTCATATGACCATGCGAATGACAATTAGGTTTGCCAAGGCGCAGTCCATTCTAACTTAATGTCTCTGATTCTCCATTTTTAGAATTATTTCTGCACTCAATGTTTGTTGCCAGATCTATTGTAACAGTTTTACTTTAAAAAAAATTTTATTGAATAAAACTTTGATACGGTATAGATATGTTACATATAGTTAACATCAAATGACTCTATAATTTCTAGATGCCCCGCTACAAGCGGACCGAGTTTGACGAGGAAGAAACGTCAAGTATGGCAAGCATGGCTGTCGACGCCCCAATGGTCACTTCCCCGCAGACGTCGCGCATCGACGGAACGCAGGTGAGTGGCATCGAACCACGGATTTCGCTCACGGAACCTGAATGTTTACTGAATGCTTAATTTTCTGGCATTTTTTTTTAACGAAAACCTCAATGTATATTGTATAGACGATCTGACAATATCTTGAATATACACTGCTCAAAACAATTAGAGGAGCACTTTACGTACTTTTGTTAACCCTCTCGCTTCCAATGTTTTATTTTTGATTCGAAAAATCTAAAATTTGTAGAATGGATCCATTATGCATCCAGAATGCTTGCTAAAAAATAGGGGGGGGGGGGATTTTAATTTAATTTACTATAATTTAAGTGGGGGGATTGGAATCTTAACTTTTGTATAAATTATAACAATTTTTCAAAACTTTATTTGTTAAAAAAGTTAAAATCAATTTTCAAACATTTAAGAATGCAAGCGTGAAGAATTTAGGGTCAATTTTTTCATAAAATTTTTTGGGATTGGATTTTATTTTACCATGTTTTTCCTATTTTCATTTAATTAAAGCAAACATTATTTAATTCTTTAAAATACATGATTCTTCCATCTAACGATAAACAAGTGCAAGCTCAACTTAATGGGAACAAATCTCAAGCTGATGATTCCAAATGGAATCATTGGCGGTGAAAGGATTTAAACCATGAATTCCCCTAATTCTTTTGAGCAGTGTAGATAATCAATTCTCTCTCAAGGGTGTATCTAATTGTTTTCTGCAATAATAAGATATTTCCTTATTTGACTGATAAAATAATATTTTGAATGAATTATTATAAAATTTTGTAATCAACATTAGATACAAGTTTGTGCAAGCACGTTTATTAATTTCTCGACTTAGTGAATTTTCATTTTCTTAGTTGATCATTAATTTTCTTTTTGTTCAAAGTTATCATGACCTGTCGACTCATTTTTAAAACAAATTTTGTTTTACTCACCGATTTAATAGCGCTGTGAATATGGGATTCTGTCTTTAAAAGCCAGTTGAGTGCAGAAACAGCGTAAGTCCGGATCAAATCAGTCCGACAAAGGAAAACAGTTCAGAAAGATGTGAAAATTCATAGGAGTTATGGCGGATTTTTTTTCTCGCCTGAAAAATTTGTGGCTGAAGCGGTTTCTGCACTCACCGCTTCAATTAAAAATGTTATTGATGTATACTTCACAAAACGAAATGCTAATATATGTCAAATAAGTCGACAGGGAGACTTCGGAGTAATTAAAGATCTTTTACTTAATAACTAGTCATCGAGAGAAAGTGGATTTGACGTCTGCAGTCGACGAGAGTGTGATCGAATGCCAACAAAAACGGCGAAAAATCTCTAGCTCTGCTTCACTGACCAATCAGAGTTATGAGAAGGTTTGAAAGTTCAACTTTAAAAATGTGATGACTCTTCAGTTTCTGTGGGAACGATTGATCTAGGCGACTGTTTGTCGCCGGCAGGGTGTGGTTGGGATGTTAAAGTACTAAGTGATATTAAGGAGATATGAAAAATATAATTTAAGTTATTAAGTTTAATTGGGGTACAAAATATGGATTTTGAAGGAGTTAAGTTATATTGAGGGGGTTAAGTTATAATATGTCATATGTATTTTTATGCAATATTTCAGGTCCGCTACTCTCCCGGGCGCAAGCGAAACTTGTGGGAACGTGCCTCACCCCTCGAGAAGGTTCTGATCGTAACATCTGTCGTACTGGTTCTGCTCGTGGCCATACTGTCGGCCGTACTGCATTCGTACTCCTCCAACAGCGGGACCGTGCAAGTGGTCCACGTGTCGGCTAACCATCCCAACAGGACGACGGGAAAAGACGGTGAGTGTGTCTGGCAGTCAGCATAAAAGAGTAATGGGGAAGAACCCATTCATTGCATAGGGATGTGTCTGCATCAGATCTGCTAGGCGAAGAGGAGCTGGGGAGCCCAGTCGGTTAGGCATTCGCCTGGCATGCGAAATGTCCCAGGTTCGGGTCCACCTAAATTGGGGTGAAGAAACCAGTTTTGTCTTGGTTCTTATCGTGGCGTGCGGGTTTACTATCTCAATGATCGAGCTTCACGCCAGAAATAGTCTTACGCTTGAACCGCGAAAGAAGAATCAAAGGAGAAAACGGTTTCCGCTCGCCGCTACTCGCCTAGCCGACGTCAATACGGACAGATTCCCTGTTGATGAAGGTTTTTTTTCCCACGTGCTCTTCAAATATTAAAATGCATATCACACGAGCGAAAATTCCTCAACCCAACCTTCAACTCAACCATATCTTCAACGCAAAATTCAAAAGTTGGATGTAATCTGCCGTCTGCTATGGAAGTTTAGATTGAATAAAGTATCTCCAACGTCACGTTAACTAGATAGAGAAACAATATAAGATTCATTTGCACATAATCTAGGAACACTTAATAAAATCACATATGGTTTGTCATACACCGTGTAGTAAAATAAATCATTTTTAAAGTTTTTGAGTAAAAGGCATATCAAGCGAAAAAAATTTCCAACTCTCGAATCTTCAAGGCAAAACTCAAAAGTTTGATGTAAGATGCCGTCTGATATGGAAGTTCAGGTTGAAGAAAGTATCTTCAATGTCGTCAACCCCAACCGACCTGGTTGACCCAACCTAGTATTTAAACCAATCAGATGCATATAATACTGGTTTCGTCAAAGCGAAGAGAAACTATACTTCATTTTTTAAAGTATACGTAGATTCAGCTAACTTTGATGAGCAAATATAAATTTGCGCCAAACATGAGGATGAAGTTCGATTTAAACTTCCCCGAAAGTAGAATATACGAGTAACCGCGCATTCGATTCTGCTACCTTCGCAATGCCAAAAGTGAAATAAAAGTTGAAAATCGAGTTGCGTTGAGGGTTGAGTTGAATGAAAGAGGGAAAATTAGTTTAAGCTACCTGGTCCCAAGGATATCCACGACCAGGAAAAATGAAGAGTACAGAGAGAAAACAAATTAATTGCATAGGAATCTGCCTATGCATAGGCCGCTTTGGCAACAATAGGGAGTCATCGTATAAACTGGTGTAAAGAAACCGGTTACTCACTTTTTTTTTTTTTTTCGAGGCAACCCTGATTCACGCCAGAGATCAGTGGACACGAGTCACACGTTCGTATCGCGGAAGAAGAACTGAGAAAGACACCGGTTTACTGTCGCCAATGTCCACCAGAATACTCCTATGCAATGAAGTTGTTTTTCCCCTGTACTCTTCAAATAAGGGTGTCCGTAAAAGAATGTCCGAGTTTCAAATTGTGACCTGACATCACGCCATGATTTCTTCCTTTGGGGCTTCGTAAAATATCGGGTCTACGTTCCACCCCTACCCCACGATTTACCAACCTTGAAAGGTAGAATTGCACAGGCTGTTGCTTCCATTACTCCAGCTGCAGACAGTATGGGAAGAATTGCATTTTCGTTTGGATGTGTGCCGTATCACCAAAGGCGCACACATTGAGCACTTATAGGAAAAACTAGGTTAGTTTTCCTTCAATGTCATGTATGATTTGTTATGTTTAGTATATGATAAACTCCTGTAATATACCATAAAAACTCGGACATTCTTTTACGGACACCCTGTATATCTCGTTGTAGTGTTAACTCATATGATGTAACCATGTTTTCTCTCCACCACAGTCCCAGAGTACTGTGTGACCCCTGAATGCGTGACCGTGGCTGCCGCCATCCTGGGTGCCATGGACCAGGCTGCGGATCCTTGCGACGATTTCTACCAGTACGCTTGCGGGGGGTGGATGCGGGCGAACCCTCTGCCCGACGGCAAGTCCATCTGGGGCACATTCGGAAAATTGTGGCAGGAGAACCAGATTGTCATGAAGAACGTACTAGGTGGGTGGAGTTTACTTTTGTCGTTAAATGCCACTGTTCATTTAAATGTACGTACATATCGTATGTTCTGATTTTGTTTCTTTATCTGATAACTGAGGGGGCTGGGGAGCCCAGTCGGTTAGGCATTCGCCTAGCATGCGGAAGGTCCAAGTTCGGGTCGGGCATCGCCAAAATAACTGCCGACTATTAACGGCCCGTGCAGCAAAAGCTCCGACGAATATACCCGTGTGGAGGAAGTGCACGTTAAATATTCTTCAAAGTCCTAACGCTGCGTACGATGTCGCCCTTAACGGTTGCGTTGGGTGCCTACTCAGGTGTCGGCTCGTCACTTGATTGTGGTTCTAAAATACGACGCCCGTCGCCAATAGCCCTCGTGTAGCTCTAGTGCGACGATAATTCAAACTAAACTAAACTAAACTCTGATAACTGAGGGCTACTAGCCAACTATAAAAACAGGGCCAAATTACCAAATCGGCAAAATATGCAGCCGCCTACAGGACCCGTCTATTTAAAGGGCCTTGCTGTTTACAAGTGGGCCCCAGCCGTGTCTCGCTCAATGTTAAGGAAACGCGGCCGTTGCCAACACCTGGAGCCAAAACTATTTGGCTTCTTTTCTATATTGGCGCTTTTACTTGGCTCCAATTCTTCCACCGATTTCCATCGACATATAAATTTTACTGGATAGACCAAAAAACTTAAGAAAATGGGGCTACTGTCAGATATTTTAACGATTGATTTGGTTTCTATTCTTTCTTTTATTTGGAAGAACGAATGTAAACAATATGAAATTTAAGTACTATTTTTAAGAGTAAAAAGGTATTTGATTTGATATATACAATTTTGTATTCTCCTTCGAAAATGCACTTATATTATTAGTATTTATTCATGTTATTATTGACGGTGTGCGGAGAAGGGGAAACATTTGGTTTTAAAGGAAAAATAAAGTGAATCCTTTTAAATAAAATTTTATTTACATTATTGTAAAAAAGAAAATCATTCTTCAAAATAATAACGATAACTTCTTAGTTAACGTTTCATTTGTCCGTGAAGTCCGTCGACACAGAACACAAGAATAGACCATTTTCAAATTGTTACTATATGTACTATGTTCTCTTCTGTTACTATGATAAAAAACAAATTAGAATTACTATAGAACTTAAAAAATAATCCAATTAAAATAATAACTTTCCAGTTGTCTGTAAGAGATTTAAACATAAGAAAATTTGAACATTGTGTATCATCATTTGTTCTATGAAGAGAAATAAAAGATTTTTACGAATAAAAAACTTTTGAAATTTGATCATTTCAAAGAATTTTTTTCTGATTGAATGAAACTTTTAAAAAAGAACACAATTATTCGAAAAGTTTAGAATTAATTATTTAATCGTAAATGATATAGCAATAAAACATGTTTAACTTTCCTTCCCGTACATGATGAATGCTATTCCCAAGTCTTTCGTTTAGTGGAATTGTAACTTGTGTAAGTGTTTAACTTTTAACTGTTCAAATTCATCTTATGATACAGCCTATCTTGCGATAATTCAATAAACTTATTTTGCTTCTTCTACAGAGGATGACGATATCGAGGTAAAGAGTGAGGCGGAAAGAAAAGCACGCATCTACTACACTTCGTGTTTGGACAAGAATGAGACGGTGGACAAACTCGGAGCTCAACCTATGTTGGACCTTCTCAACAAGGTGCATCAATAGCATTATTAGTTTCTTCTATGTTCTAAAATGTCCACAGTCATGTGATAATTGAAAGATGTATAGATCAGTTAGGGTTGTAATATAATGCTTTGATAAAAAAAAACCTTACACAAACCTTATTTTAGTACAAGAAGTGTCAGGTTTTCTTTTTATAAAGTAGGAATTCGGAAATTATTCCAGTCTCATAAAAAAAACATTAATTACAACAAAAATGCAATTTTTTATAATAGGAATATTCAACTACAAACTAAGTGTGTATCAACGTATTGCTGCCTTTAAAATCATATGAAGATTGTTTGAATTCTTAATTTACGACTTCAGAAAAGGCAAACATGAATGGTTCTTTTCCCTTCATATTTTTTTAATTGAATTTTTGTTTAGATAATTATAATTAAATTTATTTTTGAAAAGATGAACCTAATTCTGATCTTTTTCTAGCTCAATCATTTCCAAAGAAAAAATATAATATAAATAAAAATTAATTATTTGTAATTTTTTTAATTTATGCTAATTGCTATGATACATCTGGTGCAAACCGGTGCATAAAATACGGAAAATTCTGGGTCTTACACTCAGAACAAGAAAAGTCAGGACTAACACATTTCTTCCAAACCGTTTTCACCAATATCTTTCGTTTAGCAACTAACTGAAAACCCTAAAATTACCCTCGAAACGACACACTACACCTATTTCACGTATAACGTGATCTTTCCGGTGTGTGTGTTCTTTTTTAAAGTTTTAAATAATGAAATGCATTGTGTTGATTGGCTATTTGACTTTTCAAAGCTACATATGTTCGAATTTTAAACTTATTACGTTTTTTTATAGAAGTTTTAGTGTATTTGATGTGGCATTTGTCTGTTTTTTGCATCACTGTAATTGTACACTCTTAAAACAAAAGAGTGAAATTCACTCCTATAGGAGAAGTGCATTTTCGGAGGAAAGGAGTGGAAATTAACTCAGACTGAGTTAAAACCGCTCGTTTTAAGAGTGTAGGAAGCATATTGTTTTCTTTTATTTCTTTTACCCACTCCGAAAAAGAGTGAAGTTCACTCCTATAGGATAAGTGCATTTTCGGCACGGAAAGGAGTGGAAATTAACTCAGACTGAGTTAAAACCGCTCGTTTGTTTTAAGAGTGTATTCTTTTATCTGTAGTATTTCTAAATAACTTATGATTTCACTGCTTCAGGTCGGAGGCTGGAACGTGAGCGGCGAGTTCGACATCGGCCAGTGGAACTTCCAGCGTACGCTCGAGATCCTGCACAACCAGTACTCGAGGGGGGGTCTCTTCTCGTGGGGGGTGGGGGAAGACGAACGGAACTCGTCCAGGAACATCCTGCAACTGGACCAAGGTGGACTGGGACTGCCCACCAGGGACTACTATCTCAATAAGTCCAAGGACGATGAGGTGAGCATGAATTTTTTTGTGATGAAAGGTCTGTTTACTTTTTTTCGGAGTGACGATGCCTTTTTTGGTGTTACCCCAACTGTCCAAAGCTAACCAGAGTTTTTCTCATTAAAAATTCAAGAAAATGGAATTTAATTTGTACTTTTTTTTGAATAAATGGAATTTAAGAAAGATTTGAATAATCTAAATTTAGAATTATTTTAATTTTTTAAATCTGAAATAATATGGAATTCAGAATAATTAGAATTAAATGGTATTGAAATTGGCATAATTTAAAGTAGATCAAGTTAGAATAATTTAATTAAATGAAATTCAATTTGGAAAATTATATTAAATGGAATTTAATTTGAAATTAAAAAAATGAATTAAAATGATCAGAATAATTTGAATGAATGAAAGTTAATATGGTGTCGGAGTATTTTGAATAACTGAAATTTAATTTCGAATTAGTATAATTTGAATAAACAGAAAACGGGACTAATCCATGTCTGTCAATAAGCACACGTTCCATGTGACTTTTTGTTCGACTTTTAGTCCAACCTAAGCCAGGGTCGAATTTAAAGATTTGCCGCTTGTAGGCTACGATCAATTTGCCGCCCCTGTTACAATATTCTTCCCCTTTAACTAAGGGTTTTTCTATTCCTGTGATGAAGTGATTTTTAAAATGAATGCATTATTCAATTAAATCGAGATCTTGATAATTTGAATGAATGTCTTTAACTAGTGGCCTTGTTTCTTATTAAATCCTCAGTAATTATAAGACTATTAAATAATCGTTTTAAGTAAAACCTCCCTTGGTACTCATTGTACGCAACGTTTCTTTTCTTGAATTCATTAATAATTTACGCTCATTGCGGTTTACGCATTAATGTAAATTATTTGTGTGTTTTTTATTATAAAGATGCTAATATTTTAAGAATATTTTTTTATCCAAATGCCGCTTTAATTGGTTTTAAAATTTGCCGCCCCCGAAAATTTGCCGCTCTAGGCTACAGCCTACTTAGCCTATTTAGAAATCCGGTCCTGAACCTAACCAAGTAATTTTATTTTTTCAGGTTTTAGTGGCCTACTTGAACTACATGACAAAGGTGGGCGTTCTGCTGGGAGGAGAAGAGAACTCGACGCGGGCGCAGATGGAAGATGTCATCGAATTCGAGACCCTGCTGGCGAACGTGAGTAAAGAAAAAAAGAACGTTCGAACGTTTCTAAGAATAAAACGTCAAAGGGAAAAAACAATGGGTAAACTGTAAAGTTTGAATGCCATGTTTGTTTGGTTATGCCAAAGAGATTCCGATAGTTTGTGAAACGTGGTGTCGAATTTAACCTTTGAAGTGCTTCGGCGAGTTATTTGTGATGTAAGAAAATTTTCTTTTTAGATTCTTCAGAACGTTTATCGACTGGTATATCTCAATCCCAACGAGGCAGCCATGGTTAAAAAACAGGGTCTTTTTAGCTTCCACACTACGTTTATAACGTAAAAAGTGGAAGGTATTAAAATCGTTCAGTCCGTCCGTCTGTCGCCCACTTTCACAGAACGAACCGTAAGTCTCACAAACAAGTGGGATGCGTCATTTTAAAGCAAAAAATCAGGTTAGGCTACATCCCAAATTTCATTAAAAATTTAATTTAGAAGTTTATTTAAAATTTAAATAACTAAAAATTTTAACTACATTGAAATAACATGCAAATTCCGTTTTTTTTTTCAATATTTTCACTGTTGACATTTTGTTAAACGTACGAAAAACTTTATTTAAAATAAAAATAAAACTTTAGAAAGAATATTTATTTATGTGATATAATTTAGTTTGGATTGCTGTAATATCACAATAGAGTTCTTTTGATGGTTCATTATATATGTATGAAGAAAGATGAATAGAGAATTCTAACGTGGCATAAACAAAATATGCAAAGTTTCGCTTTTATTTTTAAAGCATCAATTTTACTAATTATATATTTTTCGAACTGTAAATTAAATTGTGGCGAATAAAAGATATTTATTAAAAAAATGTATCATTATTTTACGAATTTCAAACAAATTTAGCAAGCGATAAGGAGTAATTATTAATTAGCGAAAGATTAATGAAAATAGTTAATTTTGGCGTTTGAATTAGAAGTCCCTGATAGGCGAATTTCTTTCTGAGGTGTTTTAATAGTGTGTTTCCTTTTGAACATAAATATTGTGTGGAAGCGGTTTAAGTGACAGATTCTGTAACAAACCTACTAGTTTTTATATCAACACTTTATGTGCTATTTCCTTTAATTGGATTAATCTAACGAATTAGAATTTTTATAATGAATTAATTAATAACATGCGCAAAATATGTAAAGATTTTCCAATGGATTCATTCTTTGGGTAGTTTTTATCAGACACTTTGTACGAAATCACAAGTAAAATTCAAGATAATAAGCAAGATAATAAGCAACCGCAGTAAATGTATTGAACTTAATTTTTTAAAGGGAACGAATCGAACACTTAGTTTAAAAACAAGTAGGTTTGTAACAGAATCCGTTACTTAACCCGCTTCCACACAACAGTTGTGTTAAACAGGCAAAAAGGCGCCAAACACAGTATTAATTCTATATTAAACATTTACATGCTAAATTTGTCTAGTTTCATTTATTTTATTTTGAAAATTCAACAATTATTACTTATCGTTTGCAAAAATTAATATTTCGAAGAATAAATATGTAATATTCCTCGCTTTTAAATAGAATGAAAACATTTCATATCAACGTACAAATAATCTCGTAGTGAAATATATTTGACGTCATTTCAAACTGATCGATGTCGCAAAAATTAATTTATTTTAATTTATTGTCTAAAAGAATTAAAGTTGCTCGAGCGATTGTTGTGAATTGCAATGGTGATTAAATTCTAATAACAATGGCTTCCTATACTTTTTAAGTGAGCATTAAATTTTGCAGTTTTTTTTTAAATAATTGAAGTACTTCGAATTCGAATTCTTTTCTGAAATTTTCAATGCATTCTAATTTCGATGCGCTGAATTTTTTGACGTATCACACTTGTCCGTGGCATTTGTAGTTCGGGCTATGAAACTAGGTGACGGACTAATATCTTCCACTTGTTACGTTTTAAACGTAGTGTGGAAGCTAAAAACCTGCTTGAGTCATTGTCTAAAATGAGAAGTACAACCATTGTCGTCCCCCGTCCTTGGACAGAACTAATAAGAAAATTTCAGGAATTATTTTTTTTAAAATCGAAGTTATGCGAAAATGAACGAATACTAAAATAAACAAACTTTAAAGACTGATGTCGAATTTAAATAATTATTTTACCAATTACAATTTAACAGAACATAGGGTCAGAAACAGAACTGAGAATTGTGCAGAGTTGTTCTTGTGACGTAAAAATTTATGTTAGCCAATATAGGGGAGTCAGATGCCAGAGTTGGCGATTTTTCGCTACAAACTTAAATATTGATAGCAAAGAAGCAATAAATTAAATTTTCTTGAAAACAACTCCTACATGAAATCTAATGTAATCACAAGTCTTCCGAAACTAATTAATAAAGCGTTTGGCGGAAGTCTGAAACTTCTTCTACTCTAACTACAATGACGTTAACGAAAATTTTTCCAAACGATTAACAATAGAACTTTGGTTGAAAAGCCTCATTGTGTGAAGCTAATTACAAACCATTCTTTAAGTCTAGACATAAGAATTCGATATTTTGTTTTTTTTTAGGTCTTTAAAGAACAAAAAGAAATCGAATAAATGTTCTACCTTGATTAATGGCTCGTTGGAAAAGTAAAACATTTTCTTTTAGGTAGCTTCTAACGTTTCGAATTTTACTTCGATAAAAGTTGCACACCAATACTTGTTTACCGGCGAATAGTTGTTTTATTTACTATAATAACAGTAGTACAAATTTATATAGTATACATAGGTACGTTTAAGAGGGACTGTTAGTCCCATAGAGATAATGCATTAGTTTTGAAATCACAATTTTTGCGAACGAATTGCTTTGCCATGTTATCCCATTTTCACCAGGTATGAGAATCTTCATAACATCAATTTAAAACAAAATTGAAAAGAAAATAACTTCCGGTCATTTAATTATTAATTGATAAAGTTTTAAAATAGTGTCGCCATCTTCTGTAATTTTTGGCATTTTAAAACTTCAAAAATATATAATTAAATAACTAGATAACATTTTTGTTTCAAAATTTGTTTCATTTTGCTGTTATGTTGATTCTCATACCTGGGAAAAAAGGGCTAACGTGGCAAAGCAATACTTCTGCGGAAGTTGTGATTAGAAAACTAATGCATTAGCTCTATGGGACTGACAATCCCTCTTAAATGTACTCACTTGTTGGACGTCTTAATACGGATTTTGTGAAAAAGCTTGCCAAAGAACTTTTTTAGGTTTTAAAAGAATTTATGAAAAAGAAAAGAGAGGATACATACTTCAAATTTGATTCTTTTTTGGTTGAGTTCCTAGTGTTATGTCGTAACGAAAAATAAGGTTTTCGGGAAAATCTCGCATGTGCAAACAGTAACTGTCATCAAACAGTAACTGCCACAGAACATCTCAGGTTTTAAAGGTGCAGATGAAAACCACTTCTTATACAAATCATTAACCTAATTCCAGCGTATCAAATATCTATTATTGAGTGATAATTGAAAGTCGTGTTTTTTTCACACCCCTAGTTTTTATTCCAAATAATTAAAAACAAATTAAAAGTTGGTTATTGACATGGTACTGAATTTCGTCCATCTATCTGCCATCCACACTCCTCTTTCAAAGTTCAATCTAACCATCAGATTTTAATAATTATTATTTTAAAGGTATGACGTAAGCATAGATGTCATAGTTAAAGTATTAGATTGGCAGATCACGTGACCTCCAATGCTAACGACAGGACGCGCAAGGAGACCAGAATAAGAGGACAATGGGGCCAGTGCTTCCACCAGTTTTAGGAGAAAAACACTACGAAAAAATACCATTTAATTCTAAAAATACAAAAACATACCATAAAAATACTAGTTTTTTTTTTAAAGTCACTAAAAAGATTCCAAAATGTAGCTAAAATTTTTATGTTCTTGTTTTGTAATTTTAGAATTAAATGGGTTTTTTTCGTAGTGTTTTTCTCCTAAAACTGGTGGACCCTGACCCCATTGCCCTCTTATTCTGGTCTCCATGCGCGTCCCGTCGTTAGCATTGGAGGTCACGTGATCTGCCAATCTAATACTTTAACTATGATATCTATGGACGTAAGATACTTATCTTGTAAGTCACGCCTTTTTATCATCCCCCTTTTAATTTTCTGTTCAAACCTTCCTATTTTCAAAGTTTTGTTTGAAAGGTATAAGTGACCTATCTTATACAATTTGCTTGGTACTCATGGCTAATTCCATGTAAATGTAATGTAAGTCCCAATTTAAGAGGAGATTACAAGCTTTTCATATTCAAAAAGTAAATCAAATTAAATAAAGCTAGTTACATTATTTAGTTTTAATAAGCGTTGATCAACTATCCCTCTAATTTTTTTTCGCTCAATAATAAAAGTTATAGAGATAATCACTTTTTAAAAACGTGGGGGCTGGGGAGCGCAGACGGTTAGGCACTCGCCTAGCATGCGAAAGGTCTCAGGTTCGGGTCCGGGCATCGCCAAACTAACTGCCGACCTATAAACGGCCCGTGCAGCCAAAAATGTCCGACGAATAATACCCCGTGTGAGGGAGTGCACGTTAAATATCCTTCAAAGTCCTAACGCTGCGTACGATGTCGCCCTTAACGGTTGCGTTGGGTGCCTACTCGGGTGTCGGCTCGTCACTTGACTGTGGTTCTAAAATACGACGCCCGTCGCCACTAGCCCTCGTGTAGCTCTAGTGCGACGATAATTCAAAAACTAACTAACTTAAAAACGTGACTTACACTACAGAAAGGATAGTTTTGCGTGGAATTAACCTTGAAAATTTCCTGCAGATCACCATCCCCGCTGAAGAGAGAAGAGACGATGAGGAACTCTACCACAAGAAGACCGTGAGCGACCTCCGCGATCTGGCGCCCGCGATCGACTGGACCCAGTACTTCAATTCCGCCTTCAAACAGGTCGGCCGAGAGATCAAACCCGCCCAAGAGGTCATTGTGTACGCACCGGAGTACATCAAGAAGATGTCGGAGCTCGTGACGCATTACCTATCTACCACGGATGGTAAAATGTAAGTTCAGTTTTGGTATTTGCAGTTCACACACTTGCTAATGCGAAAGTTCCTTTAGTATACTGAAGGTCCTGGTTTGGCACTTGCCAAGCTGAAGGATCTTTCAGTCCACTTAAGGGTCCACTCGCTTGCTAATACGAAATTTCCTTTGGTATGCTGAAGGTCTTGGTTTGGCACTTGCTAAGCTGAAGGATCTTTCAGTCCACTTAAGGGTCCACTCGCTTGCTAATACGAAATTTCCTTTGGTATGCTGAAGGTCTTGGTTTGGCACTTGCTAAGCTGAAGGATCTTTCAGTCCACTAAGGGTCCACTCGCTTGCTAACACGAAATTTCCTTTAGTATACTGAAGGTCTTGGTTTATATTTTGTTTAAGAACGTCTTGTGTAAGTGCTGTTGATGGTTCGAGACTACTATCGCGATTTCCGAGGGCTTGGGAGTCCAATCTGTAAGACACTTGCCTTGCACGCGGAAGGTCCCAGGTTAGGGCCCGGGCATCTCCAAATTACTGCCGATCCTTTAAGCTGCCCGTGCAGCCCCAAAACGTCCGACGAAAAATACCCCATGTAGAGGCAGTACGCGTTAATACGTTCCGCCACTGCATACGATGTCGCTTCCAAAAGTGGCGCAGGGTGATTACTCGGGTGTCGGCTCGTCACTTGCTTGTGGCCTCAAATGACGATGCTCGTCACCAATAGCCCCCGTGTAGCTCTAGTGCGACGGTAATTCAAATTGAACCGTGAGCGACCTTCGCGATCTGGTTCCCGCGATCGACTGGACCCAGTACTTCAATTCTGCCTTCAAACAGGTTGGCCGCGAGATCAAACCCGCCCAAGAGGTCATTGTGTACGCACCGGAGTACACCAAGAAGATGTCGGAGCTGGTGACGCATTACCTATCCACTACTGATGGGAAAATGCAAGTTCAGTTTTGTTATTATAGTCCACACGCTGGTTATAAGAAGGCTCTTTCGGTCCACTTAAGGGTCCACATTCTTGCTGATACGAAGGTTCCTTTCAGTCCACATAAGGTCTTGGTTTATGTTTTAACGAAAATTACCCCGTGTAGATGTAGTGCACGTATATGCTCCGACACCACGTACGATGCCGCTTCCAAATGTTGCGTGTGGTACTCGGGTATCGGCTCGTCACTTGGCTGAGGTCATAAATTACGACGCTCGTCACAAATAGCCCCCGTGTAGCTCTAGTGCGAAAATAATTCAAATTGAACCGTGAGCGACCTTCACGATCTGGTGCCCGCGATCGACTAGACCCAGTACTTCAATTCTGCCTTCAAACAGGTAGGCCGAGAGATCAAACCTGCCCAAGAGGTCCTCGTATATGTTCCGTAATACATAATAAGATTTTTTAAATAGCATTGCTTGTGAGCAGGGTTGCAATACTTTTATAATACTTTAATAAAGAATAAATTAATTATATTATATTTAATAAATTAATTTTAAAATATAATACTTTTCAAAATACAAACTGGTGGTGCTGCCATCTATCGATATAAATACAAACCTTAATCTCAGTCGACAATTTTGATCATGTTGGACCCCCCCAAAAAATTCGGCAAATAAACAGTGATGCGTGTATGTAAAGATTTTACGTTGAAGCTGCCATATTTGAATGTCCAAACACCACATACTATGACTTTATTGGCTTTGGATTGACGAAATGTTCTTGGCTTGGTCACTTGATTACTCACAATTAAGTTTCGTCACCAATAATCCGCTTTACTGTAAGGCGACTTTGGATGAATGGATGTTAGTGTTAAATGGCCAAAAACTAGGGTCTTCTATTTAAAAGGTTAAAATGGTTCAATACAACATTTATGGTTGAATTAAAAGCATCGTTGCGTATTTATATATATTTTTAGTTTTGATGAAGATGACTGTAATAATAATTTATAACACAATAGAATTTATTATACATTACATCCTTAGGTAAATTAAATATCGGTAGTTAGGCTTCCTTTCATAAATGCGACCTTACAGTACTAAAGGCAGATAGCAACTGACTCAGTGTTTCCACTCAAAAAAATTAAAAATCCCTTCCAAGGAACCAAAAAATCCCTTTTTATCCCTCAGCCGCCAAATTAGCAACCTTTTGCCTCGTATTCTTTTGAATTCTTTACGCCAATGGGAATATTTCTTATGATGTCACGCTCTCCAAACGCTCTCAAAAATTCTTTTAATTCCAATGCGCACCCTCCATAATAATAAAGTTCAATAGCAAAACCTACTAGCAACAAACAAGCTCTATGAAATGACGAAAAAATGACACTCAAAAAAAAAAATCCAATGCGCGCAACACCAGCGTCACCTACCAAATGCCATATAACCACAAAAAGTATTTATCGCCCTCTAGAAATCCGCCAAATCTTTGGCGACAGAAACCTTGCACTTTCAGTTTTGTTCAAAACTAACCATTTTTGAACAAAGTGGCAGTTTTTTTAAAAAATATCCCTAGTTTGACTCATTTTTCTCTTTCAAACCTGATTTATCCCTTAATATCCCTCAATCCCTTTTTCATCCCTCAAGAGGCCAAAATATCCCTTAAAAGGGATAAAATCCCTCAAAGTGGAAACACTGAACTGACTCAAAAACAGGAAACAAACATCAGTTCCTGCATCAGAAAGAAATACACATCAGTTATTGCATCAGAAAAGATGACGCAACTCGCATCTGGATTGCCGTAAATATGCATTAAATGGAAAGAGTTGCATCATCCCAATAAATTGTTCTTTTTAAGGAATATTTAACAAGTATTTTTAGGTTGAATTATAAAGTCGCGGAGAGTGACTTCAATGGGAATGTTTCTTATGATGTCACGCTCTGCATAGATCAATTTCATTGGATGTTTTGTTTTCTTTCCGGTACTACGTGAAACAAGCTCATTCAATCAAATCAAACAAAAAAAGACCACCTTTACATTTTATTCCAGCGTGGTGAGCAACTACCTTGCTTGGTCTCTTATCCAGAGCCTGGTGTCTCGTCTCTCCAAGCCCTTTCGAGAAGCTTCCAAGATCCTAAGAAAAGCCCTGGTGGGCTCAGAGGGCGGAGAGAGCCCCTGGAGGTACTGCGTTTCGGACACCAACGAGGTTATTGGGTTCGCCCTTGGTGCGATGTTCGTCAGGGAGGTCTTCCATGGAGACAGCAAGCCCATGGTAGGAAGATTTGTTCTATTTTATATAATTTTTGTTTGTAAAGGGCATATTACATGGACGCTCATTCTTTCAACCAAACCTTTAACGCGACTCGATCTTCAACTTTTATTTCAACTTCGCGAAGTTAGACATGGGGTTGCCAGCGTTGAAGGAACGGTTACTCGCACATTCGATTTTCGGGCAGCAATAAATCCATCATCTTCATATTTGGCATCCACAAATTTAGGTTTGCTCATCAATATTGGCTAAAACAATGCGAAAGATTAGGGATTGAAAAAGGAGCAATATAAGAGCCGAAATCTTTATAAGGACGTAGAATATCTTTACTGTGACGAAGAGTAGATATGATGAGATTGAAATGTCCATCGATTAATGATTGAAATTCAAATACATAGCTCTTGCCGGAATACAACCAGAGTGTCGAGGGTTGTCTGACAACTGACCCGTTGGAAATAATAAATTTTCTTCAATTCTCAACATACCATACGCAGAGACTTTGCAGTCCAACTCCTTTTGAATTTCGCGTTGGATATGGTTGAGTTGAGAGTTGGGTTAAAGGATTTTCGCTCGTGTGATATGCCCTTCATGCTAAGTGTTTCATGTACTAGACACTAGAGTGTAAACTTGGAGAATGGAACGGAATATCCCTACAACGCGTTGTAAAAAATTCCGTCACGTTTCAAGTTTACAACGTTATTAAAATTTACGTTAGCGAAATTCAAATACCTTTTCTACGAAACACTATTATGGTTTCTAAATTTGTTTGATGTTTTTAACTATTTTCTAGGCAGAGAACATGATAAATGAAATTCGCGACGCATTCAAAGAGAACCTGCCATTGCTGAAATGGATGGATCCTGAAACCAGAAAACTAGCAAAGGAAAAAGTAAGTTGCTTCCGCGATTAAATACTAATAAATAAGATAAAATTTAAAAAAAATCATTACAATATTTATCTTACTAGTGTGAAATATAGTTAAAATTAACCATTGCATAGTGGTTTATAGTAATAAGGATACTTGTGTTTGGTCTCGTCGACCTGCCAACCCTCGCCAAATCTTTTGGTTCATTTATGGAATTAAAAAAAAACCCAAAAATTATGCTTAAAATACTAAATTACATTAATTATATTTTTATATAATTTTTATATACAATTATTATAGTTCTTATTTTAGTTTTTCGGTGTTTTTATATTATAATTATATAGTTTATCAATTGTTATATTTAATATAATTATAATAATTATTGTAATTATATTATATTTTATCAATTATTTATTATAAATTATATTTATGTATCGTGTTTGGAAAAATGAGTCAACAGGATAACGCACAAGTATAGTAATAAGTTTATTAAAAAATATAATTATCTCCGATAATTAATGCACTTTTAAATTGGTGAAACTTTTCAATTAAAATTTAGTAATCGAATTTCTCTCTTTGTAATTTTTTTTTTAAAAATTGATTTAAAAAATTCTGCTTTAATTATTAATTTTCAATTTTCAGGCTGATGCTATCACAGATATGATTGGATTTCCCGAATTCATTCTTAACGCCAAAAAACTTGATGCCAAATATGATGGGGTAAGCACTCTTAAGACATTTTTTCGTTGTTTTTTACTTGATTAAGTTATTTCCCGCGTTAGTGCATTAAAGTATGCTGTTACAAGCCTTAAGAACCATAAACAAAACAAATTTATATTACTTAAACGGTACCTATTTTTAAATATAAAATGATAAAAAAAAACTATTCCCATTATTTAATAATAATTTTATAAATAAGTTATTACCCGTAAAATTTATGCTCCTCATTATTGCATAGGTATTTTTTACGTTTTTATACTTGTTGTTTTTTGCAATTTAAAAATAAGACGCCCCCGGGTGGGCTCGAACCACCAACCTTTCGGTTAACAGCCGAACGCGCTAGCCAATTGCGCCACGGAGGCTTGTATCCAATAAAAAATGTTTACAAAATTTTCCAAACTATGGGAGTTGGGAGAAGCGAGGCGTGTTTAATAAGTAAGATTAGGCACGTGGGGCATAAAAGGGTTATATTATTAATAATTATAATCATAAGGCATGGAATATAGTACGAAAACAAATACTTTACATTTCTGCCGTTTAATAATTAAGATAAAGCTCGTATATCGATGGCTTATATAAAAAATAATTGCGATTTATTTAAATAACGTTATAATATGTATAGCTTACGTTACCTTTGGGGTGATGAGGAACATACTCTTTATGCTTTTCTACTGGTTATTTTTTTTACAATTTAAAAGTTAATCGCCCCCGGGTGGGCTCGAACCACCAACCTTTCGGTTAACAGCCGAACGCGCTAGCCAATTGCGCCACGGAGGCTCGTGAAATAAAGAAAATGTTTAAGAAATGCAAAACTACAGATTATATCATGAAATACTCGAACTTTTGGAAAACGTGCTTAGTAGACACAAATATTTTATGTTTCAGGTCTTTAATAAGATATTATTAAGGTTTGTGTATAGGCGAATTACATCATAAGTTGTTTAATAAGTAAAGATAAGGCTCGTGTGACTCATTAATTCGACTTTAATTCAACCAAATACCAACCCAATTAAGATATCAAGGTTAAAAATAAATCGAGCTTTGGTTTTTGAATATATATATATATATAGCCATTGTTATAGACATAGCCTAAGACCTTGGATGAGGCTATACCTCACCTGCTAGCTATAAAACCGCTACTGTTTTACCTTTCGCCCATAAAATGTAGACATGATACCAGCTGACGTTTATCATGCGTTTTTATAAGTATATAAAAGTTTCAAAGAAAGCTCCATATCGAATATCAAGAAATAAAACGTGATTAAGTATTTATTTTATCGTTATTAGAACTACAACATTTACATTTTTATGATAGGCAATGAATCATATTCTCATTTAACGTATACATAAGTTTGAATAAGCGTTTTCGATGGGAAAAGTAATAATTTGCTTTGCTGCATACAATCAAATAGACTTTTATGTTTCTTGTAATTTAGCAAAAAAGCTGAATCTTCATTAAATGTTTAAAATTTTTGAAAAATTATAAAATTAAAACTTTTTATACTGCTAAAACTATCCGTACGAGGGATACAAACGTATAAACCCATAACCAGACTGCGAAGCTTTCCAGCAACACACATATTTTTTAAAAATTTATAAATTTTAAAATTATATTAAATTTTTAAATGTGAAGTATAGAATAATCTTTTGTAATCACATGTTTCAGAAATGGTTTTTTTTATTACATTTTCAGTTAAAAATTAAAAATTCATATTCATGTAGTGAAAACAAGATTACTTTTGATCCAATTAGGTATGGGGACGTACATAAATTACGTCACGCAAAATTTGGTCTCTTTGGTCTCCTCCCTCCCCCTATGTCACGCTGCGTAAAGTTTGATCAAACCCCTCCCCCGAAAATTACGTCACGTTGTTGCCCCCCCCCCCTTTTCAAGGAACAAGTTAATTTTTGTATTTCCCTATGTTTCTGAAATTTAAAAAGAAAATCATTTATGTATTTTTTAAATTAACTTGGAAAGAAAAAAAGTAAAATTTATCTTGGTTAAATAATTTATTCGCAGGAATAGACCGACATTGTATTTACATTTCCGTTGTACAAGTTCTAACTAGCCATTTACTAATGTCTTCTAAAAAAAGGTGGTATGTGTGTAATCGGAACTGTCTAGTTCTATGTCTTTTGGTGTTTGTCCAGGTAGCTGCTAGTCCTGTGATTGGTCAAGGTAGTGTCGCAATTTAGCGTGTTACGAAGTACCGTTACGAAACGGTCTGTAAAATGTAGGAGCAGGGACGTCGCGAGCGGGGGGCGAAGGGGCGTCTCGCCCCCCCAAGTTTTTTGAAAAATGGTCATTCGGCAAAATTTAGAAATTTTTGTAATTTTTATTGTGATACTGAAGTGACATTTTTTGTGAAATGTGCACACAAATCCGGACACAACGCAAATGCCGACTGACAAAACTTCTGACAAACCATAAAGTCATTCGGCAAATTTTTATAAACATTTGTCATTTTTATTTTAATACCGAACTGTGAAATTATTTAGTGAAATCTGTACACAGATCAAAATTCAGACACAACGCAAATGCCGACTCACAAAACTCCTGATGACATACCATAAAGCCATTCGGCAAATTTAGGAAATATTTGTCATTTATATTTTAATACCAAACATTGAAATTTATTTAGCGAAATGTGTACACAGATTAAAATCGGGACACAACGCAAATGCTCACTCTCAAAACTCCTGACATACCATAAATTTATTCGGCAAATTTTAGAAATGTTTGCAATTTATATTTTAATACCGCACTGGTGATATTATTTAAAAAAATGTTTATACCGAGATTAAAATCGGGTCGCAACGCAAATGCCGACTCACAAAACTGACAAACCATACAGTCACACACACATTCGGCAAATTTTATAAACATTTTTCATTTTAATACCAAAATGTGCCAATTTTTAGTGAAATGTGTACACAGATCAAAACTCCCGGTCGGCATTTAGACACAACGCAAATGCCAACTCTCTAAACTCCTGACATACCATAAAGTCATTTAGAAAATTTAAGAAATGTTTGTCATTTGTATTTTAATACTGAACAGTGAAATTATTTAGAGAAACGTGTACACCGATTAAACTCGGGACACAACGCAAATGCCGACTCTCAAAACTCCTGATATACCATACATTCATTCAGCAAATTTTAGAAATGTTTGTCGTTTGTATTTTAATACCGAACTGTGAAATTATTTAGTGAAATGTGTACACCGATTAAAATCCGGACACAACGCAAATGACGACTCTAGCAAAACTCCTGATAAACCATAAAGTCATTAGGTAAATTTTAGAAATGGCTGACAGCTGGCATTTATATATATTTTAATAATAATTAGTAAGACATTAATAGAAAATTTAGACAGTATAGCACAAAAGTTTATTGATATCTGTTTATTAATGTTCACAATGCTTTCAACTAATTTAAATTACATTTCTTACTGTTACATGGCCCTCTATTTATTTTATTCTTTCATATGAGGATATGAAGTGGCGGATTGATGGGGGAGGGGGGGATATTAATAAAAGTGGTTTAAATCAAGCTGGAGATATTGGTATTTGTATAATTGCTCTCATCTCAATTCAGTTTTATTTAATAATAAGGTAATTTGAGGGCTTGATCTGGAATTCGGTGCTCTCTGCTTCAGTGAGCCGAAGTTTTCATTATCAGTGGTTCGGGAAACCGACTAAAATGCAACTAATGTCAATTACTTCGTTTCAATTTGTGACTAAAACGGTGAATCTACTACGTTGAACATAAAACTATTATTGACTTAATTTGAATTTTTTAAATCAAATTGAAGACAACATATACTCTTAAAAACAAGGGTTTCACGCTTCCAGGTTCTACTCAGCACATCACAAAAGAAAAATTAATATTAAACTTTTGAAATTACATGTATAATGAATATCATTAATGAAATATTATATGAAATAATTTTGAATTATTAATCATAACAGATTGAAAGGGGATATTCATAAAAGTTTATCAAATGTACCAATTTGGAGATCTGTTAATAATTTTATCTAATATCCATTTAATTTTATTTAATCTAATAATGTAGTGTAACATTACTTATATTTAAATTTATAAGTATTAAATTGGAGTAGGAATTAAAAATTTCAAAAAATTGAGAACTAACAGTTTTTTTTAAAAAATCCATTAATGATTGATTAAAAATGATGATCTTGGAGATAGCTTTTGCATATGCATGCGAAATAGTAAATAAAAATAGCAGCCTTGTTCACAGATAGAAACTTAAAAATCTATCCTGGAACACGCAAAAAGCTCACACCATGCACTCAGGCAAAAGACATGACACGCTTGTTCCAAAGTATGGGGGTCCAATTGTCCCCTTTTTTTCCTTCCCCCAAAGCTTGAAAGAAGCATCTTCGTATTTCAACAAAGGGTACCCCAGGACCCTGAAGGAATAAGGCTTCGGGGAAAACTTGTCCCTACTCTGAAGTCTGATTATATCTAAATGACTTTACAACCTCATTGGTATTGTGGGTCGTGTTTCCCAAAACACAAATGGTGTCTAGACAAGCGTCACTTAAAGTTACAGTAGAATTGTTCTTTTCTGAGGAAAAAGATCCAATGTATCATGAGCTTCCCACGAAATTTTTTATTGATTGTTCGAAAAGGGAAAGTAAAATGATTTTCAAGGAACCGTAGATCGTAGATGTTTCGAGATCTTTTCCTTTGTCAGAACATCAACATCTCAGCCTTTTGTTTGGATAAGTTTACGCAGACGTCTAAATGTGCTTTTTAGTAATAAAAGTAGTGATGACAGGGCCGTCGCTAACAAAAATCGACTGGGGGGGCGTTTAGCACACTTTTGCCGAATAAATATTAAATTAATTTTTTTTAAATTTTCATAAATTTTAAAAATTTAAATTTAATTAAACTTTTAGTAATTAAAAATTATTAATTGCCTTTAATTAAAATTTTATAATTAAAACCTACTAACTACTTTTGATAAAAATGTAATTGCTTTTACAAAATTACGTATTTTTAATGCCTGCATTTTACATACTTCTTCATTCTACATAAAACTTATTTTACATCAATATGTGAATCAATTAGTTAATGTAATTCTATTATTTATTAACTACTATTTTATGATAATTAATTAATAATGGTATAATTTTTATTTAATATAAAAACTTTTTTTTTATTTACTGTGTGTGTAAATTAAATTGGTGATTTTTATAATTTATTTTTTAATATAAACTATGGGGATTTAGTTTTATATTATTTAAGAGTAATTAGTTAAATAAATAATTAATTGATATTTTATATATTTTTCAATAGAAACAATGAGAATATCTACAGAATTGTACAAAACAAAAATTAATTGACTTCATCACTTCATGAAATTAAGGAAAAGTATCTTTGACACGCAATTTAGATGTAAAATTTACATTTGTCATTTTCTATTTATAATTATAAAATTATATATTTTTTTTATTAATTTAGATTCTTTTAAAGTACAAGTACATTTTTTTAAATATGTAATTTAACTCCCATAAATGATACGTTTAATTAGATAAGTAACTTATAAAATAAATAATAGTAAATAAATAGTAATAAATAATATAAATAATCATAAAAATTAGTAATTTCAAACCTCATTTACAACGAACAATCCAAGTTTCCTTCTTGATATGCTTGCTGGTTGAAGAAGCATTATTTTTTTCCGATTGCTCTTGTTCAATTTTTTTGTGTTAGTCGCAACATTCGTAAAGTATAAATCAATAGTATTTGATTTTCTTTTAGTTCCAATTTCAGTTTTAGAAAACAAGTAAAAAAATAAAGGCAGCTGGAGTTGAGTGATTGTTTTGAATAATGATAATCATACGAGCAATCATCGCGTCGACGAAATAAAACAAAAACAGTGGACACGATGCGTCTTGTCTCTCAAACTCCGCTTAAAAAAGTAAGTTAAAAAAAATAAAGGTACAAGATTTCTCGAGATCACGTGACCTCCGCAAGTGGCCTATGAAAGTATTGAAATTGAAGGACAAAATTAGCAAGCAGTTTAACAACAAAAGGCAACTACCCAATTGGACCCAATGTACGCCCCCTTATGTGACCCGACCCGTGTCGCCATGTGTGGTCATCAGCTCATCACTACTTTTATCGCTAAGAAAAAATCACACGTCTGCATGGACGTCTGCGTAAACTTATCCAACAAAAGGCTGAAATGTTGAGATTCCGACAAAAGTAAAGATCTTGAAAGCTTCGTCTACGATCTGCGGTTTCTTGAAAGTCCTTTTACTTTCCCTTTTCGGAACAATAAATAGAAAATTTCTTGAGAAACTATACGAATTGATGATACTTTGGATCTTTTCCCACAGAAAATAACAATTGTAGTGTAACTCTAAGTAACGCTTGTCTAGACACCTTTTGTGTTTTGGGAAACACAACCCACAATCCCAATGAGGCTGTAAAGTCATTTAGATATCCTATATCAGACTTCAGAGTGGTGGGGACAAGTCTTCCCCGAAGCCTTATTCCTTCAGGGTCCTGGCCAGGGTACCCTTTGTAGAAATACGACGATGCATCTTTCAAGCTTTGGGGAAGATGAAGGGGGGACAATTGTTGGACAATTGGACCACCCCCTACTCTCAAGCGCGTCATGTCTTTTGTATGAGTGGTGTAAGCTTTTTGGGTGTTCCAGGATAGATTTTTAAGTTTCTATCTGTGGACTAGGGTGTAACGTTGAATTGCCATTTGCTGATATGATAGCTGATATATTTATCTACTATTTCTGGGGCCTATGCGAAAGCTATCCCCAAAGATCATCATTTTTAATTAATCATTAATGGATATTTTAGACTGTTAGTTCTCAATTTTTTGAAATTTTTAATTCCTGCTCCAATTTAATACTTATAAAATTAATATAATTAACTTTACCACTACATTATTCGATTCAATAAATTTAAATGGATGTTAGATAAAAATTATTAGTAATTGAATAACTAAATTAACAATACTTGTTAACGAGAACGTGAGAAAGATGCTTCTAGATATGCTTGAGTGGTTGAGTAGAGTTATAACGTTATATCACTTTCAATATAGTTGCGTTTTTTTTGTCACAGATCTCCAAATTGGTACATTTGACAAACCTTTAATAATATCCCCTATCAATCTGTTACGATTAATTATTCCCAATTATTTCATAAAATTTTTACATTAGTGATGTTCATTACATATATTGTGAATATTTTCATTTATATTCATTTATTTTTCATTTATATTTCATTTCTATTGATATTTTTAAACCATAGCGAGGAGAACCACTGATATAATGAGAACTTCGGCTCACTGAAGCAGAGAGCACCGAAGTCCAGATCAAGCCTTCAAATTACCTTATTATTGAAAAAAAAAACTGGATTGAAATGAGCAGCAAACATTCAAATCCCAATATCTCCAACTTTGACTTAAGCAACTTTTATTTATATGGTTCGTGAAGCTAACTAAATCATGTATGTTAAGGTTTGAGTGCAAAAGTGGCTTAGGTTAAAGTTTGAGATATTGGGTTTTAAAAGTTTGCCCTTCAAATATAAACCTCAATTATCAATACTTTTTATACAAAAAATGTCATTTCTTTTAAAGTTTAATATTTTCAAACAAATTTATTTTCGGGAAAAAAACGTTTTTATCTAGAATAAGTGTGAATCTCATGGGGATGGGACTAAGGGGGCCATAAATCCGACTCTGGATATTCTCACATGAAATAATAAAATAAATAGAAGGCCATCTATTATCATCTGTAAGACGTGTAATTTAAATAACTTGAAAGCATTGTGAATATTAATAAACAAATATCAATAAGCATTTGTGCTATACTGTTTAAATTATCTATTAATGTCTTACTAATTATTATTAAAATATAAATGCCAGCTTCCAGCCATTTCTAAAATTTAACGAAAGACTCTATGGTTTGTCATTAGTTTTGCGAGTCGGCATTTGCGTTGTGTTCGGATTTTGATGTGTGCACACATTTCACTAAAAAATTTCACAGTTCGGAATTAAAATAAAAATGACAAAGGTTTATAAAATTTGCCGAATGACTTTATGGTTTGTCAAGAGTTTAGTAAGTCGGCATTTGCGTTGTGCTCGGATTTTAATTTGTTTCACTAAACAATTTCACAATTAGGTAATCTGTATTCAAATAAAAATGACAAATGTTTATAAAATTTGCCGAATGACTTTAGGGTTTGACAGGAGTTTTGTGAGTCGGCATTTGCGTTAGGTCCCGATTTTAATCGGTGTACACATTCCACTAAATAATTTCACTGTTCGGAATTTAAATAAAATTGATAAACATTTCAATTTGCCAAATGACTTTATGGTTTGTCAGGAGTTTTGTGAGTCGGCATTTGCGTTGTGTCCGGATTTTGATCTGAGCACACATTTCATTAAAAACTTTCGCAGTTCGGAATTAAAATAAAAATGACAAATGTTTATAAAATTTGCCGAATGACTGTTTTGTCAGAAGTTTTGTGAGTCGGCAGTTGCGTTGTGTCCGGATTTTGGTCTGTGTGCACATTTCACTAAAACTTTCAAACTTCGGTATCAAAATAAAAATGACAAACATTTCTAAAATTTGCCGAATGACCATTTGGAAAAAAAACTTGGGGGGGGGCGAGACGCCCCCTTCGCCCCCCGCTCGCGACGGCCCTGATGACCACACATGGCGACAAGGGGTCGGGTCACATAAGGGAGCGTACATTGGGTCCAATTGGGTGGTTGCCTTTTGTTGTTAAACTGCTCGCTCTCATTTTGTCTTTCAATTTCAATACTTTCATAGGCTACTTGCGGAGGTTACGTGATCTCGAGAAATCTTGTATGTACTTTTATTTTGTTTTTTAAACTTACTTTTTTAAAGAGGAGTTTGAGAGACAAGACGTATCGGTGTCCACTGTTTTTGTTTTATTTCGTCGATGCGATGATGCTCGTATGATTATCATTATTCAAAACAATCACTCCACTTAGCTGCCTTTATTTTTGACATGTCTTCTAAAACTAAAATTGAAACTAAAAGAAAATCAAATACTCTTGATTTATACTTTACGAAGGTTGCGGCTAACAAAAAAATAGAAAATAGAAACGAAGAACGAAACGAAGAACGAAAAAAAAGAAAATAGAAAAAATAGAACAAGAGCAATCGGGAAAAATAATGCTTCTTCAAACAGCAAAAATATCGAGAAGAAACTTTGATTGTTCTTTGAAAATTAGGTAAGAAATTACTATTTTTTTATTTATTCTATAAGTTACTTATCAATTCAATGTATCATTTTAGGGTGTTAAATTAAATATTTTTTTAATATGTACTTGTACTTAAAAGAATCTAAAGTAATAAAAAACTATAATTTTATAATTATACATAGAAAATGAGAAATGTAAATTTTACAATTGAATTGCGTGTCAAAGATACTTTTCCATAATTTCATAAAGTCAATTAATTTTTGTTTTGTTTTGTACAATCCTGTAGTATTCGCATTGTTACTATTGAAAAATGTATAAAATATCAATTATTTTTTTATTGAATTAATTGCACTTAAATAACATTAAATCACCAAATACGAATAGTTTATTTTAAAACAATTAAGTTATAAAAATCACCAAATTAATTTACAGTAAATAATAAAAATGTTTTTATATTAAATAAAAATTATATCATTGCTAATTAATTTACATAAAAAGGTAAATAATAATAGACTTAATTAACTAATTGATTCAAAATAAGTTTTTATGTAGGACGAAGAAGCATGTAAAATGCATGTATTACGTCATTTCCAAAGAACAAAAAAAGTTTATTCTCGATATTCTTGCTGTTGAAGTAATTTTGTAAAAGCAATTAAATTTGTATCAAAAATAAATGATATTTAAATTATTATAAGTTTTATTAAAAGTAATTAATAATTTCTAATTACTAAAAGTTTAATTAAAAGTAATTAAATTTTTATATTTATGACAATTATAAAAAAATTAATTTAATATTTTATTCGGCAAAATTGTGCTAAACGCCCCCCCAGTCGATTTTTGTTAGCGACGGCCCTGTGTAGGAGACTAATAATGCCAACGTTGTGGCATATAATAATCTCCCCATCTTTCTGAAATAAAGTGTTTCTTATGATAAAAAAAGATTTCAGATTTTTTTTTCTCAAAATGAACTACATTTTATGTAAACAGATTTTCCCTGCAAAAGTAAAATTTTCCGAATCGTTACGCAAGCGATTACTCCTCTCCAACTTCATGTCAGGACCCGTCACGTGGGCGCATACCCCTCCCTCCCCCCCTGTGCGTGACGTAATTTATGTAGGTCCGCTATCCCTCAGAGGGTTGGTTAATTTTCGAAGGTTTGGCATACATTCGACCTCATCCTCAAAATTAATATCTTCAAATTCTAACTTCGTGTTGTTCCCAACCTCAGTTGGAATTCAGCCCGGACGAGTATTTCCAGAACAATATCGTGGTGGAACAGTTCTCTCTCAAGGTCAACATGAAGAAACTGGACAAGCCGACCAACAGGAGCGAATGGAAGATGACCCCGCCTACCGTCAACGCCTACTACACGCCAACCAAGAACCAGATTGGTAAGGTCAAGAGTTCCAAATTACCAAATTAGGGAATTTAAAACCCCTTTACTGCTGTGAGGGGGCGTCAATTAATCAAGTGATGCGGTTTTGACAATTTTTTTGACCCCCCTCCTTTGTAATCTCACGCGAGATTTTTAAAAATTCGTATTTTTAGTTGATTTCGTTTTGGTGAATTTTAAGTAGTTTTGTAAAGCTCCATTTTGAATTGGTTTGGAAAGCCAATCTAAATATATTATGCAAGATTTTGCCAAATTTAAGTCGAAAGAATTTTTTTTCTGAAACCTTATAAGAAACCTATAAACTAGAAACCTATTTTAGTGGAAAGTAACTATATTTTCCCGCTATTTTAAGTTGATTATTTGTTAAATGGAAAAATACGAGACCCCCCTACGTGAGATTTGGTGATATGCGGGTTGTACCCTCCCCCCCCCCTAAACGCATAACGCAATTTATGGACACCCCCTAAAAAGTGAAAACTTCGGCTGTGTATCGTTTATCGCTTTTGAGATCGCAAACTTTTTAAGTCGCTGTAATTAAGTACATATTGCGTAGAATCAAGAAATATTTTAGATTTAGGAGTTATTTAACATTCTGATTAGATTTTAATTAGTATTTACATTAATTTAAAAATGATTCAATCTACGAAACGAAAAGTATAAAGATCTTAAACATATTAACCTACTTGAATGGTTTCTTTGTTAGTAATAATTCTTGTTCCATACTCATTTTAGTTATAATTGGATATTACATTCATTACAAATTTAGCCATATTTCTCTTTTAGTTTTTCCTGCTGGAATTCTTCAAGCACCTTTCTATGATGCGAGTTACCCAAAGTAAGCAAAAGTAAAATAACATTCAGACGTACTAAATATTTTTTTTTTAATTTTTACTCTCACCAGAGTGAGCCATTTTTTTAATTGACTAAATTTTCATTAAGATCCCTCAACTTCGGAGCCATGGGAGTTGTGATGGGCCACGAATTGACCCATGCTTTTGATGACCAAGGTAAATTATACTATAATCATATAATTCTCATTTTATTCATACTTAATTCCGTGACACTAAACCCAGGTTTACTCTCTATTTAGAGTAGAACTGCAATCATCCTATTCAATCGAGACCTAACACATTCGGATAATTCGAGTGTTTCAGAAAAAAGGGTTTATTTTAATCTCTTAATGTATTGTTGGGCTGTGAGATCATGTAGTTCTCGTTTCGGTCGTCATCAACCAAAACCAAAGTTTAATTTGCCGTTTGGCAGTTCGAGTTGTGTATTTTTTTGTAATTTTTTTTTATTCTACTTATGTTGGGATGTTGGTTTCTTTAAGAAGTCCTGGTGAATGATAGATGTTAACAGTTTTATTGCACTATACAGGGTGGCCCAAAAGTAGGCTAACAGTTAATGCTGTACCATTAGTAAGAACTTTGGGTTATTTAAAACAGGTATTTGACATAGTCGTTCTTAGTTTTGTTGTTTGGCTGAAATAAAGTCGTATATACTACAGCGTATCTTATCCAAAGAGTGGCTATTCGTAGACTTCGTTTGGTTTATAGTTTCGAGATAGCTTCGTAATATTTATTTGATGCTTGAGGAATAAGCAAATAATGTTTCCAGAGTTATGAAACTTCGAATCTCGCCATGTGCCAGCTATCCTACTATAAAATGATTTGTGCTGGTGGAAAATGTGTGCTTTTGTTTATAAATGCAAACCACTGCTGGGAATCTGAGTGAGGAGCACCAACGGTGGATACTTAAGACCAACTGAAGTATGAAAATGCGGAGACAGTGCGTAGCATAACATTCATAAACATAAAAAGTCCACTCGTTTAGCGTCTCGGGAGCTGATTATCCTTAGAGCAACGTTACAACGCCTGATGGACCAGCTGAACCTTAAACCGTACCGCCAAGTTACGAGGCCTTCTTGAGGACGATCCTAATTACAGTTCTGTGAGATAATGCGCAATCAATTGACTGAACATTGAACAACCAGACATGCTTTCGAAAAATAACTGTTGCTGCATAAATAAATGTATACCTAACTAACTGTAAGCCTACTTTTGGGCCACCCTGTATAATCAAAAGATAATTTACATAAATGATAGCTGAGAATGCATAAATTAAAAGCAGTTGCAATTCGTACAAAAGTCTAAATGTGACATTTGAACTATAATATATGTCCTCTGTGTTACTGTTCTTTGTTGGATGTCATGCCTCGTAATATTTTTGTTGGTATAAAATAATTAATAATTACTAGGCATAACATCCAATAGAGACGAACAGTTACAGATAAAAATTTATGAAAGGGTGGAATTTTTTTCTGCTGAAATTCGGATAATTGGAGTTCTACTGCATACCTAAAAAAAGATTTAGGGAATATATAGAGTTCTCACTGAAGGGGGGGGGGTTGGTCTACTGTTGTAATGCTATGATTAGATCCGTGCAGTGCTATAAGGGTTTGGGTTCAATTTCCAGGTCAGACTGGTTGTAAATCGTAAACTTAAGTCTCGCAATATGGTGCAAAAACATCTTAACCTGTATGTAAAGTAAGGATTTAAATCATTAAATTAATATGATGAGTTCATTGCCGAAATGTTACGTTTATAATACGCGTCACTACTGAACGCCAAATTGTTTGCCGAAAAGTAATGAGGATTCAAGTAAACAAAAACGACAATATACTCCCTATCTCTTAGGCCCTGGAAGGTGAAATGCCTCGCCATATTTCCAGTGTTCTGTTGAACCATTTTTCGGGGTTTGGAACGAAAAACCCGAGAAATGGTTCCACCGAATACCGAAAATATGGTGAAACATTGCACCACACAGCCGTTGAACCATATTTTTAGTGAAACCAAGCGCCTAATATTTAACAGTGCATGCATATTATTGATTAAAAAAGGTTCTTTTATAACTTTTATTCCGTCTTAAATTTCAGGCCGCGAATACGACAAGTTCGGCAACTTGCACCAGTGGTGGAAGAACTCGACCATCGAGAACTTCCGCGAGCGTATCCAGTGCTTCGTCGACCAGTACTCGGCCTTCCAGCCAGGAGGGGAGAACGTAAGTGTACCAGTTTTGAACTAGATGCACAATAATTTAGCAATATTATTCGGTTACAAATGTAGTAGTTATTGTTTGACACAAGCATATTTCGAAATTGGATAAAGAAATTTAGGAGCAATCTGTGCTACTAACTTAAAAAGCTATAGGAGCAATTACCCAGAGGAGCATTTTTTTTAATTATTGAATTTTTAAAAAAAAATATCTTTGGAGAGTCTACAATGCACAACTGGACAATTTTTTTAAGATCCTTGAAGTTGCGTGCTTACAGAGTCACCGGAATTTCGCTATTTTATACAATCACAAGAGTTTCGCAACTTTAGGATAAATTGAGTTCCAAAATTTAAGAAATCGCAATTTTCTACAGTCGGAGTTTGGGAATATTACGGTAGGCCTGAGTTTTTTTTTAAAGTTTTTGGATCGTCAGAGAATCAATATTTGGCTATCACAATTTGGGGATTTTAAAAGTTCGCCGCAGTTTTTTTTATTTCTAAATCACTGTAGTGAGTTTTAGGACTGCCAAATTTTTGCAATTTTATGATCGAAGCAATGGTTGAAAAATTTAGGATCGGGGATGATTTATGATTTCAAGAAAATTACTTTCGGCGAGATCTTTGGAAACCACGATATAAAAAAAGTTAATCTGACGATTTAAAAACTTTTTAACTGTCGTCGCGATAGCTAAATTTACGAGCAATATTAAATGTAGCAGCAAATATTAAATGTAAATTTTTTCAAAAACATACAAGACAGCTGTCCTTGACCATTGAGCTAGTAGAAACGTGGAGTGAGGTGTGTGATTCACTGAACAGGGCAGCAAACGAGCCGGTTCAATAACTGAACGCGGAGGAATACACGGCACTGCAGCAGAAACGAACCGGGCAGATAACCTAGAAACTTGCCTATTTCGCTATTGGGTTCGTCTTCGCTTGTTCTTGGTTAGTGATCCACATGGTTATTTCTTTAAAAAAAAGTTGTAATGTAAAGTTAATTTCTTTCGAACTAAAAATGTTAAAATACATTTAGGAGCCCAAGTCAATATGATAGAGGGGTCTTATACAAGCATTGCATACAAGTGTAGGGAAAATAGTCCTTTTCTGCCCTGTTCGCTCAAAAGGGTGTGAGTTTTCGGCTCGCTGACACCTCACTCCAGTTTTTCTTCTAGCTCAATGTCCTTGACATAAAGTTTTCAGGTTAAGAAAAAAATACACAATTGGTTTGATAGTTCCTTAAATATGGTGAGCAGCAGAAGGTGACATCATTTAAAACTATTTTTAAAAAAAGTAAAGAATCTAAACATTAACTGTATTTGTTTCAGTTAAACGGGAAACAAACACTTGGAGAGAACATTGCTGACAACGGAGGTTTAAAAGCAGCCTTTCATGTAAGTTGTATGCTTAATAAATATTCTTTGAATAAAATTAATAATTAGGTTAAATAGTCGGTGAATAAAAAATGGTGCTCCTACTTGTTCGACGCTGAGAAACGAAAAGTTTGAAGGTAAAAAGTTGGCCAGAACTGTATTAAGGTAGTCTAGGTTCAAATTTGTGTCGGTTCACCACACGCGCAACCTCAAAACAACACATTCACGCTAGATGGCGCTGATTTACCACTGTGTTCCTTCCTAGTTAACAACGAAAACAGTAGTATAAAAGCCGAACTCATCTCCACCTTGAGGATCCTTTTGGTGGACTGTGGGTCTGCGGCCGCTACAATATTGGTTACAGAGGCCGATTGTTGTTCATTTTTGTTATAGGCGTACCAGGACTGGGTAAAGGGTCACCCCAAGGAGCTCCCCCTTCCGGCGGTCCCTCTAAACAACAACCAGCTCTTCTTTATGGGCTTCGCACAGGTGTGGTGTTCCACGAGCACCCCTGAAGCCATGCATTTGCAGATACTCAACGATCCACACAGCCCGGCCAAGTACAGGTACTTTCAAGTATTAATCTTATATTGCTCGGAGCTAGCGAATCACTTGACCATGGTTCAAAATAAAAGGGCCCGTTGCCAATAGCCCCAGTGTACAGGGCCTGATCTTGGAAATCTCTGACTATAGGCACCACAAATTTTGGGGCTCCTTACACTCTTAAAACAAACGAGCGTTTTTAACTCAGTCTGAGTTATTTTCCACTCCTTTCCGTGCCGAAAATGCACTTCTCCTATAGGAGTGAATTTCACTCTTTTTCGGAGTGGGTAAAAGAAAGAAAAGAAAACAATCTGCGTCCTACACTCTTAAAACGAGCGGTTTTAACTCAGTCTGAGTTCATTTTCACTCCTTTCCGGTGCCGAAAATGCACTTCTCCTATAGGAGTGAATTTCACTCTTTTTCGGATTGGGTTAAAAGAAAAAGAAAACAATCTGCGTCCTACACTCTTAAAACGAGCGGTTTTAACTCAGTCTGAGTTCATTTTCACTCCTTTCCGGTGCCGAAAATGCACTTCTCCTATAGGAGTGAATTTCACTCTTTTTCGGAGTGGGTAAAAGAAAGAAAAGAAAACAATCTGCGTCCTACACTCTTAAAACGAGCGGTTTTAACTCAGTCTGAGTTCATTTTCACTCCTTTCCGGTGCCGAAAATGCACTTCTCCTATAGGAGTGAATTTCACTCTTTTTCGGAGTGGGTAAAAGAAAGAAAAGAAAACAATCTGCGTCCTACACTCTTAAAACGAGCGGTTTTAACTCAGTCTGAGTTCATTTTCACTCCTTTCCGGTGCCGAAAATGCACTTCTCCTATAGGAGTGAATTTCACTCTTTTGTTTTAAGAGTGTAACGAAATTATTTCTGTAAGATTGCCCATAATGATGTTGCTAGTTGGCCGCTGTATGCTTCTATATACCTACCATTCGAGGTCTTCTTGTAAACCAATTTATCAGCTTCCTTATAACCTCGATCAAACCAATCACGTTAAGTCATTGTCTGAGTCAAACTAAAAATTAAGTGGAGTATCAGAAAAAATTTTCAATTTACTGAAATTATGGGGGTCTACAGCATTTAGCATAATAGAAATTGAAATTTAGGAGCTCTTAAAATTTTGGGCTAAAAATTCTAACGGCCTTATGGTAGATCATGCCCTGCCCGTGTAGCTCTAGTGCAAAAGTTGTAAAAGTAAAATGAAAAGCTTTGCTACTCGAATCACTAGATTTGGGTCTACCAAAGCCCGTGTTTGTAAGGACTGAAGACGCACGTCAAGGCGCCCTGCTGCGCGATATCAGCGTTTTATCTTCGATTGGGTGTTTTGTTAGAATTCGCATCTAGCGCATGCGTAATGAGTGAAGGCCTCTGTTATCTCTTCCGAATAGGTAGATATGTACATCGGGCGTTTTGGATGCTCTAATCAAACCACAACCGATTCAAGTTTTACAAACGCTGGGATCAACGCTATTTATGACGCAGCAGTCACGTGAAAAACAAGAACCAATAAGAGAGTGGGAAAATAGGCGCATGGCTCAGAGGCCGATTTTGTGTTTTATTAACCAGGTCTTTACCTGTCTTTACGTGTAGCACAGTCGTATGGCAACCAAAATTAAATAGAAACCCACGATCATAAAGTAAGATGGGGGCCCGTCCGTGGCCGAGTGGTTAAGGCATCAGCCTAGAGGTTCAACCTTCTCAGGAGTGCGGGGGTTCGAATCCCACTTACTGCCAGTCATCCTATAAATCGGATCTGTGCTGGAAATAGTAGAAAATCCTCATCACGGATGGGCCCGAGTACACAGGGACAGACGTGCTCGTTAAATCTGTGGAGTCCAAAGTCCCGACGGCGTTAGCGTACGATGTCGCTCGAAGTTCCGTTGGGTGCTTGCTCAGGTGTCGACCTCGTCACTTGACCAGGGTTCTAAAATACGAGGCGTTATTGGCTGTGTTAAAGCTCCTGAAGGAGGCTAGAAATAGGCAGCCGGAAACGATTACCTTACCTTACCTAAATAAGATGGGTGAACGCTCAACGGCCTTTGGAGGCACTATAAATTTAAATAAGGTATAAACCCGGGCTTCACGGGCGTTTTTAAAGGTTGGGCTTTTATTGCTCTTAAAACAGTACATGCATCAGCTTCGTAAATTTATTGGGACAAAAAAGTTACCCGTTTTTCTAATAGCCCATGTGTAGCACTTGGGACCCTTTTTTTTTCTAACCGGGCTGCTTTATTGGCGATCAAGCCTTTGCAGACTTGGCATATTCCCCAGAACTAACAGTCATTTTTTTTTTGTGGCACCATCTAGGCGGCTCTCGCTACCAATTTTGACGCTCGGATTACAATGAATCTGAGCTCTCTGTGAATGTTAAAGTATGCCGAGATTTAATTTTGCCGAGAGAACCCAAGACAAATGGGTACTCAAGGGATCTTTTACATGCCACATAATCATATGGCATGCGTGCCCACGATTTTCCCATCCAGAAAATCTGACTACTCAGCCGGGGCGACGAACCCGCAATCTCAGGCTTATGAGGCGGACACGTAAAACCTAATCTTGGGACCTAATTTGAACTTTTATTCTATTTCAGGGTGCTCGGGACTCTTGCGAACTCTGAGGACTTTGGAAGAGAGTTCAAGTGTTCGCCTAAAAGTGCCATGAATCCGAAAAAGAAATGCGTTGTGTGGTGATTCTTTTCGCTATATGAATAGTAAAGAAAACATTTTTAAGAGGTAAGAATCGCTTTTAACACTTTCGCTAAGCAAGATTTTTTGTTTCCGCGTAATATGTGATAGGAATATCATTATCGAATCCTTAGTTGTACGGCTGTCTGGACCGTTTTAACCCTTTCAGTCCCAATGGCAATTTGGCATCATCATTTTAGAATTTTTTTCTGATCGTCTATAGCCATTTATGATATCAAAAAGAACACCATTCCATTCTTCAAACTTTTTCTATTAAAAAATATTTTTTATTAATCCCAATAGATGTCAGCCCTATTTTTTTTAATTATGACCAGAAACATGATGATGCCAAATGGCATCACTGGGACTGAAAGGGTTAAAAGTGAAAGGGTTAGAGATTCGAAGGTAGGTAATAACTCAACTATGAATTAGATAAAATAAAAGTTTCTGTAGGAAATTTAGGTTTGCATTTAGGGCCGTTTTCCCTTGAAATAGATACAAACTTTTTCTACATAATTGTACTTTGAATGCAGTTTATTATAGAAAAAAAACATGACTTGCTTCCCAATGAAAAATTATATTAATTAAAAATAAGTAACATTTTTTTTACTCGCATCGTTTCATAATGTTATTGCATTACAATACGAGTAAAATAATTTACATTTTAAGTATATTAGGAAGTACAGTAGAACTCCAATTATTCGATCAGATTGGGACCTAACCTCATTCGGATAATTAGAAATCTGACTTGAAATGTTGGTGTTTTTTTAGAAACATTTCATGGTGAATGATAGATATTAAAAGTGTACTGCACCATACATTCAAAAGATATTTTTCATAAGTAACAAATGAGTGCATAAAATAAAAGCTATTACAGTTAGTACAAAAGTTTATCTACGACATATCTATAATAATAAAAGAGTCTGTTTGTCTGTGGATCGTAAAAGACCTACTTATACTGCCCTCAGAAATTCGAAATTTTTAAGATAGATTCCCTTTAATACCAACGTGTGCACCTGAGGCTTAGTTTTTTCATATTTGTTCCATTTTTAGAGAAAATTCAAATTTTCTGAAAAAAATGCACCACTTTCGCTCAAATCCGATCATTTTTTCCCTTTCGTGTTGCCATTCGAGAGAAGAAATTAAAATGAACACAAAAATTAATTAAAATTGAAATTGCTTTTATTTTCTTGTCATTGCCTTCAGAAACTAAATTAATGATTTGAAAAATAATTGAACGTGCCAATGCGCAAATTTATTTAAAAAAAAAACAGAATGGAGATTTTGACGTGAAATAACATTGTTATACAATTATGGTTAATTTTGAATTTATCAGGAAAATCGCGATGACAGTAAGTTCATATTAAGGAAGATTTTTGTGATATGAGGATGTGCATTTTATAGTGATGTATATTTATTTTGGAATTTTAAAGCAATATAAGTAACGGGATTTTATTCTTTAGAATGAACGGAAACAAAGGCAAAGTTTATTATCCTATAGCAAATCAAATGACACATATACTTGGATCGATTTGATATTCTTCTAGTCCGTGCGAAGAACGGGTATTTATTTGCTAGTAAAGTATAAACTCTTATATCCGGTTTATATATTACCGTTAATCTGGTGAATGTCATACCTAGTAATATTTTTAGACCGACCAAAAAAATACTGATGCTTTGTCTAAAAAAAATCACTAGGCATAACAACCAAATAAGGACGAGCAGTAACAGATAGGCCGGGAAAAATTGTTTCTGAAATTCGGATAATCAGCAACGCTTCGAATAATTGGATTTCTACTGTATTTGAAGCTTACTTTTATGTAGTATTTTTAAAATAAAGTCTTAGCTTTAATATTTTTCTTTCTTAGGGGGTGGGGATCTAAATATTCCTTTTGTTTCTTACTTTTCTTTTAAGCACTAACAAGACTAACACAATTATCTTCTTCCCATTTAGAATTGAAGAAATCAAAGAGTTTCGAAGAATGAACTGACAAGTACATTTCTTTCATAATTCGCCAAATTTCATTTCGATAGTTGTTTAGTTGGAACGAAGAATGGAAACAAAGTCTATATTATCAGAGCAATGAAAAGTTCCTTTTAGAAAAATAATCCCTACAAACTTTTTTCTTAATTCATTTTAAGAGTTTTGTTCCTTAGGGAAGTTTAAGAGAATTCGAACTTAGTGAGATAGAAGTTCAAGTGTATATTGTTTTCTGCATTCGCCTAGAAGCCAGAGAACTTTCTAGTTAGTTTTTATTTTTAAATGATTGTTTATTTATTTTTTCGTTGATATGTTCGTGTTATTGTTTGTATTATGTGATTCACAGTTGTTAGATTTGCCAGGTCGCGATAATTGATGAAAAATACCAATGAGAAGAAATCTTAAAAAGGCGGAAACTTTATTCTTGTACGACACGAAAGAAGCTTCAACATGAATAGATTATTACCCAATTTTTTTTTCTATTAACCGCTTAACTCCCAGGCTCAATTTCTCGTGAGATCCTATATATAGACCAGGTTAGCAAAGCTGTTGTAGCTGTTTACTGTAGAGCAGACAACGTACACAGTACACGTCCTGGTTGATGATGGTCGAATTGAGGAGACTTACGCTGCGTACGTCCTGGTAGTGAAGGGGTTAATCTTATTGATTTTGAATAGAAAGATTTTACTTTTATCTATTTAAGCAGTTCTCTGATAATTTTACTAACTATCTAAAGTATTAATGTTTGGTTAGTTTGCAAGATGGCTCACTGGAATTTCTCCCTATTTTTTTTTTCGATTTCCCATTTTTTTTTAATTGTAAAATTTAAGAGTTGCCTAGATGATAGTCTTTATTTTTTAAATTCTGAATTTTTTTCAAATTTATAACTAAGTTTAAGACCGTTAGCAACAATTAATAACCATCTATCGTTTACATTCCGCGGCGTTTTCACTTCTTAAATGCCTGGCAAGTCAAACAATTGTGTTCTCATGGGTCCACGTTTAGCGTCTCCTTCGTTTTTAGTAGAGTCACTAAACATTGGTTTAATGACGTATACAGAGTCGTTGATAACATGAAATCGGGGCTAAATTGTCTCGGGCGTTAAAAAGGAAGCTTTCACCAAATGGATAAAAGATATAACAACTAAATGTCGCGACTGTTGTGTATGTATTAGTACAAGTCTATGTTGTTGTGGCTCTAGTTCTTAGAGCATCTATACTGAATGTTACATTTAATACTGTGTGATATATACGATCTATGTCTTCTGTTGCCTTGGAGGGCAACGCATATCTAATAGCTATATGTATTTCGTCATAGATATAGTATACAAACTAGTCCCGACAATTATACGAATTAATATTTTTATCGGAAGATTATATTCAATAATCCCTAAAAAAAAATATTTTGTATACATCAAAAAAATATTAATATCCCAGCGAAATATTATAATAACTATTACAAATTTGACATTTAGAATGTTTATTGTGAATAGATATAGTTTTGAATCTTTGTTAAATGTTGCGTATACAAATTGAGATTATCATCTTATCCTGTGTAATCGATAAAGCCTTAATTTTTTTTAAAACTTAATCTTAAGTCAAAGTTATGAGTTTCTATAACTTTCTTTTAGCCATATTAACCAATAGGCCTGCATGTGAGAGAGTTAAAAGTTTTAAGAAAAACATTAACTTAAAGTGTAAATATAATGAGTATATTAGAATTTATATTTTGCTGCAATGTATAGTTTAATAAATGTATAATGTAAGAGTGGTTAACCACTTAACAGGTTTAGACACGCTGGCGTGTCATGAAGTGTCAATTCGATAATGCTATTCCTGGTACTATATTTAGGCAACAAAAATCAAAGAGCAAATCTAAGTTCGGTTTTGTTTTTCAATTATCCAAATTAACCAAAAAACTAAATGTTTCGTACCTTAAAATCCCAAAAACTAAAATATTTGATTATATAAAAAATATATATTGTTTTTTAATAAGAAACCGATATAAGGGATATAAACCATAGAGGTAGGAAGGAGAATAGAGAGGCCCTTGTGTATGCGCAGTAGCGCACAAATGAAGCAGGCCAGAGCGGTGCATCTTGGGATACCTCGGTGTCAGTATGTTATGCGCAGTAGCTCCAAAAACCTGACAGCCCTGCTTCAATTTCTCTCAACTGGAGGACCTCTATGATATAAACGGAAATTTGATCGGACATGCGTCGTCGGTTCAGAAGTTCCAAGTTGTTAAACATACTAAATTAGAATTAAACTTTATCAAAGGTAACTTTAAAATAAATGGCAAAATTTTCTAACAAAATTAACTTATACAAAAGTAACTTACAAAAAAGCAAAATTTTCTAACAAAATTAAGTATACTTTAATATTTATATCGCTCGTACTAAATACTTCTCCAATTGAGGGAGGCATTAATCAGAACGCATGTAACGATTTTAAGATGCGTCCAAAATTAACCTTTGAGACAGTTGTAAATTTTTGTGATGTATTTCTTATTAAAAATATTTCAAAATTTTGATAAACATGGACCAATGTTTGATATTTGAGATGCGCCTACATTTCGGATTGGTGTAAAGAAAGAGTATTATTTTATAACTTTTCAAATGTGTGCAGAATGTTAATTTTGTTAGCAATTTTACAGTTACAAGAAATAAAAACTATTCACCTTCCTTTAATATAGCTGGAATTAATTTTTGCACCTTGTTCTTTAATTATACAGACGATTTTGTATGGCTGTAAAATAGGATGCTTGATAAAAATCATCTCAAGTTTGTCAAATTTTTATTAGATAGATGAGATGGGTTATAGAGTCGTACCACGAAGGGTACATTCGCAGGTTCTATCTTGTTAGCTATCCTATGAACGGATCGTACTGAACAACAATTCGTGGTTCAAAGTCATAGCCCTGCGTACGATGCTCGTGCAAGATTAAATTAAACTTTAGTTACTCTAATTACTTTAATTACCTAAATACTGAAGTAACAAATATACTTATACGTAATTATACTTATTCATAGACAATTAACTATACCAATTGTATACATATACAGTCCCTGGACAAATTATTAGACGCACTGCAAGATTTCATGTAAAATATTAATTACCGGGTGATATTGTACCGTTTTATTATTTTAAATTGATTTGTTTTTTTTATTTTTATATTATCCAATCAATTACCGATTTATTACACATAAATAAAACAGCGTTAATTTAGAAAAGCGTAAGCTTATTAAATTTTAAAGAAAAGTGAAATTATTGTTAGTAAAAGTCAATATTTAGTTGAGCCACCTTCAGCCGCTATCAAAGCTTTAATTCTGCTCGGCATGCTATCAATGCAAGACTGTACTGTCTCCTGCATTTGAGGATGATGATTCCACACATAAATAATCTTTTCTAGGAGCTGGACTGGATTTTTAACATATGGCACAGTGTTGCCATATGTTAAAAATAAATACAAATATGTAGTCTACAACAATTCTTATAAAAATCAATAATATTGTAGTTTAAAAATACCATTACTGCATAAAAACTCTTAAGAAACATAAAATTACTAAAAAAAAATACAGTGCGTCTAATAATTTGTCCAGGGAATGTATATACTTACTAAATTGAACAGGATGCTAAGAATTTCAGTGATACCTCGAAGCTTGGTTGTAGCATTGTAATGTTATTCAACCATCAATAATCAACTGCTGTTCACCAACGAAATTTCAATGGTACGAGAAATGTCATTTCTATGTTTGGTTTGTTGAATTTGTGAGATCATTCGGAATAATTTATTCGCATTTTACAGCCAAACCTAATTATTCAATCACCTTGCATTTAACATAATCGTATTTTACCTGGATACTTTTGGAGATGTGAACTTTCTACTTAATTTTAGTTTTGTTAGTTATCAAAACTGAATTCTTCAATATTCGAGCCATGCTATATGACTATGAGCTTATAAAATTCGAGTTTTTACAAAACCGTATTGTTTTAACCGAAGATTTTAAGTAGTTAAATGGTGTGTATTTAATTTCAATATTGAGAATGAATGGTATTGTTGTACAATTTTACTTTCAGAAACGACATTAAAAAAGTTATTATATTAAATGTCATGTAAATTTGAAGCAGCTTTATATTGTATATAAATATTGACGTAATAAAGTATTGTTTCAATGTTACGTTTTACATTCTTTTTGTTTTAAATATGAAGGGTTTAGTTGGAAGACTCATATTTTCCAAAGTCAAATTAAGATATAGCTTAGGCCAATTCATTGCGGCGACTTCCTCCAATTGAATGTTCGATCGTCAAAAGTCGTCAATAAACACAAGAATTGGTTTCTAGCGTTTTAAAATCGAAGAGTGCACTTGCATTCTCTAAACTAAAGTATAACTAAGATATACGGTTCGTTTAATTATGTATCAATTGTAATTTTACACAATTATAATTGATTAATTGTTAATTGCAGTAGTAACAATTAACAATTAATTAGTTGTTAATCATAATTGTTTTTGCAATTAAAATTTGCCCAACACTGATATATATCTACTGAGCATATTAGAAATATACATATGTGTATTCGTTTTCCGTAATGTGATCAAATTTTTTTATTAAAAAGAAAAATCGTAAATTCTCCCATAGAAGACTATATGAACAATAGGTAGACAAAGATGACTGCCTTCCCCCACCTCCCCTCCACCTCTCGCTTCACTCGGTTCCCGTACGTTTGAATACACGCGACGGCTCCTGTTCATTATATCCTCCTAGGAAGTCGCCAATGAACGGCCGGACCCAATATCAGATTTAATGATTTAGAGAAGGTGAGTTATGCAAATACACGCTTCTATTGTAAGGCACTGCTTCTGGCAATATCTACAATTGGAACATAAAATTATTATCCTGAAATAGTCATGCTGTAGTGAGAAGTAATTGACAACTTGAACGGCCACACCTATTATTGAAAAGTAGTGGGTCGCTGTATAATTCGTCGCCAAGTGGGCGCGGAGCGCCAAATGTGGACTCGCCAAACCCCACACCATACAAGTATTGGAATTTTCAAATTGAGGGAAAACCTAAATTGACTTTTAACTGTGTGAAGGTGTGAGAATGGGCTGTGTGCAGAGTACGAAAGTTTTAATATGATATTAATGTTAATTTACTAAATATATTTTAAATCTACATAAATCTTTAATTAACTGGTAATTGTAACAACCTAATTAAACTTATTACTTTACAAAACTTAAAAGTATTTGTCCGTCACTTGTACTTGTTATGACGATCTCCAACATACATCGTCGCCCTTAACGGTTGTGTTGGGTGCCTACTCAGGTGTCGGCTCGTCACTTGACTGTGGTTGGAAAATACGACGCCCGTCGCCAATAGCCCTCGTGTAGCTCTAGTGCGACGATAATTCAAACTAAACTAAACTAAACTAAACTCCAACATACATCGACGAAAGTTTTCTGTCGTGGTCAAATTAGTTATTGTGTATAGATAATAAAAACACCAGATCTCTCGAATAAGACATCCAGTTATATCCTCTTTCTCTAGAATCGAATCTAAAATGTCCTATTGCCAACATACCACCGAGGAAAACCCCCCACAAGTCTGTCCGCACCTTAAGAGGGACTGTCAGTCCCATAGAGAAAATGCATTAGTTTTGAAATCACAACTTTTGCAAAAGAATTGCTTTGCCATGTTATCCCATTTTCACCAGGTATGGGAATCATCATAACATCAATTTAAAACAAAATTGAGAAAAAAATAACATCCGGTTATTTAATTATTAATTGATAAAGTTTTAATATAGTGTCGCCATCTGCTGTATATTTTCGGCATTTTAAATCTTCAAAAATATATAATTAAATAACTAGATAACTTTTTCGTTCTAAATTTGTTTCATATCGATATGTTATGTTATCGATATGTTTCATATCGTTATGTTAATTCCCATACCTGGGGAAAAAGGGCTAACATGGCAAAGCAATACTTCTGCGGAAGTTGTGATTCAAAAACTAATGCATTATCTCTAAAGAGCTGACAGTCCCTCTTAAGCCATCCTATAAACGGATCGTGCATGACAAAATAATATCCGACAATAAAAAAAAACACCTTGTATATGACTCTGGAGAACGTTAAATTTGCCTCACAGTCCCGACGTCTCTTAAACGTAGCTGTAGTGCTACGATTATTCAGCCTAACCTGGAACTTGATTCATTACAATAAGTAATAGATTTTTAGAAAATTATAATGGCAATGAATTGATATTTACTCTCTGAAAAATCAATTTCTAAAAGGGCCGTAGTGAGCCTAGTGGTCAGCGTCTCGGTCTCGGGATCGGAAGGTCCTGCGATCGAGTCCCGGTACCACTGAAGACCTACCGAGTATATGCGGAGTACGTGCTCGTTAAATCTGTTGGGTCCGAAAGTCCTCTAAGTTCCCATACCAAATCAATACCTCTGGGGGTGACAAGCCAGGGGGTCCTCTAGTTGGCCTCTGTCTCTAAAAATTAGATGGATCCACTTATGTGTGTGTTGTCTGTTGTGTCTGTCTTTCTTGACGAAGGTTTATAAGCGGGTCTCTGACCAAGCACACAAACCTGAATATATATGTCTACCAACCAACCAACCAATTTCTAAAACTACTTCTGCAATGAGTCGCTAAGGTGGGGACTGTTTCCGCTTAGTTATTGGCCAAGTCACTTGGAGACGTTTCGAAAATTACCAGGACCCCTCCACTTCCTCCAAATATTCTCAAACCTAAATATGAAGCTTAGTCATAATATAAAATAGGTAAAATAGTAAAATACTAATTTACAAACTGAACGAACTCCCAAATCCTTAAGGATCAGATAACAGCTCAAAGTGTAAAACCAAACCAAACTTTATGGTTTTCTCTATTTCAATATTCATCACCAGAAAGTAAGCTTTGGAAGACGAACTGCAATGAAGCGCTGCACATGTTTTGATTTCTAAAAAAATTCAAATTTCATTTCAATTTGTGTTGAATTCAAAGTAAATAAACAAACCCATGAAAACTTTGTAGATATTGTACAAATTGTTCTCTATATTTAATTATGCGTTTTGTTCATAACTTTCGTTTCATATCGTGCATCAGGACAAATCCAAGTATACTTTTCTTGCAAGTGCAAGCTTTGATGCAGTGAAAGTATTTTCTTGATTCTGATTATGCTATTTAAAGGTAATTATTTTGCTTGCAGAAATTAAGATTTAATTTTGTTTATATACGTGTCCAATAAATGCTGCATTTAATTTATTTATTATCTTCCACATTTCTATGTAAACAAAATACAATGAATACCCTGTCTTATTGTAAGGTAAAGCTATGTTATAATGGTGAGTTTTAATTGGAGATTTGGGTACGTTGGAAGGCAAGGGAAAATGGCCAAATCTGATAAGCTAGCATTTCACTTTTCATAGAATATCATTTTCATTCTATAGCAATAGCAATATATGTTATATTTTCCAGCCTGTTGGAAGGCGCCAATGTATAAACCGTCTATTATATCACAGCTGTACCTATTGTGATAATAGAGAGAAATAAGAATGCCACCTGTATTTATTGCTGACCACCATAGTTCATATTTGGTTGATACGAGGCATGTTTTTTAAGTAAGTACCGTTTTTAAATTTGAAAAAAAACGTGAAAAGATATCTCAATAATTTTATTTTTACATGAAAGCTGTACCTTAATCTACTTTTCTACATAATTTCCTCCAATGTTGAGGCACTTGTCATACCGTTGTACCAGTTTCTGAATACCCTCCTCATAGAAGTCTGCCGCCTGACTTGTTAACCAATGCATCACGACTGTTTTGACTTCGTCATCGTCTTGAAGACGCTGACCGCCCAGGTTTTCTTCAAGTGCAGAAACAGATGGTAGTCACTGGGCGCCAGATCTGGGCTGTACGGAGGATGATCTAGAGTTTCCCATTTAAAAGATGTGATGAGATCTTTGGTTCGATTAGCCACATGCGGACGGGCATTGTCATGCAGCAAAACGATGCCCTTGCTCAACTTGCCACGTCTTTTGTTCTGGATTGAACGGCGCAGATTGTTTAATGTCTCACAATAAGCTGCTGCATTGATTGTCTCATTACGAGGCAGAAAATCCACAAGCAATACTCCTTTTCTGTCCCAAAAAACTGTGCACATGATTTTCCGGGCAGAAATTGTTTGCTTAAACTTCACTTGTTTAGGCGAATCCGAATGCCGCCATTCCATGGACTGTTGCTTTGATTCAAGGGTAACATAGGCCACCCATGTTTCATCGCCCGTAACAACTTGGCTTAAGAAATCATCACCGACGTTGTGGTACCGTTCAAGGAAAGTCATTGCACTGCCTAGACGTTTGGTTTTGTGCACATCCGTCAACATTTTCGGTACCCAACGTGAGCACAATTTTCGATAATTCAATTGCTCGGTCACAATGCCATACAAAACACTACGAGAAACATTAGGAAAGTCATCAGACAAAGAGGAAATTGTAAAACGTCTGTTTTCTCTTGCCTTATTGTCCACTTGCTGCACCAAAATTTCATTAATGACCGAAGGACGCCCACTCCGTTGTTCATCATGCACATTTGTGCGGCCATCTTTAAAGGATCTCACCCACTTTCTTACCATTCCATCACTCATAATGTTTTGTCCGTAAACTGCACAGATCTCACGATGAATATCGATCGATTTTAGGCCTTTAGCACTAAGAAATCTTATAACAGAGCGTACTTCACAGTCGGCGGGACTCACGATTATCGGAGGCATGTTAAACACTCAGTAGACAACGGAAACAATGACAAATCAGACTGTAATAGCGTCAGTGCGTAGGCAAGAGATGTAGTTACCCAGTGCGCATGCGCAGAACGCCGATCGCAGCGCTGCGGACGCTGTGTGGCATAACGGTACTTACTTAAAAAACATGCCTCGTACATATACTTGCGAGAGACAATACAACACGAGAGAGATTTTGTTGTAATCTTTTTTTAAACAGTAACTTCATTTAGTTGATATTATTATTGGTAGTACTGCTATTGTATAATGGCCTGTCTATTCATTGGCGACTTTTGGCGAGCCAGATAATTCATAGGGTTGCTATACCTACACCTCTTGACTCTTTTTGAAGTGAAATAACATTTAACCATTTGCACTCCACAACAATATTATTAAAGCCAAAGTTCTATAAAAAATACGCCAAAATAACTGCCGACCTATAAACGGCCCGTGCAGCCAAAAATGTCCAATGAATAATACCCCGTGAAGAGGGAGTGCACGTTAAATACCCTCTAAAGTCTCGACGCTGCGTACGATGTCGCCCGTAACAGTTGCGTTGGGTGCCTATTCAGGTGTCGGCTCGTCACTTGACTGTGGCTCTAAAATACGACGCTCGTCACCAATAGCCCTCGTGTAGCTCTAGTGGAACGATAATTCAAACTAAACTAATATTTATACCCTTTGTGCTTGTTCTGGGAAATTTTAATTCTTCATTTAAAATTTTCGACTTCCGTCGCAATGCTTTCATTACCATATATTTTATTTGTTATTTATCTGAGATAGTTGTTCTTTGTTCATGTTATTTAACCTGTTCTTCTCATTAAACAGTTCAGTCTTGGTCTAATTTACGATGCTGATTTCGATTGATCTAATATTTTACTAGTTTTTTTAAAAGAATTAGATAAGTATGATCGGCAAAGACATTGCTAGATACAAACTAGCGATATGATTCCCCTATGTGAATTACATACAGATCCAAATTCTAAAACAAAAATGTTTTAATCTAAAAGTCTAAGTGGACATCTAAGATCACCTCTTTTCTTCTTCTGAAGTGAAATACTACTACTAGCCTGCAATGTCAACTTTTTGGTCTGTAAATTGAAGAGCAATTTACTTTTTTTACTATGTATTTTTTGGATGCTGTTTTGGAAAATGTAACCAGTTTTTATCTATCCCATCCAGAATTTTTGCAAATTTGAATTTACTACTAAAAAGCTTCCTCTTTTATGTTATATACATAGTGTAGATGCTAAAATTAAGTATTTTCATTAAGATATTCTATTAAAAATTTCTAATTATTGCCAAGTTCTTAATGAACTCCTTACATAGAAATAATTCGAATAAAATTTGTTTAGTTCTTAAGCTCATTGGATTGGAAGGCCCAGGACAGGGGGCTTGGAGGAAGAGACTTAAAAAGCCTTTTGGGCCAACTAAGAGGATAAGTACGTAAAGCTCATTAAAAAAGTAAGACAAATTTCGAAAAAAGGTAGAAATTAAGCAACATTTTTCGGATTTTTTAGTTTAATTTTCTAAAAACTTGTATCCAGTCGGCATTTGCCTAGCATGCAGAAGGTCCCAGGTTTGGGTCCGGGCATCGCCAAAATAACTGCCCACCTATAAACGGCCCGTGCAGCCAAAAATGTCCGAATAATACCCCCGTGTGGCGGGAGTACACGTTAAGTATCCTTCAAAGTCCTAACGCTGCATACGATGTCGCCCTTAACGGTTGCGTTGGGTGCCTACTCAAGTGTCGGCTCGTCACTTGACTGTGGTTCTAAAATACGACGCCCGTCGCCAATAGCCCTCGTGTAGCTCTAGTGCGACGATAATTCAAACTAAACTAAACTAAAGACTTGTATTTCTTGAGCTACTTTGCTTTGATTCTTCAATCTCTTTCAAGCTTAATCCTTTTTGCATTAGATTTCTAAGAAACTTTCTTCAATTTCTAAAGTAAATTCTTGTAACATTTATATCTGTATTTAGAATTATCTATCCCTATAAGAGTATATATACTCCTCTTCTTCCTTTAGATAGATAAAGTATTAGACCTCTTAAACCCCTGATCATTACAACTTATTAAAAGTCAAGTCCCTAGAATGTTGCCCTTAAGTTATATAACCTTACATAATAGAGGCATGTTAGTAATTTATGTTTATTTATGTATGTAAAATTTAACTATTTCTCTTGGTATTTTATTGCTGATGTAATAACCTATGACATGCATATTGGTTCTTGAAGCCGAAAAATATACTGAAATTGAAAAAGTCAACATTAAAGGTTGTTTCTTCTCTATACTATTCTTTTTAGCTTCCACACTACATTTATAACGTAAAAAGTGGAAGGGTTTTATAATCGTTTAGTCCGTCTGTCTGTCACCCACTTTCACAGAACGAACCGTAAGTCTCACAAACAAGTGGGATACATCATTTTGAAGCAAAAAATCAGATTAGGTTACATTCCAAATTTCATTAAATTTAAATTAGAAGTTAATTTAAAATTTAAATAACTAAAAGTTTAATCTACATTGAAATAACATGAAAATTCCATTTTTATTTAATATTTTCACTGTTGCCATTTCGTTAAACGTACAAGAGACTTATTTAAAATAAAAATAAAAACTTTTGAAAAAATATCTATTTATGTGATATAATTCAGTTTGTATTGTTGTAAATTCACAATAGAGTTCTTTTGATGGTTCATTATATATGTATGAAGAAAGATGCATAGAAAATTCTAACTTGGCATAAAAAATATGCAAAGTTTCGCTTTTATTTTTAAAGCATCAATTGTACTAATTATATATTTTTCGAAATGTAAATTAGTTTAACAAACGATAAATAACTGAATTTTTGAAAGATTTGTAAACGGGAAATTGTAGCGACACAAAGATATTTATTAAAAAAGATTACATCATTATTATCTTCGAACTTCAAACAAATTTAGCAAACAATAAAGTCTAATTATTAAATCTGAGAAAGAAGATTAATGAACATAGTTAATTTTGGCGTTTAAATGTTTGAATTACAACTAGCTAAAGGCTCTGTTTGGCGAATTTCTTTCTGAGGTGTATAAAAAGTTTCATGTTGAGCACAAATGTTGTGTTTAAGCGGTTTAAGTGACAGATTCTGTAACAAACCTACTTTTGACTCTTTATTAAAGTTGTTATTGAGCTTTAAACATCACTTTTCCTACCATTCAGTGTTGAAGACTTCACTGCTTCCCCGGATAGACCCAGCACATAGCAACTAGGATGTGTGGCGGCATTGCGCTACGTGTAGATGCAGTGCTTGTTCGACAACATCTTCCAACCACGTTTATTAGCTAAATGTGGCAACACCGGTGCTGGACGTTACGTATAAAAACTTACTGTTTGGCTTACGAACTCTCTCTTCTCTTCGGCATGCTGCCGCCCCGGGATCGCTCGTTGATCGAGCGTTGCAGCAACTAATTATTGTTTACTTTACCTTAACTTAATTGTTTAATTTTTTATGCACTCGTGATATTTACAAATGTTAATTTAATAAATATTGTTACTCCAAGCCAGCGTATTCCTTGAGCACCTGTCTACACGATAAATACAGAACAGTTGCAACCGAGCATGGCGAGGGGTTAACCCACCGAGCCCTTCGCCATACAACATGGGGTCAGCTTTCTGATCTGGACTTGCAACAATCCTGGTTGGATTGCCTAAGGGATTCTATTGAGGCCCGTGTTAGAGTCAGAGGTATAACAACAAGATTAAGATATTTAAATGACAGATATAAGTTTACAGTGATCAAGTACAGATATTAGATTTACAGTGATCAACAAGTATCTGCTACTATAAGGTTCTCATGGTCCTTAAAAATCCCTTAAATTTAAAAATGGTTTTATAATCCTCTTGCAAATTCCCTCAAACTCCAAAAAATCCTAATTTGTTAAGAGAGAATAATTCAACTGAAATGTTAAAACTTAAAAAAGGTGCAAAAATTCAAAGTTGAACCTTTGTTTTGTGAGTGAAATTGCTTTATAAATTATTTGATTATGTATATTTTGATTATTAAAATTTGGCAATCCTTAAACAAATATAATGTATGTATGTACCCCTAAAAATTTTTTTTATACATAAATATACTCAAAATTACTTCTTCGAATAATTTTTATTTTCCCAACAAGGCTGCTTTATTGGCGACCCAGCCTTTGCAGAACTCGGCATATTATCCAGAACTAAGAGCCATTTTTGTGACACCATCTAAGGCGACTCTCGCTACCAATTTGACAATCAGATTACAATGAATCTGAGCTCTCTATGGATGTTAAAGTATGCCGGGATTTAATTTTTCCAATAGAATCCAAGTGAAATGGATATTCAAGGGATCTCTTTACATGCCACTTAATCGTATGACATGCGTGCCAACCATTTTCCCATCCAGAAAATCTAAGCCGCTTTTTAGAATACTAAAATATAGAATAGTGAATAGCTTCTTAGAATAATGTATCAGTATATATATAGCCTTTTAAAAAAAACTTGCAACCCAAAGTTTTTCTGAAAGTTTTTGAAGTGGATGTACAATTAGTCTTCATTCACAGTTAGACAATTAAAATTGCCATAATAACATTTATTTCATTTTCAGCCCCAGCCTGCCAGTATTCCTCTGAAATTTATTCTTAGTTTTAACACCATTCACTAGTTTTCAACACTTCTCTTTCTTCCTTTCAGTAGGAGCCTCCTCTGCCTCTTCGGATAGTGTATTGCATGTGGAATACGACATAGGACTGCTTTCTGATCTTCAACAAACCAAGTTGGATTGCCTAAGGGATTCTATTGAGGCCCGGGTTGGAGAAGAATCCAACCGGGAATCCAACCTTCCGGGTTGGAAGGTCCAAGTTCAATTATACAACATTAGTTCGACAATTTAAGCTACCTTGATAATATTTCTGTCATTTTTAGCCCCAGCATCTGGGCCGGACTTCTAAATAGGCTAAGTAGGCTGTAGCCTATAGCAGCGAATTTTTTGAGGCGGTGAATTTTACGACCAATTAAAGGGGCATTCGGCATAAAAAAATTATTATAAAGATACGAATAGTTTTAAGAAAGAAAACAAATAATTTCATTAATGCGTAAACCGTAAACGTATATATAGTACTAATATTTCGTAGCAAACATGGTTGCTGCGAAGGCAAGTGCACCCCCTCCTTCCGTATTTGAAATAGAAAGAAAATAGTAGAATAGTTAAAAAAATCGCCTACTTCACTTTCGATTTAGTGTGCATAGTTTTAGTGTTTCGATTTAGTGTCTAGTATGTGTATCTATTTTATATAGCACATACCACCCTATTTTGCAGCTAACCAGCTATTTTCCCCCGAAGTGGGAGAATATTGTGACTGGGGCGGCAAATCGTGGCCTACAAGCGACAAATCTTTAAATCCGGCCCTGCCCAGCATGCAAGCATACTTCTGAAATTTGCTCTTCTCAAGTGTCCCTCATTGAACCACTGCAAACCGCCAGACTCTGCACTTCATATGGCTCCTTACCACAAACTATGGAGGGAAACTGTTAAAGAAAAGACATATGCTCACATGGAAAGAAAATGGCATTTTGATCACTAGGATCCGAGTGGATATACTTTTTAATTGTATTATTGGTAAGTACTGTTTTCTTACCATGGTAGTGATCATAACTAAACCCGTTCTCAGGGCTTTCAATAAAGCTAACTAATGGGTGGAATTAATACTACAGGGTAGCGCAAATAAAAGTGTCCCTGTCGTGGAGATAGGAATAAGATAGAATTGTTGCCAAGTCAAAAACCAATGCAAAAACAGGTTTTCTAAGTGAAGCTATTGATTGCTTCAATATTAAGCCCAAATAAACGCTTGGCGAATTATTTGCCGGTAACTATGTTATGGTTTGACGAGCTAGTTGGAATGCAATATAAACTGAAGCAATATAAACTGAATGCAATATAAACTGCTGTGCAAAACAAGTTTTTACTAGTGATTATTTCAGCCGTAATTTATCCTATGGAATCGGACGTTTTTGTTTTTGTTAGTACAAAACATTCTAAATTGATTGCAAGACATGCAATTTGCATGAGGAGCCGTCTTCCCTTTTTGTTTTTGTTAGTACAAAACATTCTAAATTGATTGCAAGACACGCAATTTGCATGAGGAGCCGTCTTCCCTTTTTGTTTTTGTTAGTACAAAACATTCTAAATTGATTGCAAGACACGCAATTTGCATGAGGAGCCGTCTTCCCTTTTTGTTTTTGTTAGTACAAAACATTCTAAATTGATTGCAAGACTTGCAATTTGCATGAGGAGCCGTCTTCCCCTTTTGTTTTTGTTAGTACAAAACATTCTAAATTGATTGCAAGACATGCAATTTGCATGAGTAGCCATCTTCCCTTTTTGTTTTTGTTAGTACAAAACATTCTAAATTGATTGCAAGAGTCGCAATTTGCATGAGGAGCCGTCTTCCCTTTTTGTTTTTGTTAGTACAAACATTTTAAATTGATTGCAAGACACTCAATTTGCATGAGGAGCCGTCTTCCCTTTTTGTTTTTGTTAGTACAAAACATTCTAAATTGATTGCAAGACACAAAATTTGCATGAGGAGCAGTCTTCATATAATACGCACTAAGATCTGAACTCGCCAATAGTCCATAAGTAGCTCTAATGTGATGCTGATCCAATCCAATCAATGCAAAAACAGGTTTGCTAAGTGAAGCCATTGCATGCTTGAATAATCTTTATTTCGACCTAGAGGCTTTCAGACGGCTTCAATAGTTTTTCTCACCAAGCATCTCAATGCATTCATATCTCTATGCCGGGGCCGCTTTAATTTGCGTCACCCTGTATTTCTTTGATGGTGGAATTACTATTAGTTGAGATGCTATTGTGATATGGGCGGGAGAATCCTGTTAAAAAAATAATTATCAAGTTTTCTGATAAATACTTTTTACTTTCAATTACCTACAGTGGGGGTCAAAATTATAAGGACAACTGAAAATTGAACAGAAAAAATTTATTTTTGAATTAAATGAAAATCTATTTCGACTTAAAATACTTCTTTATGCTATAAATCATTTAAGAACAATAAAAAACTTAAAATACAAAATTTGAGTTTATAAAAATAATAAACAAAAAAAAATTACATTGTTAGGAAACTGGACAAAATTATAAGGACATTTAAAATTTTCAAGTCAAAATAATTAATAAGTTCACCCTTATTTTCAATTACTTTAATTAATCTTGATGTCATATAGCTCGTTAGTTTCTTTAGGGTGCTCACAGGGATATTTTTCCATGCTTTTTCAATTGATGACATCAGTTCATGTTTGTTATGGTACTGAGTGCCATTTTTGTAAACTTCATGTGCCAAAATACCCCACAAATTCTCGATTTTGTTTAGATTGAGACTTTTAGTTGGCCAATGAGTCAACAGTTTTACAGAATTAGTGTCAAACCAGGGGCGGACTGACTAAGTTTGGCCCACTCGGCCCAGTCATGACTTTGGCCCACCATACAAATGTTTCTAGAATTTAAGGTTAGATTTCAAAAGGAAGGAAAGGATTAAGCTTTAAAACTACGTATTATTAAATTAGATTATAACTATCTTGAAAAATAAAATATAAAGATGACTTCGGCTTTGCTAAAAAAAACACTTAAAAAGTAATAGAAAGTATTTCAAGCCAATGACTTTGCGATGAAAAAAAATGTTAGCTTTGATGTATCAAATGTGATAGTTTTTTTTTAATATTAAACAACAAATATTTTTCAGATTTTTATGAAATAAGTTTTCATCGTCTTTTAAAAAAGTAAAAAACTTTCAAGGAAGGTGGTAATTGGTCTTTATTAAAAAATAAATGAAAGAAGAATCTCATATATTGACAGTCCCTGTAGTCAATAATAGTTATTTAAGCAACTAGTGCCGAAAATAATACTTTATTAAGCGAGTGGCTTTTATTTCACGAGACCGTATGTCGGGTGAAATAATGACAAGAGCTTAATAAAGTATTATTTGGCACGTGCTTGCTTACAATATTTTTATAATAACGTGAAAAAAAGTATTTCTACCAATGAGTGATTTTCATGACATCATTTAGTATCCATGGCGATATTCAAAAATGCAAAGTAGTAAAAGAAAAGTTGTAAAATAATTTTCTATTTTGAATCAAAATTCATCATTTTTGTAGTACTTGTAGTTTCCATGGAGATATTAGAAAATGCAAAAGTAATGAACCGATAGAAATAAGTGAGTTTTATGACATCATTTAGTTTCCATGGAGATATTCATGAAATCATTTTGTTTTTCTACCAATCAGATACTCTTATTTACTTTACTGCACTAGTGCCGAAAGTAGTACTTTCGGCACTGTCTGTGACGTAAGTACGTAAAGTGTCATTTTCGCAACGATTTATGAATGAATATGATATAAAAAAGTGAACTTTTTTGCACGTTGTTATAAAAAATATCTTGTATTAAATTAAATATTGTTTTAAAGTATTCAAAAAAATATTTTTGTTGCATTATTTTTTCATATCTGATCTTTCATATTCTAAGACAAAAAATTAAGAAATTTAATATCGAAAACTTTCAGCAATATTTCCGAAAAAGTTACCCAAGTATTATAAGCTCATGCAATGACTACACTGTATTCTGTAAAACTTATTGTTGGCTTCACAAAATCCTAATTAAATGTAACTCATTTAAACGTTTTTCAGCTTGTTTCCGGTGCCGTCGCGTCATTTCCAAGCGGCCGGGGCGAGTTTTAATAATGCGCACCCTTCTCCGCCACATTTATTTACAAAAAATATATAATTTTAGAATTTTTGGCAAGTTTCGCTGGCTTCAAGGCTTCTCAACTACTATACATGTGGACCGTAAAAGAGTTTGTTTTTTTTGAACGAAGGAAAAAAATTACGCTTACATGTTAACATAAAAATATGACAAACAAATATTTGGTCAACGTAAATTCAATTTTAATTTCTTCTGAGTTAGAAAAGTTTTTATTGCTAAACTCGTGATGACTAATATGCAATATCCTTAATAATTTTTCAATTATTTTAAATGTTTTGATCTTCATTAAGTTTGCAGGCGTTCCCGTTTTTGGCGGCCAGGGACGATCGTCCCACATGCTCCTATCATGCAGGCCCTGCTTCTTACAATATAATTATTCATATTTTAAAAATATGTTTCTAAGCAAACAGTTAAACAAATAAAATTTAAAAACAAAATTTATTAAAAAAATAATGGTACTAAATTTCGTTAATAAAAAGTGTTCTCATCTCTCGTTAGTAATAAATATCTTAAAAATTCTGGGTATTATTATTTTTAAGATAAAATATACATTTTCACAAAATAACCCTTACCTGTTGAATTTCCAATCAAATCGGATTTATTTATCACCAACGTTGAATTTGAACCAGTCCTAATATGTTTGCTGGCAACTGTTTTCGGGTTTAATGGTGGTTTAGATTTTGATGCAAAAAACAAGCGTTTCTGGCTTGAATCTGCTGCAGCTATTAAAAAATTTCGTTTTTTCCTTTCGTCTCTTTTTTTCTGTACCAGATTTATATTTTGTTTTGTACATTTTATAACGCAGAGATGTAAACGCCTAGCGTATGCATGCGCCTAAATATCCTATATTGGCTATTTCGTTTTGGGTTCGCTCGGCAGCAAGACGTCACTGGCGAGGTGTCATTTACATGTAAGGAATGAACTGAAATGTAATGGAGACAGACATACGGGACAAAGGCGCGAAACACTCCAATTGGAGGAGCATCACCTGCTTAGCTTAGACGCCACATTTATTCCAAAAGAGAAAAAAAAACACCCGTAATATGGTCTCTTTGGTTATCAGTTTAAAAAATCCAAATAAATAGTAAAAAAATCAAAATCTTGTTCGCACGCACGCTGCAAGCAACTCATAAAAAAAGAACAGCAGAAATGAAAAAAAAAATCGGTGCCATACGATATTTTATCAGACTTGCCGTTTTCTTATTGTTTTTCCCCTTATATATTAATAGAGTTATTATTGTTAAACATTCAATAAATCCGACGCGTTTTTCTGTTTTCTTCAAAACACAAGCTTTAAAAAAAAATTAGGGTGTTATATAAAAGCCGTAAGATTTATTACTCCAGCTGCAAATGTTTATACATTTTTTAGAACGATTTTAATTGTTTATGGGTAATGGAATTCATTATATTGTTAACGTTGGCTCCACCGCTCGTCATCGATAGTTTGGTTTTTAAGTATACTATAGTTTAGTCTAGTTTGAAATATCGTCGCACTAGAGCTACACGAGCACTATTGGCGACGGGCGTCATAATTTAGAACCACAGTCAGGTGACGAGCCTGAGTAGGCACCCAACGCAATCTTTAAGGTAGACATCGTACGCAGGTCGGGACTTTAGAGCATATTTAACGTGTACTTCCTCTACGAGGGGTATTATTCGTCGGACATTTTTAGCTACGTGGGCCGTTAATAGGTCGGCAGTTATTTTGGCGATGCCGGACCCGAACATGGGACCTTCCGCATGCAAGGCGAACGCCTTAACCGTCTGGGCTCCCCAGCCCCTTAAGTATGCAATAACTTTAAGGTTTCTGTGTTAACCGTCTTTATACTTTATGGTCAAAACATATATTATTAGGGCTCTTTGGAAAATTTCTATTGTTGACAAAATTTTAAATTGACTACATTAATTTGTGTCTGACGCGTAACAACAAACATGCTCATTTTCATACTCACTACAGATACTTTACAGTAGAAATTATGATAGAAAAAAAAGCGCGAAAAACTCCTAACTTATAGTACACTTATTTAACTAAGCAAAATATAAAGAAAAAAGTAGTCATCCCAAGATAGCAAGGGTCATTGGTTTAAAAATAAAACCGAGGAGAGGAGGGGGTGAGGACCGTTTTTGTTATTTCTTTTTTTGCGATAGTGGAATTTCTTTGATTATTAATGAACAAAATGCACTATTATATTTGAAAACGAATTCAACAAAAAAAATCCGTCAATATTTTATTTCTTTGTTTTTTTTATACTTCCTGTTTGAGAGGATCGTTATCGGCGCCGTAAAAATGTATCTAAAATCTTATTCCCGCCAAAATTGCCAGTCCGCCCCTGTGTCAAACCATGATTTTGCAGCTGCGGACACATGTATTGATGCATTGTCCTGCTGGAATAAATAGTCACTACTGGTTATCAACGGTGTTTCTGGCAAGAGATTGTCACCCAGCATATCAACATAACTATTTGAGTTCATTTTCCCTTGAAGAAATACTATTTCCGTAGTTCCAGAGGCTGCGTAATCTGCCCAGACCATTACTGAGCCGCCACCATATGAACGCTTTGAAAATATTTCTTTTTCTTTGCGAAGATCATACCAAAAATACTTAAGCCCATAAGGTGCATCTAGGTTAAGCTTCTTTTCATTAAAAAAGACAACATTCCATTTGTCACCCATAGAAATGTACTTCTTTTTAGCAAACTCCATCCTTAGTCTCTTGGTTTTTTTTTAGAGGGGGTTGTGACTTCAGTTTTTCGTATCGAACCTGTTTGGCGTTTTGTAAAACACGGCAAACGGTTCGAGCACTGTAGTTCAAGTCCAGTTCACGCGATTATTTCCGTAGGTGTTTGCTTTTCGGGGCAAGCTCTACTTATAATTCGTCTTTTCTCTCGAAGACACAGAAGATGGCCTACCTGGGTGTTTTTGTTTTCCATAATTTCCAGGATTTTTTAAAAAATTATATATTACAGTCTTTGATCTATTCAATTTTAATGATATTTTACGTCTAGTAAGTCCTGAATTTTTATAAGCGATTAATTTTCCTTTTTCAAACACCGAAAGCTTCGTACCCAGTGGCATGGTTGAAGATAAGAGTAATGAAGTTTTCAAACACTCGCAAAATCTTTATTACACCATGTAATGACGTGTACAAAGAAAAAAATTTGCTAGTTTTATGTAAATTTATGCTTTAGACATACAAAAAGGCAATTGTCCTTAAAATTCTGTCTAATTTTGCTGTATGTTAAAATTTATAACGCATTTTAAAAATATGAATTTTACGTATATTTGCAAAAAATATTATTTAAAATGCTAAGTATACTATTGGCTAACAGACATAAAATTTGCATAATTCAACCTTGATTTGTCTAAAAGATTTAGCGATTTTTCCATTGTCCTTATAATTCTGACCACACTGTATTACATAATATAAAGTAATGAAAGTATTGCGAAAAGCCAAATTAGAGATTTTTTGTTTTCCACGAGTTTTGGAGAGTGCTGATTCTGAAAAAGTGGTCCAAAACTAAAAGAGCCGCAGACTTCAAATTCGATACATGAGTTTCTAGTCTTTGTTAAGTTTTTGAGAAAATTGTGCATGCACAATTCGTAGCTACCATATAACTTTTAGCTTCCGCACAACGTTTATAACGTAAAAAGTGGAAGGTATTATAATCATTCAGTCCGTCCGTCACCCACTTTCATAGCCCAAACTACAAATGCTACGGACAAGTGTGATACGTCAAAAAATTCAGCGCATCGAAATTAGAATACATTGAACATTTCAGAAAAGAATTCGAAGTACTTCAATTATTTAAAAAACTGTGAAATTTAACGCTCATTTAAAAAGCATATCGGAAGCTATTTTTATTAGAATTAAATCACCATTGCCTTTTGCAACAATCGCTCGAGAAACTTTATTTTAATTTATTGTTTAAAAGAATTAAATTTATTTTTGAGACATCGATCAGTTTGAAATGACATCAAATATATTTCACTACGAGGGTCTTTCTACGTTGATATGAAATGTTTTCATTCTATTTAAAAGCGAGGAATATTACATATTTATTCTTTGAAATATAAATTATTTTTTGAAAATGAAAAGTAATAATTGTTGAATTTTCAAAATAAAATAAATGAAACTAGCCAAATGTAGCGTGTAAATGTTTAATATAGAATTAATGCTGTGTTTGGCGCCTTTTTACCTGTTAAACATAACTGTTGTGTGGAAGTGATTAAGTGACAGATTCTGTTACAAACCTACTTGTTTCTGTTCTAAAGTTATTGATATTACCTTATGGATTTTTGTTATTATCCTTAAATGTATTGAGTTATTAAGTGTTTCACTCATTTCCTTAGTTTAACTAAATATTTTACGAGGATCTCTCCCATGTTTTTAACTAAACAAATAGTTATCCTGTCCATTAGTTAGCTCAACAGAAAGCCCATTTAATGTCAGTTTAATTTTAAGGGAAGTCAGATGGTTCTATATTCCCCATAATAATTTCCCCAAATTTAAGGAACCTTTTTCTCAGGAACTATGTGAGATATCATTATGAATTTTTTTTATATTTTGTTCCTTACATATAGCTCTTTGGTTGAAACTGAGAATATTTCAAATATAAAGAAATAAGTTTATAGTGATTTTTTAAAAAATATGTATTTAAAAAACAAAAAAAAAAAATATTGAATTTAAAATTATATAATTTTTTAGGGGGCAGAGATATTTACAATTTCTCAGTGTAAATCAAGGAGCTATATGTAAGGAACAAAATATAAAAAAATACCTAATGATATCTTATATAGTTCCTGAGAAAAATGTTTCTAAAGTTAGGAAAATTAACATGAGTGAGATAGAACCATCCGACTCCCCTTAACCTTATAAACTGTATGTGTCAGCATACAGTTTATAAAATATGACTTACTGAAATGGATTTAATTAACTGGTATTATTAAAATTATTTAATTTAATTGTGTAATGCATTGTTTTGAATACATATATTATGGCACAATGCAACTAAGGTATTAATGTATAAAACAAATTGAAATATCTAAAATTGAAATTATTTGAACAGTAATTGATTAGTTGCATATTTGTTTTAAACAAATCATCAAGAAAATAATTATTTCAAAATATAATTAAATAAAACAAAAAGAATAATCCCTGTTTTCTGATAATTGTGCCAACTTTGTAGCTAGCTAACGATGCAAATTAAGTGTTTCATTTTTTACTAATTAAAACTATTTCATCTTTCATTAGAAGTTTAAAAAAATGTTTTTCGTTAAAAGTTACAATTGCAAACAATTGTGAAAGTTTAAATTTATTAATAGTTTTCAACATCTATTTTTTTTTAGTATTTTCTAGTCTATGATAAACAGTTTTGTTGAATATTGTATTCAGTCTTATTCCTTCTGTGTTTTTGTATTTTTATTTATAATTACTTACAGTAAACTATGTATCACTAAAAGTTTCACATCATACAGTAACTTTTAATTTCATACACAAAAGCTTGAAATTAAAACAATTAGGGATGCACCGAATATCAAATTTGGCCGAATACCGAATATTCGGCTGAAGTCTTAGCCGAATATTCGGCCGAAGTCTTAATTAAAGCGAAGTCTTAATTAAGCCTAATATTCGGCCGAATACCGAATATTCGGCCTACCTAAACCAATTTTTATTTGTTGTCAGATTTAAGTAAGTTGTATTTATTCATCAATTTCAATTCAACATACACATAAGTACACAATCACACAATAATTTTAAATAGCTATTAAATTTTTAATTAAAGCAACACACAATAAAGTGGTACTCGTTTATTATTAAAACAAGCCTTTAAAAAAAGTGTAACTTGTAAAATCACAACACGAAAACAGAAGTATGAAAATAAAAACAGAAGTAGGTGGATCGATGTAGAATGAAAATTAGAAAAAAAATAATAAAACCATGGCTTACGATATTATTATGCAATTAAAATTTTTTAAAAAAATCTTTTAGTGAAAAAATTACAATTGTGATATATATATATATATATAGTAATTATTGTTTTTTTAAAGCCCACTCATTGTAACTGTTAACTTAAAGAGACATGTTTATTTAATATAACTTGAGTAAAGCTTGATTTAATATTATAAATAACAAAAATAAGAATTTGAGTCCATTGAAATAGAAAACAAGTCCTGTTTGGGAATTTTTCGATGTTTTCGAAAATGATAACATGCAGAAATTTGAAAAAATTTAAGTTTTACTATTCAGCCGAATAGTAAAGCTATTCGGCCAAACCGAATATTCGGCTAAAGTGGCCGAATAGGCCGAATACTGAATAGTAACCGAATATTCGGTGCATCCCTAAAAACAATTATGATAGTGATAAATTTCACATTACTATTTATTGTCTAGTAAGTGCTTTCTGTCATTATTTTTATATAATTATGTAGAAAATGCATAATACTTTAAGAAAATCTTTTTGGGTCTTAATGTTATCTATTAGCTTAATATATTAGGATAATTTTTATATGTTTGTATACTTGTGTTTGTTTTTTTAATTTTTTTTTACTGCTACATTTTATCTTTATCAGGGTTAGTAATTTTAAGTTTTTAAATAAATTTTTAATGTTAAAACTTTTTACTGAAAAGTTTGAGCTCCGATTTGTAATTCATTAAGCAAAATTTTTATAATTATTTTGTTATAATTTCAGTTGTTCTTAAAAAAAAGTGCGTGCTTTGGTAGCACCTTAATGATATTAATTTGACTTTTTTTAAAAGTCCCTAAACGTTTTGAATAAAATTATATTTATGTAATTTGTTTTACAAAGTTATATAAAGTACCTTATTACAAAATGTACTGGTTTTCATTACACTATTTTATTACGCACTGTAATATAGTTAAATTTTTCTGAATGTTAAATATTGTATTAGCTTAATCTAAATTATGAGTTGTAATTAAATCTTGCAAATAATTAGTTTCAGATAGAGCTTTGCTAGTAAATTTGTTTGGGGACAGTTAATACCTCATTGCTAAATTATCTTAGAAGTTCCTAATGCAGAACATGAAGTAAATTTGCAAAACAGGTATCAGATAAGTTAACGTAACATATTTGTGCTGAATTTCCAAATGTTTATACACTGTGTCAGTTTAAAGAGATCCTGAAACTGTTTGTAGTTTGATTACTCATTTAAAATTGCCAAACAATACCATTTGAAAACAATATATTTGAAAGAAATTAATCTAAAAAATTAAAAGTGTGATATGTGGGTCTTGCTTTATGGTCACTAATTCATAGTCTTACTTGCATGAATCGTTGTGAATAAGCCAAAGAGTTCTATAGTACGGTAGAGACTGAACCTTACAACAGCAAAATGGACCAACACTGAGACAATATAGGGTGGCATGTGGGCCCGATGGCCGAGTGGTTTGTATCGCAGGCCATAACGCTAGCAATCTGCGCGTTGTAACGGGAGCGGGTCCGATTCCCGCCTTTGCCCTGGGTGTACTTCCTTTCTCAGTATCAAAATTATAAATTAACTAGCACTTTTGCCACTATATTCGGGCTCCGTAGTGAGCCATGGCTGCCGATGGCAGCTCAGTACGAGTCGTTGCTCTACTCTACTATAGAACTCTTTGGAATAAGCTGCTTTCCCAGACAAAACTTATGAAATCTATCTTATATTATAATACTTAATATCAACACACTAAAGATACATGGTTTTAAAATTGCCACCCTGTATTACTCACAAACATCTTTGATAAATTTCTTTCCTGTTTATTTTTGTATACATAATTCTTTTTTAATTTCTTGACCTATGCTGAACGTTTGTGCCATTTATTCATTAGTATTTATCTTACACCCAATACTTTAAGTATGAATTGGCTTTTATACGTTGATTTGTGTGTAATTTTTATATATTCTATTAAAAACTGACAGTCATTTCTAAATAACATAATTAATTTATTCCAAAAATAAATATTTTGGATTGTAACCTTGTTTAGTTGCATAATTAACATTAAAACACATAAAATTATGTATTTCATATTATAATTAAATTATGAATTTAATCATCACTGTTTTTTGCCAACATAGTAGCTGAATAACTGTCCAGTTGTCAGGTATTTCATTTTCGTCTAATTTAGAACTATTTTATTTATTGTATTATATATCATATACATACGTGTTCATATATTGTATTTCATTTTTATTAAAATGCTTATGGAAGTTTAAACTTATTTATAGTTTTCAACAATTAGAATGCCTCTTAGAAAGTTCATTTATGTATATATTTCTTTTATACTATAATCACTAAAGTGAATTAGTGATCGATTATTATTTTAATATGTTGCCATTTTTTAAAATTCTCTATTTTTTAATATTTTCTAGCCTATGATAAGCAGTTTTGCTTGATATTGTTTTTTTAAATCTTATTCTTACTGTGCCATTTTTATTTATAATTATTTGCAGTACCTTCGCATTAGTTATAGCGTTACATCATAAATTTACTTTCGACTTCATACGCAAGAGTATAAAATTGAAAATATCATGCTTGTGATAAATTTTACATTGCTAGTTATAAGCAAACTACTTAATGGTGCTTAATACATAAACTTAGAGCAAGGGTTCCCAACCAGTGGTACGCAAATTAAGGTGAATTACTTCTACAATAGACAATTTCCAAACAAACAGACACTAGCTTTGCATCAATCAAAATATGCATTGTTTCTTGTTGATTTGTATGTTTTTTGTCTAGTTGTTTGTACCTATCATAAAACATGTTTTTGTATAGGTAGGAGTATTAAATAAAACTGTAATATTGTATAAATGTCTTGTTTTACTTTTATGGCCTTAATGCTATTTAAAAGTAATGGAAAAGTGAATGAATAATTAAATATAAAGGTTTATCAATTATTTGATAAAAATATCATTAGAAGGGCTTTTTTTCCCCAATCCACATACACCTCTGGTTATTGGCCAGTATCCTAAAAACCTACAAGTGATACTCAGTTGCTACAACGTTGGGAACCCCTGCGTATTTCATTAACTGTTTAATGTATGTTAAGAACATAAAAAAATTATTGTGCTCTTAAATATAAAGATTTTGTATGAAGTAATTTTGTATGTTATATTTGATAAATTAATATTATAGATTTTATAATTTATAGATTTTATCATAATTTTAATCTTTTTAGTAATGAACTTGACTTATTTTCAACTTTTAATGATTTTAAAAAAGATTGTCTACTGATTTTATGCAATTGAATGTCTGTCATTTTCCCCACCACTGTAATTGGGTTGTAACCTGTTGTGTGTGTTTTCTAAATAAATAAGTATTCTATTGAAACCCTTTGGCTTCTGTTTATTTTTAAGATTACAAAAAACTTTACCTTATGACAAGCAGTATTTCATTGAAAAGGTCAACATATAACCTTTAAAATTTGATATTGCAGGCGTAACAATAGTTCAATGTTTTATTTAGCATGCAGCATACAATATTTAGGAGGTATAAATAAAATCATTTCTGAACAATATATGCTATGCTATTCCATAGAGTATCAATCTTATCTTTATCGCCTGTTTTTAGCTTCCACACTACGTTTATAACCTAAAAAGTGGAAGGTTTTATAATCGTTCAGTCCGTCACCCACTTTCACAAAACGAACCGCAAGTTACACATACAAGTGGAATACATATTTTAGGCTAGGCTAATCAGGCCAAATCAGGCTAGGCTACCTTCCACATTTCATTAAAACCTTTAAATTAGAAGTTTATTTAAAATTTAAATAACTAAAAAGTTAATCTTCATTGAAATAACATGCAAATTCCATTTTTATTCGATATTTTCACTGTTGCCATTTCGTCAAACGTACAAGAAAATTTATTTAAAGTAACTCTCAAAAAAATATTTGTGATATTATTCAATTTGGATTTATGTCACATCACATTAGTTATTTTGATGGTTCATTATTTATATATGAAGAAAGATGCATATAGAAAGTGCATAAAAATATAAAAAGTTTGCTTTTCTTTTTAGAGCATAAATTTTACTAACTAGTTATTCTTCGAACTGTAAATTAATTTAACAAACGATAATTATTATTAAATGAATTTTTTTTGAAAGAAAATTAATGAAAATGAGAAATTATGGCGACTAAAAGTTGTTTATTAGGAAAACGACTGAGGATATTCATTTTTCGCATGAAAATCGTATCCTTTTTTAAATTATGTAAAGTTAAGTGATATGATAATAGTTTCGCTTCCATTTTTGCAGCAAAAAAAACACAATTATTCTTAACTTCTTCTAGTTTTGGCGTTCAAAAGTTTAAATTAGAACTTGTTAAAGGCCCTGTTTGACGAATTTCTAAGGTATATATATAGTGTGTTCCCTGGTGAGCACAAATAATGTGTGGAAGCGGTTTAAGTGACAGATTCTGTTACAAACTAACTTGTTTTCTTTCTTCCCACAAGAAACTGATTACTTTTTATGTAAAAAAATTATTTTACGTTATGATTCACTTGCATGACTGAGAACACTTAGCCAGTTACAAAAATAAATAAATCAAAGGATCTGTGGTTGGTTGGTTGGTAGACATATATATTCAGGTTTGTGTGCTTGGTCAGCGACCCGCTTATAAACCTTCGTCAAGTAAGACAGACACAACAGACAACACACACACATAAGTGGATCCATCTAATTTTTAGAGACAGAGGCCAACTAGAGGAAAAGGATCTGTTACTGTACCATATTGTCTATTTCTATGTTTAGCCATTATAGTTCATTTTTCGTTTAATTACATTATTAAAAAGTCCTTATTAAATAAATATCGAAAAATTAGAGTTTCTTGCTTTTGTTTGTTTTAATTTTTTAAACTAAGCATGTGATAAATTTTTGGGAATACATTGATTTAGTATGGTTGACACCAATTTAAACCATTAAACTGTTATGTTTCTTCTGATTAAGAAACTTATAAGCACTTTGCTTGCTTTAATTTTAAAACTTTAGCTTATACTAAGTTATTTTCACAATTACTTTTTTTATGTACTGTAAAATGGAAACTAGGACTGAAGAAGTTAAAATCATTTTACAGAGCTATTGTATTTATTTACATTAAATTTCTTTAAAACAAAATTCATTTCGTAAAAATATGTGCTAATTTTTGAATAAGTCATTTAGATATTTTTAAACTTAGTTCGATGAGAAAAAACACAATTTTCCTTAAAATGCCACTTTTATTTTTTTAAACCAAAATTCACATATTTGAAAAAAGTATCTACAATGTACAATTACAAATAAATAATACAACTTTGTCTTTTTTAAATGGAGACAATAACGCAAGTGCAGATATCTTTGCAATTGTACCTCGCACTTCAAAACAATAAATACATTTCCTTTTAGTTTATACTGCCAGCAGTAACTACATTATACTATGTAGCTATTATATATTTTTAAATTTATGTATAGTATTTCATACAATAAATAATAAAAATACTGGGAATTTTTAAGAAAATAAGCTTTTCTCTTAAATATAAAATTTTTTATTGCCTCAGAACATCACTCTGATAGATCAGGATTTTGATTCATATTGTTATGACAAATTTTAGATGATATATATCTTTTTATATATGATTAATTAAGTCTTAATGTTATAGATTATTAGTTTTAGGACAGTTCTTAGAATTAACACCTTGACTGCCACAATATCGAAAAATTACCAAAACGGTCCAGGATAATTTCGTTTTATGTCTGCCCATTGTGCATATTAATGCCTTTTATGGCTTTGAAAAGTAGTTACAGCGATTTCAGGAATTCAAGTATGTACATACAACTTTCAACAAAATACCTACATCAATAATATTTTGGATACATATCTTCATCATGTTTTATAAAAATATATTATAACAGCTTTTCGACTATTTTGTGTAGATAAAGTTGAGTTTTAAAGATACCTTATTACGACCCATCTTTACCCTACTTTAGGTTGCGTTAAGAGCACAGTGGTTTCCAAGTTATCGCCAGAACACTGCTTTCTCAATACACATACCTTTCAAAATGGTCGGCAAAAAATTACCTTGGTGCCATTTCAAATGTTATAGCAAAAATCATATTCAAAATCTTCAGCGTCCGTCTAAAATAAAACCCGGATAGACTCATCCCCTGCTCAAGGTTAAGAACACTTTAATCATGTGTGGAAGCTCAATGGCCTTTACACCGATTAATAGTAGGGACTTCTATAGAGCTGATCGGCGCATTGTCTAGACATTCGCGCAAAACTATGATCTGAGAAAGTATAACCGGCAAGGTCTAAATTGAACTAACGTTACATGCGCCGTACTTAGCGTTAGGTGACCAAACCACTCAAGCTTTTGCCTCTTCACATAATGTGTGTATGGTTCAATGAGGAACTCTGCGCTCACTTTATGAGCTCATAGGAAGCTCCATGGCTTTACACCGCCACTATAACAACCTCCAACATTGTCAGAAAGGAAGGAAAAGTATCCTGTCGGGATTTTTGCTGGCCGGTTCCTGGCTTGTCAGGATTATATGTTCGAAACAAGTTGATGAAACAGTACTTATCAATTCCACCAGTCCAATAAATACAATCCATGGTCTTCACCTTCCCGTGAGCACCCTCTTCGGCGAAGGCTTCCAGCACTTACAAGAACCATTCACTAAAAACCAATCATAATACAATCTCACCACATAACACCCGATATGATCCACTCCATCACAATGCTGCAACGACTTATTGTTATTATTACTATTCGATCCTTTATAAACAGGTCTCGCCCGATAGGAGACTTGATCTTCCTCGTCGTCTTCACCAACTCTTCTTTTAAGATATTGTTGGAAGTTGTAGAAGTCTTCAACAGGGGGCGGGGGAGGAGGGAGGGCAGTGGGGGAGGCGGTAGAGGGTAGAAAAGAGTCAGGGTAGTAGGTCTCGGCAACGAGAAGGCTCACCCATCGTGGAGATTCGTGGCAGACGCCTTCTGTGAAGTCACAGCGGCCTTTCCTGGAAGAAATAGAAATTAATTATTAGTTTCAGAATGTCGGGTAGAAATTAGTTTCTTATAGTATCAAACTGAAATATGTTTCGGAACGTCATGGATTTAACTAATACTTCGTATCCGTATTCTGTAAAATGGAATTTGAAATAGTTGCAAAATATCGGTTGAAATTATTCTATAGTACTAAATTTGTTTCGGAACATTCTATGAGACTAAAATTTCGTAATGTCTTCTGAAATTTATGAAAGTTATTTGCTAATATCGCATTGCAATTTTTCCATTGAATTGAAAAATCCTTCATAACAGTCTTTCTTGAAAAATAGGAATGAATATTAGTTTCAAATTCGTACTGGAAATTTCTATATGTACATTTAAATCTAAATTTCCGAATTTGTTAGAACCATCTGTCCTTCTTAAATGAATGATTAGTCAGATACGTACGAAATCTGCACACCGCACGACTGAATTAATTTTTTTTTATAGCATTGTGGTTGCAGTGCTTCACAGAACGCATCATTGCGCTACATCCCGGAGTAGAGCTTGTGAAAGGTCGCTGATCAACCAGCTGCAAAATAGCTGCCTTTCGATGTCAAGCATGCAGGGCTACTCACGCTGCTGTGGCTTGAAATAGATATGCCTACATATGCCTTGTAATACTACAACCATAAGATAACTACAATTAAGCTATTTGGAGAAAAACTCCAACTGTATGTCTGCCTGTCCCGTATGCATCCCTAAGAAAGATTAGTTGCAGAATATCGCACTAAACTTAGTTTCTGTACATCGTACTGAAATTTGTTTCAGGACATTTCGTTGAGATTTGTAACATAATATCGCACTGAAATTTGTATCAGAATGTCGTACTGAAATTGATTTTTTTATTGCATTATTTATTTAATATCACACAGTTCGATATCCCAAATCAATATAATATTCCATTGAATAGAAGTAGCATTGCACTGAAATAAGTCACATGATATTACATTGAATCCCGGATTGGGCGAGGTTGACCCATCCTTTCATCCCTTAAGTGGGTCGATAAAATGGGGACCAAGCATGCTTGGGAACTAAAGACTGGGGGTTCCGCGTGAGGCTGACCACCTTACCAAGACATATACCTAGCACACCAGAGCCCTAGGTCACGCAAGCTGAAATGGGCACGGCAGGCCTTGGCCCTCTAATGGGCTGTTGCGCCGAGGAGTTTAAGTTAGTTTAGATATTACATTGAAATATGGTTCATAATATTGCACTGAAATTTATGTATTAATAGAGTAACGGTGAATATTGTAGCTATAACTACAATTCAGACGTTTTAAAACAAAAAACACTCTCAAATGTCTGGCCATTTTGATTTAATAATTATTAGTCCAATCGTCATTAAACTTAGGGAAGTTATTGAATGCACTCGTACACATAGAGAGTAGGTTTCAAGAAAATATTTTTTTAGTTGCAAATATATTTTTAAATATTAATTAAAAATTAGTTAAAATATGGAACAAATTGCAGTGCTGCCATCTATGGACCTCGTATTGAAACAAAATTTGAGTCATCATTGATACATGGCGGTTTGTCCAGAATGGCGCTAAGTCTCAAGTAAAATTTTGCCATCGAAAAATATATTTCGCCTCAAAATTAGATTTAAACACTCTAGCAAAGAGAAGGAGAACACACAACTAAACCTGCCACATATTTATGGTATGAGAGACGTGCCTAAAATTTTCTCATTAAGAGAACTGCCGACTCAGCCGGGACTCGAACCTGTGATCTTAGGAATTCGAGCCAGGCACGCTACCTCTCTGCTACTGAACTATGGTATAAATCTTGTAAATATATATATTTTAAAATTAAAAATCCCCATTTTTTCGTAAATAAGTTTTTTTAGCCGACATCCATTACAAGATACGGTTACGATTTAAGAATTTAAATTCTACATTAAAAAGTTAAAATTTCAATGGACGTGTTTCAGGTCTTGAGTGGCAACAGAAAGGCTTAATGAAAATAATTTTTTTCGAGCATAGATTGGTGAATCAATGTCACGTGGGAACAGACCAGCGATTGAAGACAATGCAGGAATGAAATCTAGAAGGAACTACGTCACGTGAAACAATCCAATTGAAGTTTTTGTAAAGTTGCTAGTATCTTTAAGTATACAATTTAAAGCCTTGGATGGATCACAGCAACACTTGAACAACTCAGAGCGAAACTTAAACACTGGCGACCAACAGTTGATTGATCCAACTGTTTAATAATAAGCTAAAATTTTCAAGGTGTTTTGATAAGAAAGCGCAAAAATTCCGATTGGGGCCGATGGGGTTGTTTTACGTCGTAAATGGCAACAGCTCCAGCGGTTTGGTTTTCATTTATCTGGAATTATTTTTGTTTTGGTATTCGGAAATGAGTTTTTAAAGACTATTTTACTTATTAATTTTTTTTAAATGCCTAATTATTGCTGTGCTGTTGGTTGTTCCAATCATTAGTTAAAGAAAGCTTGCATAGAAATAAAAGTTTTTTTTCATCTATAGCGGTTATTTTAAGAGTAAAACCGAAACAACCAATGAAATTGCAGGACGCGAAAAAATTAAAACAAGAGCGTTACATCATCTGAAACATTGCCATTGATGTGGAAGCGCAATAAATGCAGCTGATTATCGTCGAGATAATTCCCTATTTTGAAAATCTACTTCATCGAGAAAAATTCAATTTAAGTTAAATGCCTTTTTTTTTCCATAATCAAGATTGAAGTTATATAAAATATCAGTAAAATAGGATTGTTTGTTATAGTTTAAAATAGATTTTTTAACTATCGAAATAGTCCCATTCTTTTTAGATAAAAAAAACTAATTGTGATAAATTTAATTTTTACTACAATAACAAAAAGTGTTAGATCTTCAATTCCGTTCTCAGATATATTTTGTTTAGTTAAGCCACACGAAAAAATCTTTCTGCGTTGATGACTTAAATTCTATTACTAGATTTTTAAAATATGACAGGACATATATTTTCGAAGATTGTCTTCGTCTAAACCCTATTTTCATACATCAAATACAAAAAGAAAACTGTCTTTTAAAAGTTCCCTATAATTAATATAAAAAATGGCTTCAGATATTATTTTCAATTTCTTAAAAATATGCCTGAGGAATGGAGGCTAAATAAGTTGGAGGTGCTGTCGAGAGAAAAAGAATGAGAAAAATGGTATGCCATGTGAAGTCGTAATTGCTTCATTTATGAACCCAATCAGACCATTTGGCGAATGATTTGGCACTACAATAGAACTACAATTATCCGAAGCTTTGCTGATTATCCGAATGGGAATATTTCTTCTGACGTCATGCTCTCTAAACTGCGATTTCATTGGTTGTTTGGTTTTCTTTGACAAAGTGTCGAAAACAGCTCATTGGTTTAAAAAAGGTCACGCGATCCGAACTGCGATGCCATTGGTTGTTTTGTTTTTTTGTGGCGAAGTGTTGAAACAAGCCCATTTAGGAAAAAAAATTCATTCACCTGGACGATTTGCCAACTGTTCGTCAACGTTGGATGTCATACCTAATAATATTAATAACTTAGATTTCTAGGCATGACTACCAACACAGACGAACAGTAACATATAGGGAAAAAAAGTTTGTTCTCGCACAAACTTTTTTACTAACTGGTAACTGCTCTTATTTTATGTTCAAATTAGTAATTTATGCAAATTATATTTTGATTATGTAATGCAATAAATAAGTTGAATGTGAAAAAACTATTATAAAACAAGTAGGTTTTTAACATAATCAGTTTATCACTTAACCCGCTTCCACACAAAACAGTTGTATTTAACATGAAAAAAAGCGCCAAACACAGCATTAATTCCATATTAAACATTTACATGCTTAATTTGACTAGTTTCTTTTATTTTATTTTGAAAATTCAATAATTATTACTTATCGTTTGAAAAAATTAATTTATATTTCAAAGAATAAATATGTAATATTCCTCGCTTTTAAATAGAATGAAAACATTTCATATCAACGTAAAAGAATCTGGTAGTGAAATATATTTGACGTCATTTCAAACAGATCGATGTCGCAAAAATAATTTTTTTAAAATTTATTGTCTAAAAGAATTAAAGTTTCTCGAGCGATTGTTGCGAATGGCAATGGTGATTTAATTCTAATAAAAATGGCTTCCTATGCTTTTTAAATGAGCATTAAATTTTGCAGTTTTTTAAATAATTGAAGTCTTTCGAATTCAAATTCTTCTCTGAAATTTTCAATGTATTCTAATTTTCTATGCGCTGAATTTTTTGACGTATCACACTTGTCCGTAGCATTTGTAGTTTGCTCTATGAAAGTGGGTGACGGACAGACGGACTGAACGATTATAATTCCTTCCACTTTTTACGGTATAAACGTAGTGTGGAAGCTAAAACTATAACTCAAACTGCCATGCGGTATCTTACTCTTTGGTTTTGTTTGGGTTGATGACTACCGAAACTAGAACTACACGATCTCACAGCCCAGTACATTAAGAAATTTAAAATACACCCATTTTTCTGATGAACCCTACGTATCAAAATTTCTGGTTATCCGAATGTGGTTTGTTTCCAATAGGGTACTTTACTGTATCGCTAAAATGCCGACCAAAATATTAAATTAATTATAGTTTGAACCCAAAAATAACAAACATATATTGTTTTGCAAAATAAATCTTTTAATAATTCATAAAAATCATTTTAAAATGGCTTATTTTTCATCGGTACGACACGTGATCACAAACACGTCGATTTGGCTAACGTCGCTAGTATCTATAAACAAACCGGTATGATGTTTTTAGGCTTGCAATTAAACTGGATTTAATCTAATTTACTATTAAAATAAGAATTATATAGATAAAGGAAGGGGTTTTACAGAATCGTATAGTTCAGATTTACTTAAAGTAGATTCCAAAATGGTGTTTCAAAGTTTGTTTATAGGTACTAGTGACGTCATATATACCACGTGACAGCCACAAAGCGTTTTCGGGCGTAATTTTTCGTCCTAATTTTAAAATTCATTTTTCTCCCTTTTTATGGGATATTTGAAAAAAAAAGAAAAAATACAGGTATAATATCTTTTGCATAAGAATATTTTCAGCCAATAATTTTCTTTTAGTCAAATACCCTATTGCTTCGGATAATTGGATTAGAAGTATCCTGCATTAATTCAGACCTTATACCACAGCCTACAACTGCTCAAATAGTCATTATTCGAGTTCAATAACAGATTCCTATTGACTAAAATTATGCGTTTTGCGCCTTTATATGTACGTCATACTGTACGCGCTATTTCTTTATTGGAGTGCATAAAATAAACTTGGCGACTTTCAGACAACTTCAATTTTTTTTTCCTCGCCAAAGTTTTCCATATTTTTTAAAGCATTTTTGGGCTGGAACATCAATTGAAAATCCAATGTGTTCAAACGTTAGCTGTCACTTAGATGTCAAATTACCCCTTCTCCAAGAATTTTCAATTTTGGATCTCTTTCTCGTTAGTGGTAATATGAATTCAGTTTTTTCATATTATTTTGAAGTTTTGTTGTAATATTGAAAGACAGGTACTTTCATACAATTTAAGATTCCTTAAACATACAATCGAGGGAAAGGAGAAAAGATTTATTTTAGTTTTTTTTAATAATTTTAACTTGTGGTTCTGTTTTTCGTTTTTAAAAGCAATTACAATAGTATTTCTATAAATTGATTTTTTTCTGAAATCGTTAGGAAACAGGATTTTTTTTCTAAAAGAAAAATTAAAATAAGTAGAAGTTTAAATTTCTCCTTCTCTCGTCGATAATTTTTGACAGGAAATTAATTTAATTTTTTTTTTACTTTCTGCCTGATTTGGTGGATAAAATAAAATTTAAATAGTGAAAGATTAAAAAAAAAATGATAAGAAAGCCTTTTGGATATTATATAAACGTGTATTTTTAGCGTTAAAATCGAGCAGTCAATTAAATACTGCGTTATAAACAAAATTAAGGTAGAAAGTGAACGAACATTTAAGGCGTTATAAACAAGTAGCCGTTGTTACTGATTTTGTACTTCAATTATAATTTTATGTCAATGCGATAGCATATTTATCCTGTAAAAGGTTTTTCTGCAGCAACACTATCATCGTTATGAAACAACTTTTACAGGACTTACAAATTTATAATAATTTTATATAAAGGAGGCACATAATGCATTTATAGGTGTTTAAATCCCACTTTTTCCGTAACTTTTTTTATGTTGCTAATTGTTGATATACAGGGTGTTTGTAAAAGAATGTCCGAATTTCAAATTGTGACCTGACATAACACGCCTTGTGATTTCTTCTTTTGGGGCTTCGTAAAAGATCGAGTCTACGTTCCACCCCTACCCCACGTTTTACCAACCTTGAAAGGTAGAATTGCACAGGCTGTTGCTTCCATTACTCCGGACTTGCTGCAGACAGTATGGGAAGAATTGCATTTTCGTTTGGATGTGTGCCGTATCACCAAAGGCGCACACATTGAGCACTTATAGGAAAAACTAGGTTAGTTTTCCTTCCATGTCATGTATGATTTGTTATATTTAGTATAAAATAAACTCCTGTAATATACCATTAAAACTCGGACATTCTTTTACGGACACCCTGTATTTTAGATACATATCTTCATCATAATGTTTTATAAAAATATATTATAACACCCTGTACTATAAATAGGTCGTAATAGACTGAGAAGTCCAATCAGGTGAGAATTGAATTTATTTATCGTTGCATTATATCTACTCGAGGGCTATTGGCGATGACCTTGTAATTTAGAACCACAGTCAAGTGATGAGTCCTCACCTGAGTAGCACCAAATGCCTTTTTTTAGTAAGAAAGTCACATCGTTCGCTGCTTCGGACTTTGGAGCATATTTAACGTATACGCAGAGAGTAATCGTCGTTTTTTTGGCTACACAGGCCATTTATAGGTCATCAGTTATTTTGGAAATGCCCTTGCACGAAAATGGGACCTTTCGCATGCAAGGCATGCGCCTTACTAACCGAGCTCTCCAGCGTCCAAGAAGGTGAGGAAAAAGTTCTAAATTTAATACTAAAAAATATTTTTAACTGAACTTAGAACTTTTGATTTAATATTTAAAAAACTAAACTCCTCGGCGCAACAGCCCGTTAGAGGGCCAAGGCCTGCCGTGCCAATTCCAGCTTACGTGACCAAGGGCTCTGAAGTGCTATAGGCATATGTCCCGGTAAGGTGGTCAGCTTCACGTGGAACCCCCAGTGTTTAGTTCCCGAACATTCTTGGTACCCATTTTATCGACCCACTTAAGAGATGAAAGGATGGGTCAACCTCGTCTAATCCGGGATTCGATCCCCGGACCTGTGGCGTGGCAATGCGAAGCACTAACACTAAGCCACTGGGCCTTACTTAAAATAAACGATTATTAAGAAACTAGGTGGCACGCCCCCTTCTCGCTATCGCTGGCCAACCCCCGGGAACTGCTTGTGCAGTTCCCTTTGGATCGCTTTGCGATCCAGGCTCGCTTCGCTCGCTCACCGTTCATTGAAATATTTTAGTCTAGCCTTTGGTATCCTTTTAAAATAAAATAATAACAAATTAATGTTTTATAAAGTTATACGCCTGTGTTTTTTATTAACAATGGTGTTTGGTAGTTCAGTCAATCGAAATTATAAGGTAAACCTAAAGAAGCATGGGTTAACCTAAAGAATCGTGCCCGGCAAATTTACGTCAAATCTGGTAGCCCCGAAAATTGGTGTTATGGCAACCTTTGGCCGAAATTAGCAATTGCATTGCCAATTTCTAAATGTTAATCCATTTAAGTCTTAAATGTATATAATTTATTTTGAAGTTTTTTACACCAATCTTCTATCAATTATATGCTTAACGATTTTAAATAACTATTTACTTTTTAGCCTACTTTTCTTTTTTTAATTCGAAAGAATTAAAAAAATGAAAAAGTAGGTATTGACATGCGGTCGATGTCCGTCTGTCCGTCTGTCTGTCCGTACCCCCCTTCCAAAATCGGTTCTAATCATCGGATCTTAAAAATTCTTTTTTTGTTAGAAAGCTATAACCTCAGATACCCAACTTTCATACTTTTTGTCCGTCTGTCTGTACGTCCGGACGGACATAAATCTACTATCTGTCGGCGAATTTCCCATTGAATTAGCATTGAAATTCAATTTTGAGTCATTTAAATCACTGTAGGTATTGAAATGCGGTTGATTTCCAACTGTCTGTCTGTCCATCTGTCTGTCTGTTCGTATGTCTGTCTGTTCGTATGTCTGTCCGTCTGTCTGTCCGCCTGTCTGTCCGTTTGTCTGTCTGTCTGTACCCCCCTTCCAAAATCGGTTCTAATCATCGGATCTTAAAAATTCTTTTTTTGTTAGAAAGCTATGACCTCAGATACCCAACTTTCATACTTTTTGTCCGTCTGTCTGTACGTCCGGACGGACATAAATCTACTATCTGTCGGCGAATTTCCCATTGAATTAGCATTGAAATTCAATTTTGAGTCATTTAAATCACTGTAGGTATTGAAATGCGGTTGATCTCCATCTGTCTGTCTGTTCGTATGTCTGTCCGTCTGTCTGTCCGCCTGTCTGTCCGTTTGTCTGTCTGTCTGTACCCCCCTTCCAAAATCGGTTCTAATCATCGGATCTTAAAAATTCTTTTTTTGTTAGAAAGCTATGACCTCAGATACCCAACTTTCATACTTTTTTTCCGTCTGTCTGTACGTCCGGACGGACATAAATCTACTATCTGTCGGCGAATTTCCCATTGAATTAGCATTGAAATTCAATTTTGAGTCATTTAAATCACTGTTGCCAAATCAACAATGACATGAGAAACTTTATTTATTTAAATATATTTGAAGCAAAATAATATTTTCATGAATCAGTTTGGAATGACGTCATAAAATGTAGCACAATTTGATTCTTTGATTGTTCATTAATTATCTAACAAGAAAGCGGCAAGGCATACTTTTGCATACAATTATGCTTAGTTTTAATTTACATTTCTTATTTTTTTTAATGCAGTTTGGAGTTTCATTACTTTTGTTATTAATAAATATTTAATTATTCTTCGAACTACAAATAAATCGCGAGCAGACGATAAATAATATTTAATTAATTTGCGAAATAATATTAAGGAAAATAGTTGATTTTGGCTTTTAGAAGTTTAAATTATTAGCTGGATGCTGTGTTTCGATTTTTTTTTTCTAATCTGTATAAATCTAGTGTAGAAACGGCTGTTGATGATATTTACTGTAAGAACCTAGTTTTTTCCCGATTAGAACTTCAGTAAGTATTTAAGTATCAGGAAAGTAGGCTATTTTAGTTCTTTATGAACTTCTTGTTTTAAATAAATTCTTCGTCATTTTAAACGTTCCTCGTTTTCCATAAATCTGGTCTGCAATGTAATGAATTTTTCCTGTTACGTAAAAGTTTATTTTCTTTTAAATTTTTCAAAAATTAAAAAGAAAATATGCATTTCATTTTCATTTTTGAAATTTCAATTCGAGATGGCAACCATCTTCGCAATTGCCGGAGTTTGTTGTCATTTCGACTTGGCGAGAGTTTCTAATTTCGACTTGGCGAGAGTTTCTAATGGTCGCCAAATCCGGGCACGATTCTTTTGGTTAACCGAAGCATGTCCGGCAATTTGTTTTGCCAAATCTGGTAACCCCGAAAAATCAATTTTATGGCAACCCTTGGCGACAAGTTTTAGACGCAATCGCCAACAATCGCATTTTGGGCGAAGTTGTGAAAAATATGACAACGCTTCGCCGCTACTTGTAAAATTTCAATTATCCTTTGCAATCTACTAATTTCGTAGTGTTTTTAGTAAAAAAAAAGTATTTTCTATTTTACTGCCATATCGAACAACGTTTTGCACATAATATTTATGGTTATTTTTCATTTTTGGACTTTTTACAGCTATTCCTGAAATTGCCAATTCTTCGTAATCCATTAATTTCGTAGTGCTTTAAAAAAATGTATTCAATGTTTTTCTGGTGTATCAAACTATGTTTTGGACATAATATTTAAAGTTATTTTTTCCTTTTTCGCCTTTTTAAAACCATTCCTGAAAGTATACTTTTTTGTTGTTTTCAGTCGGCCATTTTGAAAATGGGAAATATTTTTGGTCACTTCAGTCGACCGTTTTGAAGGAAAGTCGCCAAATCCAGACAGGGTCCTTTAGATTAATCAATTATAATTTAACTTTTTATACATTAAACTCCCCTAATATTACGCATGTTTAAATTTAAACTTACTGATTATATCCTAAAGTTGTTGTTCTTTTGGCCTTATTGCAGTCATTCCCGAAATTGTCAATCCTTATTTCGTGGGGCTTTTCTCAAAAAAATATACATTCAATGTTTTTCTGCCGTATCGAACTATGGTTTTGTGCATAATATTTATAGTTATTTTTCCCTTTTTCAAGCCATTCCTGAAGAAACACTTTTTTGTTGTTTTCAGTCGACCATTTTGAAATTAGTAGTATTTTGGTTCATTTCGATTGTTGCCATTCCAGAGTTAGAAATATAAGGAAATTTGGGTGCCGTATAAGAGTATTATATATATAGATGTGTATCCTATCATCAACTATCCATCTTGCAGCGGCATCATATACTTAACGCTACAACATTGAACAACAACGGATTACATGCATAAATCGGTTGACAACCGAAACATAAGCAAAGTTGATCACAAACAGAAGCAAAACATAAGCACAAGTTATCCGCTAACGTAAGCAAAGTTGAAGAACTTATAAAATACTCACATGCACTTGGTCTGCTGCACAGTCTGCGTGAAATAGCCCTCCTGGGGTATCTGCACCACGTACTTCCACACCCCCTGGTAATTCCTCGCGAACGCCGGCGTCACGTACTCTTCTGACGCCGGACACGGCGTCGGCGGCAGATCCGCCGTATTGCGATCCGCGTGCGGCCGCCGCAGGCTGCTTTCGGACGCCATCATCGGGTCTTCTGCGGCAGGTTTGCGGCGTCGCGTCGCCGCTGTCAGGGTTTTGAGTGGGGAAGCGTCGCTGGCCATGAGTTTGAGGACTAGGGATAGGGCGTTGCTGCTTCCGGGCGACGCGCCGGTTAGGACTTGCATGACGTGGGCGAATGTGGAGGGTTCTTCTTCGCTGGAAGTGGAGAGTTTGGTTTTAGTTTTTTTTATTTATTTAGAATAAATTTATAAACACCCACAAAGTATGCAACGAGGCTTACAGAAGTAAGTAAAAGGACACAGCATTAAAAATTTAAATTGTAAATAAAATCAGAGGGAATGACAAAAGTCAATTCTTCACTTCAGATCAGAGAAAACCAGAACCATCTTATGGAAAGTCCTCCCAAGTTTCTTCTGTAGGCAGATATCTAATTTGCATGCAATTTGCAGAGCAGAAGAATGTATACTGTACGTCCTCTTCGCCATCACCAATCGCAACCCCCCTTAGACATCATACCAAATCTAAATAAATAAGTTGAGTTTCCATGACTTGTAAAAACTTGAGTTAATTTAAAATTTATTGAGAAATATCTTGCACTTTAAAGAATGTAAAACAGTCGGAAAGGATCTCCTTGTCCTGTGCTTTCGATGAAGGTATGCGGTGTTCCAGTCTACGGTAGCTTTCTCTTTAAAAACTAACTTCCAGTGGGATGTCGTAATACTCACATTAATTCAATTTCGCGTTTTGTAACTAGTTCCTAGTTGGTCCACTCTTCGTTACCAAAATAAACCCCTATTGCCAAGAATTAATTCGAATTGAATTTAGTTATTAGAATTTAAATTTAGGCATGGAATTTCTGACAATTTAGCCAATACAATAAATAACATGAAGGCAAGAGTTATATATGTGATGATATTTTTAAATTCTAAAAACTGCTAGTGGAAAACGATGCCTGTACCCATGTTAAATCAGAATGGGGGCTATTTTTGCTGGAGTACTATTTTTGCTGTACGGGCCATCTATAAGTCGGTAGTTATTTTGGCGAAGCCCTGACCCGAATCTGAGACCTTTTGTATTTAAGGCGAACGCCTCAACCGACTGCGCTCCCTTTCCTCTCTTCTATAGAATTCAATAGTCTTCTTCAGTGGCGCGACATCCCAGGATGGGCCCTGGCCTTCCTTAATAGTCCTTCCCAGGCCGACCTGTTCTTGGCCAACGACCTCCAGTTCTTCACTTTCAAAACTTTAAGGTCCCCTTCCAGGCAGTCGACCCACCTGAGTTTGGGTCTGCCTCTAACACGAGTAGCTATGGGCTTAGCAAGGCAGATCTTTTTTGTAGTCCTGCTGTCTTCCATTCGAACTACATGTCCAGCCCATTTTATTCGTTGGATTGCTATGTACTTGACTATGTCTGGTTCATTAAATCATTTGTATTTTTCTGAGTTTGTTCTTTTTCTCCAAAAATTTCCTTCCTTGCTTCCACCAAATATACTTCTCAAAATTCAATAGCCTAAGCCCATATTTAGATCTACACAGATTACATACTTAATCGAAGGGCCTCTTACTACAATATCCTTCAAAATCCTTCAAAACCAACTCACCTGAGAGACGAATCCTTGACAGCCCCTGGCCCCCCAGACGCCATATTGGCCAGTGTCCCCAGCAGTCCCAAAACTGTCTCTGCCATGCTTCCCCCACTGCTGTCAGAGTTAGCAGCATTTTGCGTTTCCTGTTGGGGCTCTGGGGCGTATTCCTGGGGTGCTTGGGTTGCAGGGGCGCTCATGGTAGAGGCCAGACTCTGGGCCACGGCGGTCATCAGGGCTATCGGGATCTTGTTGCCGGACATCATGCTTTGGAGGGAGCATAACCTGGTAGAAGATAGGCATGGTTGTATGAATAAGAATTTCTGCAAGAACTATGAGGATGGATATTTAGGTTTTAAGGCGCAAGGGCATCAAAGACCATACTGCACCAAACACTACACTGTTAAAAATTTTGGTGCAGATTGCACCGGAATCCTGGAACTTTCTAGCTGCCACCACTATTTGAAGCATAGATGCACCACTTTTGCGGTGTATCAAAGTTATGATTTTACCGCAAAATTGGTAAATTCACACTCCAAATAGTGGTGGCAGCTAGAAAGTTCCAGGATCTCGGTGCAATCTTGCGCTATAATTTTTAACAGTGTAGGTTATTCCAATCGATTAAAATGTACATGACACAACACAGTTAAAAACAATAAGAAATCTATAAATCAAACACTAGATTATTCCAATAAAAAGGTTAAAGTAAATTCATAAAAAAATTACACATAACATTTAAAAGCATACATCTAAATAAAAGAATAAAAAGATAATATCAAGTAAAAAGGAAAACAAGGCGTGATATGGCGGATGAGATAAAATGTGAGGGATAGATGGGTTTAAAATGTTTAAGCATGCTCAGTATACTACAAGAACTGGAATGAGCCGTACTTGTTACATTATATACTTACAGAATCTTATAAAGAACGAGTGGGCAGACATGCAAAGTATAAAAAATAGGTGTATGATGTCATGCCATTTTTTAAATATTTTTTTAATCGGATGGTTAGAACGGAAGTTAAAACAGACCGTCAAAGGACAGATACAGAGGCTGACGGAAAAGTGTACAGACGAACTGACAGAAAGTCTGAAAGTTAGAATTATAACATCGGAGACACAACAAACTATTGTTTGTTATGTGCTTTGATGGTCTGTTAACTTTCGTTCTAACCGTTCGATTAAAAAAAAAACAATTGGAAAGAGATACCAATTTTTTTCAGGTGGAATCGGACGGTCAGAACAGATGTTTAAACAGATTGTTAAAAGACATATGGACGAGAAAACGTAAATATGGACACCAGACACCTAACATTTAAATATTAAATCGGGCGCTTAGAATGGAATTGTAAAGGGTGTACATGCAAACAGGCGGAGAGAAATCTCCACAATACCTACTTCCAAATTTTTTTTAAATCTTTCGAATTAAAAATAAAAGAAAGTAGGACACAAAAAAATAGCTGAATAAATAAGTAACAACAGCAAAGAAAGAAATAGCCAGCTGTTAGACCCTGTAAGTATTTACCACCAATAAACAATCTTTTCAACTTACAATCCACCAGCTCCTCCTTCACAGTTCTGCCTAGCCGTTGTCACATTATCCAGTAAATTTTCCAGGACATCCGGATGTCCTGTAATATTTTCTGGAGCTGTTTCTTGGACAGACCTTCTGGTCCTGTGTGGTCTCGTGTAGCCCTGGATTCCTGGCTGCTTGTAAGGAGAATAAGGGGTCTGGTCGGAGATCTTGGACACCTTGGGTATCTTTGGGTCGTTCTTGAGGTAAGGCAGAGCTTTGGATAGGAAGACCAGCGTCTTGTTCTTGATCAGTTCGCTGTGTTGAGAAATAATATAGGATTCAATTGCACAGAATGTTGGAACACTTAATGAAATCACATATGAAGAGTACAGGGGAAGAACCGCTTTATTTTTTAGGAGTAGTTCCGCAACTGTATCTGCTTGGCGGACATTGGCGACAGGAGACCGGTTTTCCTTTCGGTTCTTCTTTCGCGGTACAAACGTGTGACTCGTGTCCGCTGATCTCTGGCGTAAATCAGGGTTGCCGCGAGAGAAAAACAAAGTGAGTAACCGATTTCCTCACACCAGTTTAGGCGATGACTCGCTTTCATCGCCAAAGAGGCCTGATGAGGAAAGTTTTCGACGAAATTAAGCGGTTTTTCCCCCTGTACTCTTCATATGGTTTGTCATAAACCGTGTAGTAAAATAACTCATGTTTAAAGTTTTTGAGTAAAAAGCATATTACACCAGCGAGATATTTATCTAACTCTCAAATCTACAACGCAAAACTCAAAAGTTGTATAAAATCTGCCGTCTGTTATGGAAGTTAAGGTTGAAGAAAGTATTTTCAAATCGTCAAAACCCAGTTGATCCAACCTAGTATTTGAACCAATCAGATGCATATATTACTGCTTTCGTCACAGCGAAAACATTCTACGTCATTTTAAGTGGGATTGTCAGTCCCATAGAGCTAATGCATTAGTTTTGGAATCACAATTTACACAGAAGTATTGCATTGACATGTAATCAATTTTTCCCCATGTATGGGAATCAACATAACATCGAAATGAAAAAAATTTGAAACGAAAATGTTATCTAGTTATTGATTTTTATAATTTTTAAAGTTATAAAATGCCAAAAATATACAGCAGATGGCGACACTATTCTAAAACTTTATCAATTGATAATTAAATAACCGGATGTTATCTTTTCAATTTTGTTTTAAATTGATGCTTTGATGATTCCCACACCTGGTGAAAATGGGATAACATATGGCAAAGCAATTTTTCTTGCATGTGATTCAAAAACTAATGCATTAGCTCTTTGGGACTGACAGTCCCTCTTTAAGCATGGATAATTCAGCCAACTTTGATAGGCAAATATAAATTTAAACCAAACATGAGGAAGAAGATCTATTCCTAACTGTCGGAAAATACAATATGGGAGCAACTGTTCATTCAACGCCTCAATTCTAAAATTTAGCCTCAAGTCCTTACCAAGTAAAGTGAACTATGTTTCTAGTCAGAGGCAATTAGACCGCACTGACTCCTCATTTCATGAACCAATTTCAAATTATAAAAAATGAGTCAGTTCACTACTATTTATGACGATCCATTTGACATTGCTCGCGGCCTACTCGACTACTAAGGCCGAAGAAGCTTTCCCAAACAAGCTCGGGGACGGGAAATTTTGACGTCATAGTTCCGAGTGACGTTGTTCCGAAGATGAAGACAACCTGTCTCGAAACCTGTTCGGAACCACTCGTTCACGGCTGACCACAATTTTAGGGTTCCGAATGCGTCCGAACTAGTTTCTCGATCTTCGGCACTAGGAACAGTGACGTCGAAATTTCCGTCTACGCTCATGTTTAGGAGAGCTTCTCTGGCCTTGTTATTGAAGTTGGCCGTGCATTGCTACAAAATTACTTCAAATCTAAAAACAACCATTCCGAGTTTTCACTATATTTAAAAAAAACGGTAAATTACTCACAAAGGATAAGGCTGTCCGCTAAACTCCTGTCCCATAGGATTCAATGGTATGAAACCTTTATTGAGATCTCCACACAGGGTATACTTCGGTGAAGGCCTCTTACTGTGATACCCTTCCCCAGTACTACATGATACAGTGGACATCATATAGGGAGGCTTTCGGACTGTTGGCGGCCTCATGAATCGAGACGGGGCCTCTTCGAACGCGTAGAACCCTTCCTGCTCACCCCTCTGGGCATTGCAGATGATAAAGTTGAGGAGAAGGGTTGGGAGTAAATGTAGGAGAACGATCTGAAAGAGAGAAAAGGTGGGATTTAGCATGGCCTACTCAACTTTAAGGTCACAGAAGCTCTTCGTGACGTCACGCTATCCATTATGGTTCGAATTGTCGGAAAAAGTACGAAAACTAAAGTGCCGACTATACACTCTTAAAACAAAAGAGTGAAATTCACTCCTATAGGAGAAGTGCATTTTCGGCACCGGAAAGGAGTGGAAATTAACTCAGACTGAGTTAAAACCGCTCGTTTTAAGAGTGTAGGACGCAGATTGTTTTCTTTTATTTCTTTTACCCACTCCGAAAAAAAGTGAAATTCACTCCTATAGGAGAAGCGCATTTTCGGCACGGAAAGGAGTGGAAATTAACTCAGACTGAGTTAAAACCGCTCGTTTGTTTTAAGAGTTTACTTTTCAGGTTCCGAACAGATTTCGTTCCTCTCTTTCGGATAGCTGACAACCAGGCGGATAATATGACATAACAGAGAGCTTTACTGGCCTTAACAGTTAAGTCGGCCGTGGTTTTAGAATCGTGATGATATCGTTTAAAAAAATATTTTTTAGTGTTCTGAAAGAATGGTTGAAGTGTCTGACACAAAAGCCAGAAAGGGTTATAATGCTGCACTTCAACAGAGTTATACACACGATTAAAATAATGCATTTAAAGTAATAATAAATTTAAAAAAAATTTAATATATGAATATCATGTTTTTTTAGGATACAAGACAAAATTAGTAAAAACTGCTTTTCCAATTTTTATTGAAACTTGTAAATGTACTCAATACTTAAAGACAAAAAAAATGTAATTCCACTTTTTTGAACTAGTTAAAAATCAGAAAAGCATTCTCTATTTACCCCTTAGGTTTGAATTTCTAGGGTTTACTTAGTCTGAGAATTCTACAAAGAATTGCATTCAAATTAATATAAACGCGTTTTTACACAACATATTTTGTAGTAATAACACTAGCAAATAATCATATGTTCGAGCGACGGATTTAACTTGCAGACAATTTCTCCATGCAATAAAGTTTACTATTCCCAGGATGAGAAAGTAAAACTTAAAACATTATTTACGCTACTATTTTATCTCTTTATATAATCCACACATTTGGTTGCAAGTAAACTACTTTTCCAAATTGCAATTTTAAGTTTAGGCTAATACCGCATTTAACCTTCTATCTAAAGTTCCATGAACTTAGAAATATCATTTGCCTTAATTCGTTTTTGTCCTTAAACACATCTCTTACCTAAAACACAAAAGAAGGCGATTCAAAATATTGGGGAGACTGGGGAGAAGTGTGCATAAAATCAAGCCATGTTTCTTAACAAATAGGCCACTTAATTATGGGCGCAGAATTAGTCACAGACGTTTTCCTAATTAAGGATTTAAAGGACCTTTAGGAATGACGATACTGCGCTTTGGTAAACTTAAATGGAGACTTTTATAGCTGAGAAAGTCACGCGACTTTCTCAGTACACGAGTTATATATGTATAGTCGTTTTTAGTTTTACTTTCTCATCCTGGGAATAGTAAACTTTATTGCATGGAGAAATTGTCTGCGAGTTAAATCCGTCGCTTGCACATACGATTATTTGCTAGTGTTATTACTACAAAATATATTGTGTAAAAATGCGTTTATGTTAATTTGAATGCAATTCTTTGTAGAATTCTCAGACTAAGTAAATCCCAGAAATACAAACCTACCAGGGGTAAATGGAGAATGCTTTTCAGATTTTTAACTGGTTCAAAAAAGTATTCACTACATAGGGTAACGAGTACAGTGATTGGCACCCTCACAGTGATTGGCCCCCTCATTCATTATTGAAAACAATAAGATGTTAAAGCCCAAAATCTTGTTGCCGACATGACAAACGTAAATGGAGCGAATTTTAAAAACCTTTGTTACATCTATTTTGGGCTTTAACATCTTATTATTTTCAATAATGAATGAGGGGGCCAATCACTGTACTCGTTACCCAATATAGCGACTTTCTCAGAGAATTTTTTTATAATTTTAAAGAATTGAGGTGCTTACAAGTTTCAAATATTCTATAACGGAAGTATTTTTTTGAAATATGACTTTTGTATAAGATATACGGAGAGAAACTATGTCAGAAACTAGGGGTGTGTTACACAACTTTCATTCCCTCCTGAACGTGTAGAAAACACAAAATCTCCATTTGGGATTTGCGACTCGATCGCAATATTTCCCTTACTTAATATTTCATATATTAAGTCTCTGAAAGTAATAAATATAAATATTTTTTCGCATTAATACTTATTAAAAATCAGTTATAATTATGTGTATAGTTAATTATGAATGCCAATTATTATGTTAAATTATGCAATTGAAAAAGCAATGGATTTAGAATATAAATTTTCTTTCGTTGTTATGGCAAATATTCAAATATTAGTGATAAACTGTCAATCGTAAGAGTCTTTCTCACTGAAATTAGCCGTTCATCTGTTTTGACCGAAACAGTCACCTTTGCCATTTTACTATTAGAAACTAAAAAAACTCCTCGGCGCAACAGCCCATTAGTGGGCCAAGGCCTGCCGTGCCCATTTCAGCTTTCGTGAACTTCGGCTCTGGGGTGTTAAGTATATGTCCCGGTAAGGTGGTCAGTCTCACTTGGAACCCCCAGTATTTAGTTCCCAAGCATGCTTGGTACCCATTTTATCGACCCACTTAAAGGATGGGCCAACCTCACCCAATCCGGGATTCGATCCCCGGACCTGTGGCGTGGCAATGCGAAGCACTACCACTAAGCCACTGTCCCCTTTTACTATATTAGAATACCGGTTTATTATGTGTACGTCGTTGAGGAAACTATTCTAAACACCATATTGATTATATTACTCCACTCTTTTAGAATAAACATACCAAGGAATAAAGTTAGCCACATTTAATTCAAGATTTAGAGTTTTAAGAACAAGTTTATTCAAAAGCCTAATTAAATTGGACATTTTTCACTATGTGGGACGTGTGTGGATTTGAAACTTAGAAATGTTTAATTAGATGTAGGATTCGCTAATTCGACTGTTTTGTTTATTTTGAAGTTTACAACTTGGGACTAAACAATTGGGTGGATGACTGAGTGTGCAACTGGCTCTTAGGACCGCTTCCCACATACGATGTCAAAATGTTTAAGGGGATACGGTACCCAAAACATTATTTCTAGTTTAGTTTAGTTCAGTTAGAATTATCGTCGCACTAGAGCTACACGAGGGCTATTGGCGACGGGCGTTATATATTAGAACCACAGTCAAGTGACGAGCCGACACCCGAGTAGGCACCCAACGCAACCGTTAAGGGCGACATCGTACGCAGCGTTAGGACTTTGATCGATATTTAACGTGCACTCCTTCTACACGGGGTATTATTGGTCGGACATTTTTGGCTGCACGGGCCGTTTATAGGTCGGCAGTTATTTTGGTGATGCCCGGACCCGAACCTGGACCTTTCGCATGCTAGGCGGACGCCTAACCGACTGGACTCCCCAGCCCTATATTATTTCTAAAAAATAATAACATAAACATGTAAATTATAGTGGTTTTATATACTGTTCATTCTAAATAAACATTTTCTAGCAATAAAAACAAATATTTACAAGTAGTTTTTCATTTTTTTTTAAAGTCAAAATTTTGAACTTTTTTTAAACGCTACTTTTCTTTCAATTTTGAGAATAACTCCACCAAACTTTATAGTTTGTTTTTAGAACTATTTGTTCAAGAACTGTGCATGGATTTAAAAATTTAAAATGTGAGCTACAGTTAAAAAGTAACATGCATTTATACTGAAAATCTCAAAAAATCACAAAAACAATTACAAATTACTGAATTCAACATTTTTAAAAAAACAACTATACATAGTAGACCTTATTCCATGCACAATTATATGCACCATTTATATAAGAACACAGGTTAAAAATTTCAAAATTCTAACTTAATTAGCAAAAAAGCCCATTAAACACAAGAATTGAAAAAACGCGAAACAGATAAAACAGGTTGAAAGCAGACGAAATACGTATTCAAACTTATAGGAATGACTCCAGAAAATATTTAATTTTTTTTACAGAATATATCATTACGAAACTTTCAGTAAATGTTCAGAAAGATGAATAATAATAAATAAAAACTGAAAAAATCGATATTTTGACCAATTTTTGGGTACCGTATCCCCTTAAAATGAAGTAAACATTTAATTCTTTTAAAGATTTTTTGAAAAATCAATAATCATTTAATAAGTGAGATTCTTTGCAAGGGATTGTAAAAAATAAATTTATATAAGCATTTAGTTGAAAAGTTTTAAAATTACAAATATTCCCAGACGTTTTTAACAATATATGTAACTAGGGCGCAAATAAAATTTTTTTTAAACCCGCGGTGAAATAATTTCAAGGAGAATGTTTTTTTACTTGTGCCTCGTATACATTTTTTTTATAACCACATGAGGAATATAGATGATGTATAAACCAATCAAGGCACTGTATCTGTTTATCCAGCAACTCACAATTAATTTTTCTACAAAATTTTTTTGTTAATTTTTTTTAATGTTTTGAGGAGATTTTACAGTCATTTTCTACCATAAAGGAATTTTTTAAAAGAAATAAAAAAAACTTAAATGCAATTTAGTTTACAAAAAAAGTTGTTACATTGAGCAAAAAAAAAACCCCGTTGTCTCTCAGAGGGATGCATAAAATAGCATAAAATAGGCATAAAATGCATTAAATATGCATAAAATAGGTTTAAAATAAATATAACAGGGTGAACAAATTACTATCACGTACGTGTGTTTAAAAGTTGCTTTTATGCAAAAGTTTCTTAAAAAATCCCTCAAGGGGGAATGGGCGCGCTGAACTGCGGGTCTCCAAACTCAAGTGCATCAGTGTTAATCCAATGGCGAAAAAACTATTTTCTCTGCTACATTTCTCCGGCTGTATTGAATATTTTTACAAACGGTTTTTTTAATAATAAATGTCAGTAACTTACAGGTCTCTATCTTCCCAGTTTTTGAAATTGCTTCGAATATTTTCTGTAAAATTATTTATTGAAAATTTAAAAAAAATATTCGAACCCATTTCAAAAAGTGGGAGGGTCGGGGACCTGTAAGTAAGCTACATTTATTGCCTAAAAAATCCGCTTGTAAAAATATTCAATACAGCCGGAGAAATGTGGCAGAGAAAATATTTTTTTCTCCATAGGATTAACACTGATGCACTTTGCTTTGGAGACCCGCGGTCCAGCGCACCCATTCCCCCTTAAGGCGAGATGATTGAGTTGAAAAAAAAGGCATTTTTTAGCATGGTATAATAAAAAAAAAAGTATACGTTATGAAGTAACCATATTCATGAATGATATGTATTACGTGATCTACAGTTTCAATACGCACGCCATAAGAAAAACAATGGCACGTGTGGCGAACAATAGCAAAATAGAAAAAAAACAGAAAATGGTTGTTGTTTTTCCAGATCGCCAAACACAATAGAAAATTTCGCCAAACCTTTCCCAAAGTGAAGTAGTTAGCTTTTACATAAAACGTTTTTATATAACTCTTCACTCTTGGAAAAAAAATACTACACATCCTTTATGTTAACATATTTTTCAAACATTTATATATTTAGAAGTATGTTTTGAAAGTATTTTTGAAGAAAATATTTTAAATTTGATGAGGTTCACGTCAATTTAGTAGAATTTGAGGTTTTTAGCGATAAAAATACGCATTTTTTGTATGTGCTATGAATAAACAAATAAACTGTTTTTTTGTGATTAAGGGGGAATAGGCGCGCTGGACAGCGGGTCTCCCAAACTCAAGTGCCTCAGTGTTTATCCAATGGGGAAAAACTATTTTTTCTGCCACATTTCTCCGGCTTTATTGAATATTTTTACAAGCGGATTTTTTAATAATAAATGTAGATAACTTACAGGTATCTATCTTCCCACTTTTTGAAATTGCTTCGAAAATTTCGTGTAAAAATATTTATTGAAAATTTAAAAAAAATATTCGACACAATTTCAAAAAGTGGGATTGTCGGGACCTGTAAGTCAGCTACATTTATTACATAGAAAACAGTTTGTAAAAATATTCAATACAGCCGGAGAAATGTGGCAGAGAAAATAATTTTTTTTTCTATTTGATTAACACTGAGGCACTTTGGTTTAGAGACCCGCGGTCCAGCAGGCTCATTTACACTAATATTATTATTTTTTAAATCATTTCCGTTAAAACTGTCTGCGAATTTTTTTTAAAAAATGTCTTTTGATAAACTATTTTATTATTATGACTTGACATTTGATGCACCTATATGTATTTTCAAAATGTATTTCCAAAATTTTTTCTGCAGTAAATTTATAAGACATCATAAGTTAGAATGGAATATCAATCACAAAAAACTAACAGCTTCTTTTTTTATTCATAGCAGACAAAAAAAATGTATTTTTCCACTAAAAAACTCCTACTGAATTGACGTGACTCTCAGCAAATTTTCAACACTATTTTATTTTTCAAAATTACTTGCAAAATATATTTCAAAATATATAATGGTTTGAAAAATATGTTAACATAAGGAATATATAAAAAAATTTTCAAGAGTGAAAAGTCTGCGAAATTTAAACAATTTTTAGATAAACTATTTTATTATGATGAATTGACATTTGATGCAGTTATATGTATTTTCAAAATGTGCACTCCAGCGGGATCATTCCTCTTAAACACCAAAGTACCGATTTCTCGCCAAATATAGTAACCCCATCCAAAAGGGTGGTCATACAGGTGAAAGACATAAAGGTGAGGAATTCTTTCCTTCTTCCGGAGGTTTTGGCCTTGACTCACCATGACCCGCATAGCAGACGATAAAAAAAAGGAACATTCTAAGGCAAGTAGAAAGTGTTCCTACTTCCTAACATACTAAGCAAACGATTTAGAACAGTATTTTTTACAAGTATTTTTCGGTTTATGTGAGCCGTTTATAATAAAATGTTTTTAGAGCAAAGCTTCTTTGCAGAACTCCAATTATCCGAAGCAATTGGGAAATAACCACATTCTGATGTTCAGATAATTGGAGTTAATTTGGAAAAAAAATATTTATTCTAACTCTCTTTGGGAGGTAGAAAGTGGTCGTACTTTCTAACATACTAAGCAAACGATTTAGAACAGTATTTATTACAAGTATTTTTCTGTTTATGTGAGTCGATTATAATAAAACGTTATTACAGTAGAACCAATTATCCGGAGCAATTTTAAATTAACCACATTCGGATAATCAGAACTTCCTAACATACTAAGCAAACGATTTAAAACAGAATTTTTTACAAGTATTTTTCTGCTTGCGTGAGCCGTTTATCATAAAATGTTCTTAAAGTAGAACTCCAACTATCCGAAGCAATTGGGAACTAACCACATTCGGATAATAAGAAATTCGGAAAAAAATGTATATTCAATCAATTTTTAATGTATTTTTGGGCTATGCGATTATGTAGTTCTAGTTTCAGTCGTCATCAACCCAACCCAAACTAAAGTGTAATGTGCTGTTTTGGAAATTTGAGTTACAGATTTTCGCAAGAGATTTTTTAAATTAGAATTATATTAAAATATTGGTTTCACAAGAGTTTGTATGCGACATATAAACTTTTATACCAGCCCTATTTGTTACAGTTCGTCTCTGTTGGATGTGATGCCAATTAGTAATTTATTTTTTGTCGGTTCAAAAAAAATTTTTTCTAGACTTGACATCCAACAAAGACAAGCAATAACACATAGCCGAGTGTTATTATATTTTGAAATTCGGTTAATCAGCAATAATTAGAGTTCTACAATTAAAATTTTAACTTACTTTAGGTATTACAAAAAAAAATCAAAGGATAAATTTTTTTCAGATATAGGTAGTAAAAAGTGTGTATACATTGTAAACAATAGTTCCGTTGTTATAAACTAGAAGTGTGTAACACTACACAAATTTCAATTAACAATCAATAAATACATACATTCAAAGGTAATTACATACCATTTAAGAAAATTTCAATAACATAAAAACTAAAAAGTGCTATGACAGCTAAATTTTTTCTCATTCAAGTCCGTAGGTCTTTTAGTTCGAGCTGTAGATGGTTTAAGGACAAAGAAAGTGGACTGATGTTCAGAAACCACTTTTTCGGTAACAGCACCCTCCAAAACGTGTAGAAAAACATAAAATTTCAACTAAGAATTTTTGACCCCCATTGCAATACTTGCATTGCCTTATATTTCATATTTGGTAATTAGAGGTGTCCGTCTCATAAGCCCAAGTTTGCGGGTTTAAGCCCCGGCTGAGGAGTCAGATTTTCTGGATGGTAAAATCGCGGGCACGCATGTCATACACTGTTAAAAATTTTGTGCTTGGTTTCACCATGATGTTGGTTCCTAGTAGCTGCAACGGCTGAATGGTGAAACGTTCCACCATATTTTTGGTATTCGGTTGAACCATTTCTCAGGTTTTTGTTTCCAAATCCAGAAAAATGGTTCAACCAAACACCGAAAAAAAGGGGAAACATTTCACCATTCAGCCGTTGCAGCTACTAGGAACCAATATCATGGTGAAACCAACTAATATCATGGTGAAACCGAGCACCAAATTTTTAACAGTGTATGATTATGTGGCATGCAAAATATCTCTTGAGTACCCATTTGGCTTGAATTCTCTAAGCACAATTAAATCTCGGCATGCTTTAACATCCACAGAAAACTCAGATTCCTTGTAATCTGAGCATCGAAATTGGTAGCGAGAGTCGCCTAGATGGTGCCACAAAATAATGGTACCATCTACACTCTTAAAACAAAAGTGAAATCCACTCCTATAGGGGAAGTGCATTTTCGGCACCGGAAAGGAGTGGACATTTACTCACACTGAGTTAAAACCGCTCGTTTTAAAAGTGTAGGACATAGATTGTTTTATTTTATTTCTTTTACCCACTCCGCAAAAAGTTTGAAATCCACTCCTATATTGCAAGTGCATATTCGGCACGGAAAGGAGTGGAAATCAACTCAGACTGAGTTAAAACCGTTCGTTTGTTTTAAGAGTATAGGCGAGTACATTTTGGTGAATATGCAGAGTCTGAAAAAGCGCCAAAATCTAGCCCCATTGGAAACAAAGAGACAAAATATAAGTAAGTTTTTTAAAACGGACCTGGCACGAGAACAGAGCTTATTTTTTCGTTGCATAATTAGATTAAATGATTTTATCTTATTTAAAAAACTTTCTTCTCAATATTGAAAATATTTTCCATTTTCCCATAAAAAAAATACAAATTAAATTTATTTATAAGAACTATACAAACCATCCTTTCTTTTCAGTAAATTGGATTTTTAAATAGTTTGATTTTGTAGTAGTGAACTAAATTTAATTTAGATATATATATAGCGAAGTAGCAATACACTAAATCAAATTAGAATGTAAAATTTTTGAAAATAAAAAAAAGAACAGCTTAGATTATTTTTAAATATTGTTTTTGTATTTTTCAACGTATAAAAATAATGGAGTAAAATCTTATTGATTTTTTCCTGATTTAATATGTTTTTGTTACAATGCAAATGCCATAAAGAACTAATACGAGGGCTGTTTTTTTTTCAACCTCCGATGGGCTGTAGCAAAAAGACGGGTCAAGATACCAAAAAGATTTTTTTACCAAAAGTCAAGTACAATACTATTTATTTCTCCACACAATCATCTTGGTGATTAAGGCATTTGTTATACCTGTAAACAAGCTTTGAAATACCCTCTTCGTAAAATGTAGCCGCCAATGATTAGGAGGGAGTTGTGACGGTTTCGTTTAAAAAAGTAAATTTGGAAGCTTTACGTCAATTTTTTTCTGTCCTCCAAGCCAATACTAGTCCATAATTCACTTATGGAAAACCTTTGAGTTTCCCTAAACACTTGGTCACACAACTCGTTGAACAATACCGTCTGTAGCGACAGACTTGCTTCCTTGGTCCCCTTCTTCATGAACATCAGTATTGTTCAGCGAGTTGACCAAGTGTTTAGGGAAACTCGAAGGTTTACCATAAGTGAATTATTGATAAGCATAGTGGCTTGGATTGTAGCGCTTCCAAGTTGACGTGGAGCTCAAAGAAACCGTCACAACTCCCTTCAAATCATTGGCGGCTACATTTTATGAAGAGGGTATTTCAAAGCTTGTTTACAGATATTGCAAATGCTTTAATCGTCAAGGTGATTATATGGAGAAATAAGCAGTATTGTACTTTACTTTTGGTAAAAAAAATCTTTTTGTATCTTGACCCGTCTTTTTGCTACAGCCCATCGGAGGTTGAAAAAAAAACAGCCCTCGTAATTAAATTGTCATTTTAAATCCAAGAGAATGGGGTACGAGATTTATGTGTTCTAAAACTAATTTTTTAAGAATTCTAAGGGGATTAAATTTTGAAATATAATTTTTTTAAGGGGGACCAGACCCCGAAAATTTTTCAAAAATGACATTTCAACGTTTTCAGTGTTTCTTAAAATATGAAATCTTAGCTTTTCAACGATATCCTACATTAAAAGTTTCGAGTACTGGAAGTATTTTTAATCTTATTTTTTAACAAACATTGTTAAGGTCAAATCCAGTCATGTTTTATAGGTGAGAAACCACTATTCTTTACTTTAAACGGTTATATCCCAAAACTTACTTTTTGAATGTTCATGTACCTTTTTCTCAAAATCTACTGTAAGTATCAGCATGAAGTTTTTTATACGTATTTAAGAAGTTTGTTTCTAAAAACCGCTGGAGCGATTTGACTATAAATATCTTACTTTTTTTCTTTTTAATATTATTGATTTTTTTTAGGTAAAAAAATATGTAGTTTCACTTTAAATAATTATAATTTAAAAACTAAACAAATTTTTTGAAAATGCCTCCATTAAAGTATAAACATCCATTTAACAACTGGTATAAATTTCGTTAAAAAGTATCAAATAGATTGTGAGAAAGAGGTACATAAAAAAGGTCATTTTAATATGGGCTTCAATGGAGGGCTCCGGTCCCCCTTAGATATCTAAAAAAAACACGAATTCTTCCTGAATTCGCAAGAAATAGTTTTTGCCCAACTGTTCATAAACCTGACATGGCAAATAGCCGAAAAATCAATAAATTACTGCCGTTATCCAATTATGCTTCATTAAGAGCCATTTAATTACTTGTTTTTGCATTGATATTTTTGTATTTGGGATAGGGATTTATTTTTTATTGGATATAAGCATAAAATACTTTTTGTTCAAAAAAGGTGTGTTATATTCGAAATGCATTTTATACGGAAATCACACACATAGGAATCACACAATGCGAGTGTTTTTATAGTATATTGTTTACGTTTATTTTTTTAGTGTTTTTGTTTTACAATTTGCACTTATTTATTATGTGGCCTGATCCGGATTGACAAAATGTTGTTTATAAAAATAATATATAGAGTTAATGGTGTTTTACGAGTTGAGTTTAAATATTAGCTTCCACACTACGTTTATAACGTAAAAAGTGGAAGATATTATAATCGTTCAGTCCGTCTGTATGTCTGTCCGCGTCTGTCACCCACTTTCATAGCCCAAACTACAAATGCTACGGACAAGTGTGATACGTCAAAAAATTCAGCGCATCGAAATTAGAATACATTGAAAATTTCAGAAAAGAATTCAAATTCGAAGTACTTCAATTATTTAAAAACTGCAAATTTTAATGCTCATTTAAAAAGCATAGGAAGTCATTTTTATTAGAATTTAATCACCATTGCCATTCGCAACAATCGCCCGAGAAACTTTAATTCTTTTAAACAATGAATTAAAATAAATTTATTTTTGCGACATCGATCAGTTTGAAATGACGTCAAATATATTTCACTACTCGATTCTTTGTACGTTGATATGAAATGTTTTTATTCTATTTAAAAGCGAGGAATATTACATATTTATTCTTTGATATATAAATTAATTTTTGCAAACGATAAGTAATAATTATTGAATTTTCGAAAGAAAATAAATGAAACCAGTCAAATTTAGCATGTAAATTTTTAATATAGAATTAATGCTGTGTCTGGCGCGTTTTTACCTGTTAAACACAAAAGTTGTGTGGAAGCGGGTTAAACGACAGATTCTTTTAAAACCTACTTGTTTTAATATGCTCTTTCATTTACAGCAACGATAAGAGTGGGTTAGGGTTAAGCCCCAACTAATGCCAATCGCTCCCAACTCAGCTGTTTCGGCACACAGTGTCAACAAACAGTCAAAATACTTGTCCAGTTGCAGTCCAGTACTCTTTACGTGGTAAAAGCAGAAAAAATTGTTTTTACTTTAAACAGCATATTTTTACAGAAATGTTTAAGGAAAATAACAGTACTTTTCCCCAAATACTTTTTTTTCAGTAAAATTAACGGATTTTTTTTACAGTGTACGCACTCCATTTTAAAAAGACGTTTGCAGCCTAAACTATTTAAACTTATCCGTTACCTAAACCCCTGAATTACATATATGTCATCCTATTAATAAAATTCGAGTACAGCACACATGACAGTACAGCATCGAGAAATAAATGCAATCGGGTCGAAAATTATTGTGCCGCAAAATAAAATTCCTCACATATTCTCTAAAATAAGGTCATATTGACTGATCGAGACATTAAAAGGCGATTTGGGCAACTTTTTTTCAACTGTTGGTGATTTTCTGCCAAAACTGCAAAATTTAATGCTCATTTAAAAAACATAGGAAGCCATTTTTTTAGAATTAAATCCCCATTGCCATTCGCAACAATCGCTCGAGAAACTTTAATTCTTTTACACAATAAATTAAAATAAATTTATTTTTGCTACATCGATCAGTTTGAAATAACGTCAAATATATTTCACAACGAGATTCTTTGTATGTTGATATGAAATATTTCCATTCTATTTATAAGGTCAAATTGATTGATCGTGACATTAAAAGGCGATTTGCGCGATTTTTTAAAAATTTGCTTGCCATTTTCTCGTAATTGAAATAAAATGATATGATCAATATAAAGAAAAACATCCAAAATTAGGTTCAAATCAATTACCTTTTTTGACAGTAGTTCAATCTCTGAGTATTTGTTTGAATACTTGTGGAAATGTGTGCATTTTGTTTGTAATTTGCATCCGGTATGCAATTCCTATTTTTTAAAGTTTTAAAACCAAGCAAATTAATTGATCAGTAACCTATTTTTTGGAAATGCGAAAACAAAATAGTAGAACTATAAACACCAACTTCATCCGGTTTGGTTTTCATAGCACTAGACATAAATATTTATTTTATTTGCCTTATCCGGTTTTAGTTTAATCATTAGTTTAAATCAATCAATCTATGATTAAAATGTGTAGATTGAGTATTGTTAAATAATAAGGTAATAAAAATCTATTTTTTAGCGTTTTGCACTTGGTTTATTACAAGTTCCTGATATATTTAGACTAAGTATTAAAGAAAAATAATTGACAGTGTATAATTTATGTAGCATGGCGTAATTATTAAAAACACTATAAAGTTTTGGACTTGATAATATACGTTTATATAATAATGTCATTTAGTACTTTTTTTGTTTTACGAAATGCAGTTAAATTTTATAAATACTCATGTATTCTTGAATTAATTCATCAATGTAATTGATAATCTAATAAATAAATAATCAAATTTACTAACGCGTAAATTTTCTTCTCGGCCTTACATTAAAATTATAATTTCTATTTTTTTTCTAATTTGCTAAAATTTCTTTCATTAGCCGAGTATTACAAATGACTCTACCGTACTTAACTTAAGTTCAGTATAAATTTATCAAATTAATAAATTTTTTAATATTATATGTGGTGCAGTCAGATGACAGGTTTATGAATTTACATCTTTCACAGAGAAATTATTTTTTAATAAATGTGTTGACCGCCAATAAATGAAAGAAAAGATAAACTACAAACTCTGCTTAAAAGTGATTGGAATAACTACCCAAATGGGAATCATTATAAATTTGGGAATGTTTCATAACCTTTTTTTTTCTTAAATCAGCTATATTTCATTTTACAGTCCCTGGACAAATTATTAGACGCACTGTATTTTTTTTATAGTAATTTTATGTTTTTTAAGAGTTTTCATGCAATAATGGTATATTTAAACTACAATATTATTGATTTTTATTTAAAAGAACTGATGTAGACTACATATTTATATTTATTTTAAGATAATTATGATTAATTATGATTAAGAATAATTTATATTAATTATTTATTATAAGATTATTTATGTGTGGAATCATCATCCTCAAATGCAGGAGACAGTACAGTCTTGCATTGATAGCATGCCGCGCAGAATTAAAGCTTTGATAGCTCTACAATATTGACTTTTACTAACATTAATTTCACTTTTCTTTAAAACTTAATAATTTTATGCTTTTCTAAATGAATGCTGTTTTATTTATGTCAAATAAATCGGTAATTGATTGGATAATATAAAAATAAAAAACAAATCAATTTAAAATAATAAAACGGTACAATATCACCCTGTAATTCATATTTTACATGAAATCTTGCAGTGCGTCTAATAATAACTGTATAAGGTGTGTTTCGTGATTTAGTAGGCTTTTTCAGGTTGCTTTTATAAAGCGATATATTTTTGTTCAAAATTGGTTTTCAATTATTTTTATATTTATTATTTCGCCAATTACGTTGCCAAACTCGCCAAATTATTATCCTTCTTTGATCAAAAACAACTAGGTAATGTCATTAAAACACTATTTTTTTTTCATAAAATATCTTTAATAGATGAATCATACATTCAAACCAACAAATTTTAGACTTAAATATTGCTTCAAAATTTTTTTGGTATTCTTTTTTAAACCTATTTTGAATCAATATCCTTCTTTTATCAACAAACAACTATATGCGGTCATTAGTTTAGTTTAGTTTGAATTATCGTCGCACTAGAGCTACACGAGGGCTATTGGCGACGGGGCGTCATATTTTAAAACCAGTCAAATGACGAGCCGACACCTGAGTAGGCACCCAACGCAACGGTTAAGGGCGACATCGTACGCAGTGTTAGGACTTTGGAGGGTATTTAACGTGCACTCCCTCTACCGGGGTATTATTTGTCGGACAGTTTTGGCTGCACGGACCATTTATAAGGTCGGTAGTTACTTGGGCGATGCCCGGACCCGAACCTGGGACCTTCCACATGCTAGGCGAGTGCCTAACCGACTGGGCTCCCCAGCCCCAGATGCGGTTATTAAAACGCCATATCATGTTTTTTCACTTAAAAATATCTTCAAACAATTTATCCTGCAATCATCCAAATTCTAGGCTTAACCTCTTGCGACCTGGGGTTCCCATTCGGGGAAATTTTTTAAAACCTCCCCACAACAAAATTAACATGCTAATTAGTTTCGAAATTGACCTGGTCCGATAGAAGAAGATCCGAAAATCACTTTTCAGCGTTTGATTACAGGTATCAGTCATTTATTTCTATAAAAAAATGGAAGTTGAACGAGGGTCAATACGATATTACAGTTCTTTAAAAATAACTTTTAACTAGCTCTGTCTTTAAACTTTTCAAAAAGTTATTTTAGTAGCAGTTTTTAATGCAAAATGCCTTTAAAATTAATGTTAAAATAAACTGTTTACTACAAATAAGTGACACGGCCTTTTTTTCCACATTTATAGCACACAAAAAATGTGTATTTTTAGAGCTTAAGGCGTGTCTCTCAATAACTATTAAACATAATTTTTTTAACAATAATTTTGCAAAACATACTTTTCTATAATAATAAAAGAAAGAGTCTGTGTTTGTCTTCGGATCGTAAAATACCTACTTATACTGCCCTCAGAAATTCGAAATTTTTAAGATAGATTCCCTTTAATACCAACGTGTGCACCTGAGGCTTAGTTTTTTCATATTTGTTCCATTTTAGAGAAAATTCGAATTTTCTGAAAAAAATACACCACTTTCGCTCAAATCCGATCATTTTTTCTCTTTCCTGATGCCATCGGCTGAAAAAATTAAATAAAACTTTTAACGAAAACATTTAAAATTCAAAATGTTTATTTTTTATTCTTTTGCCATTACTTTCAGAAACTAAATTCATTATTTGAAAAATAATTGACATGTTTCAAGTGACGTAATTCCGCCAGTCTTTATTCCCGGATTTTATTGTGGTTTTATTTGATGATTTTTTCATTGATTTTTCTGTTGACTGCATGTATGCATATAAAAGCAATAAATGTATAGTTAAGCTATTACTGAACTATGATGGTTAATAAAGGCCATCGCACTAGAGCTATTAGTGTTTTATGTCTATGTTTTCGCCAAATACGTTGCCAAACTTGCCAAATTATTAACTAAAATTCGCCAAATAGGCCATTTCTTTTATAAATAATTTATAAGCTGGTCGGTTGTTCGAAGGTCATTGTGTTAGAGCTGTATAATGGGTGTGGGTAGCTATATCTATTTTCTCGCCAAATTATTTCCCAAAACGCGCCAAATGAGCTAAAAGGTTTTATGTATTTATGAGGGAATTGTGATGACATTTGAAGAGCTTAGTGGAAGAACGTGCTAAGTGACATTTTTGAAAAAATTGAGATTTTCGTGTTAATGAACAGATTGTTCCCTCTTTCAAAGGGAACAAGATTCTCTTTTATAAATTTTAATTTAACTATACTTTTTACCTTCTGTAAGTGCCGTTTTTAACGTATCTAAAGGAAAGCGAAAAACTTTAAAGCTCATTTTCTCAGTTTCACCTTTTTGTCACTTAAGCACGTTCTTCCACTAAGCTCTTCATTTATGAGTGCATTTTATAGCGTATTTTTTTATTTTGGAATTTTAAGGCAATGAAACGGGATTTTATAATTTATAACGAGCGAAAACAATAATAAGTTTATGATCCTATGTAAATTTGCTAGTTAGTATATAGTTGTATGAAAAGAATGTTTATATTAAGAATATACGTGTAGGATTTTCTGGGGTCTTAAGAGGCTAATGTGTATTTCCCATTATGATTCCCAACCATGATATCAACAAGACGGTTAAGTCCCTCGGTTTTTTTTGTGATCTCGTTAGCCCAGTGACCAAAAGTACCGTGCGTCGTTCAGTGAGGGTGTGATCGGCTCACTGGGATTCGCTGGTTTGAACCAAATTTTTGAAAAAAAATTTCGAGGTTGATCATATCCTTTGATTTAAACTACGGAACAAATGACCAAAAATCTATAAGAAAATGCTCTTTAATCCTTTAATTCAAAACCAAATTCTAGTGTTAATGTATTTTACCATTGCAACGGTTGTGCAGTGAAATATTCCACCGTATTTCCAGGTTTTGGAAACAAAAACCTGAGAAATGGTTCAACCAATTGCCAAAAAAATTGATGAAATATTTCACCACGCAGCCGCTGCAGCTACTAGGAACTCTATTGTTAGTGAAACTATGCGCAAATTTTTTTAGTCTTAATGTGTATTTTCCATTATGATTCCCAACCATGATATCAACAAGACGGTAAAGTCCCCATAATGTTTGTGTTTTCGGTGGCCCAGTGACCACGAGCACGGTCGGTCAGTGATGGTGTGACCGGCATTGTCGGGGGAGAGTTCAACCGAGTCACGGTGCCGTGACACCAACTATCACAACAATGCGACGGACGCCGGCCGCCGTAGAGAAAGAAGAGTAATTTGTTTCTAAATAGTTCTTCTAAACCTGACCGAGGGTTCATATGAGAAATTTTCTCTTAGTATCTATTGGTGATTTTTGTGTATTATCAGTTCTTGAAATTTATAAGCCAATTAATGAAATTTAAACTCAACAGTGGTCAAAGTTCAGCCAAACTTATGGGCAGCCAAAAAAAAGTGTTCGTATAAACTTGAACCAGGTACATAGGAGAAAATTTCTCTTAGCAATACAAAACTATAAATAGATACTATCAGTTCTAAAAATTTATAAGCCAAATTGATGAAATTTAAACTGAACAGTGGTCAAAGTTCAGCCAAATTTATGTGCAGCCAAAAAAAAAGTGTTCGTATGAACCTGAACCAGGTTCATAGGAGAAAATTTCTCTTAGCAATACAAAACTACCAATATATATTATCTGTTCTAAAAAATTATAAGCCAAATTGAGGAAATTTAAACTGAAGAGTGGTTAAGGGTTCACCGAATATATATACGCCATACGAATATATATACCGCCATACCTCTCTTCAACGTTTATTTCGAAGAATTCCTTTATTTAATTTTTTAATAATTAGTTTCTGTTTCTGAACAGTGTTCTTTTAAACCTGCATCAGGTTCATAGCAGGTAATTTCTGCGTTTAATCTTGGTAACAGAAAACTGTCAATAAATACCATGATCAGTTTTTTAAATTTATAAGCCAATAATTCTACAAATACGCTTCAGAAACTTTCAATCGGGAAAATTATATTTATTTTAATACATAAACATGAAATCTATTTCTTTGAATCTGATAAGAATTTTAAAAACAAATGGTATCTGGTTACCGACTGTTTGTTATTTGCTGCAGTTTCAAATTTAATCAAAGCTATACGGACGTTTTTTAGCTTCCGCACTACGTTTATAACGTAAAAAGTGAAGGTATTATAATCTTCAGTCCGTCTGTCTGTCCGTCACCCACTTTCATAGCCCAAACTACAAATGCTACGGATAGGTGTGATACGTCAAAAAATTACGCGCATCGAAATTAGAATACATTGAAAATTTCAGAACAGAATTCGAAGTAATTCAATTATTTAAAAAACTGCAAAATTTAATGCTCATTTAAAAAGCATAGGAAGCCATTTTTATTAGAATTTAATCACCATTGCCATTCGCAACAATCCCCCAATAAACTTTAATTCTTTTAGACAATAAATTAAAATAAATTTATTTTTGCGACATTAATCAGTTTGAAATGACGTCAAATAAATTTCACTACGAGATTCTTTGTACGTTGATATGAAATCTTTTCATTCTATTTAAAAGCGAGGAATATTACATTTATTCTTTGAAATATAAATTAATTTTTGCAACGATAAGTAATAATTATTGAATTTTCGGAAAAAAAAATAAATGAAACTAGCCAAATTTAGTATGTAAATGTTTAATATAGAATATTAATGCTGTGCTTGTCGCCTTTTTACCTGTTAAACACAACTGTTGTGTGGAAGCGGGTTAAGTGACAGATTCTGTTACAAACCTACTTGTTTTCTTTTGTTATATACATATTTCAGAAAAATATACTTTAATATTTTTGAGTAAATTATGGTAATAGTATTTATTGATTCATCGAATCATAGAATAATTTGATTGTGAAAACATCGGGGAACATTTATTTATGGTATTTTATACAGAAATAAGAAAAAATTTCAAAATCCGTACTAATCATAAAAAAATAAATAAAATCGCAGGATTTTCAAAAAATTTAAATATTGAAAAATTTAACGCAAAAAATACCTTCCCCTACCTTTTTTTATAATCTTCGGCACGGCATGGGTATCTCTAATTTTTTTCCCAATTTAAGCTAGACAGATGATTACGGTGTCATTTGAGCCTAAATTATGTGTAAAGTAAGAGAGGTAATAAGTTTGACTTTGAACATGTAAAAACTTATAAGAAACACATATCTAAAAAGAATTAAAAATTCAAACCCATTAAAGACCCTTTTGAGAATTGAATTAATACCTTTATTAACCAAAAAAACGTTCTTTAAGTTTTTAAAATTCGTTTTTAATGTGAATTAATAATTCATCATTATTTGTCTTATATTTATATGAACAAAACCAGAAAACTCATTTTCGCAGTAACTTATCTTGAAAATAGCCTTAATAAAATAGTTATTAGATAAGTAAACCTTATGAATAAAGTGCCTTATTTTAGGTACATTTTTTAGTGACAATACCCAGAAATCCCCCTAAAGAAAAAAAATCACAATAAATTCCTTACCTGACCGGCTATCCCGTGCAGTCCCATGTTTTGTCAGGTCACACCAAAATTGTTGTGGAACCACAAACTTATTTTTTCTTATTCGATAGAACTCTTGGCGTGTGACGTCATCATCATCGGACCGAGACAGACAGCGCCCCCGAGTGTGGACTGCGCGAACTAGAGGTCGTCGACCGGTTGAGAGAAAGGCACCAAGAAAGTTATTAGAATGTGTCTTCCCCAACTGATTGGAGGTCAAGGATAAGTGTTATTAAATGGCTGGAATTATTGGAATTTTATTAGATGGGAAATTATTTTATGTTTTCGAAAGGCTCGTTAGACTCGAAATCATATTCTACTTGAATAAATTCAATAAATCGAAAATTTTAAACTGTAAAGTTTAGTTTGAATTATCGTCGCACTAGAGCTACACGAGGGCTATTGGCGACGGGCGTCGTATTTTCGAACCACAGTCAAGTAACGAGCCGACACCTGAGTATAGGCACCCAAGGGCGACATCGTACGCAGCGTTAGGACTTTGAAGGATATTTAACGTGCACTCCCTCCACACGGGGTATTATTTTCGGACATTTTTCGGCTGCACGGGCCGTTTATACGTCAGCAGTTATTTTGGCGATTCCCGGACCGGAACCAGGGACCTTCCGCCTGCTAGGCGAATGCCTAACCGACTGGGCTCCCCAGCCCCTTTAAACTGTAAAGATGGAGTGGTCTACTTAAAGCATAAAAATTAAAAAGTTCTTTCAGCCATAGGTTTATTTGTATTTACTTCCAGTGAATGGCAAAATTAAATGCATCTCCGTCTACAGCATTCAGAATTTTAGTTCCTGTTAAACAGTGAACGAGTAATTAGAGTACATAACTTATCTATAACGTTCATTATTTATACATAATTATTTCTAGGGGCAAATAGTACCAATGCTATGAACAGGTTTTACTATAAGGCAGGTGTCGAGAGCTTTAGCGAAGCGAAATAGCAATCGTTCTAGGTTCGTTTATTTTTTATTAGGCTATACTTTTTGCTACACGAAGAACTAGTAAGACAAATCTACTATATTGAAAACCACTGCCATAGAGTGTTAGAAACAGTTCTTTAAACCTACTGAAAAAAAAACTAGTTTCTAAAATGAACCGAAGAATGAATGAACCCCCGAAGTTAGTTAAACATTAATGCTTTAATATTTCAGCAAGTTTTGCATGAAAGTTAACGAAAATTGATAAATGGGAGTGTTGAAGGTGCTTAATAATTTAATGTCCAAAAAATTGTGTTTTGCCATCGGATTTAAAAAAAAAATCGGTGCTCACTTTTATATGTAAAACACCGCTTATAAAAATTTGCTACCGGAAAGCAGTTCTATTAAAAATGGGGCTGGGGAGCCCAGTCGGTTAGGTATTCGCCTAGCATGCGGAAGGTCCCAGGTTCGGATCCATGCATCGCCAAAATAACTGCCGACCTAAAAGCGGCCCGTGCAGCTAAAAATGTCTGACAAATAATACTCCGTGTGGCGGGAGTGCACGTTAAATATCCTTCAAAGTCCTAACGCGGCGTACGATGTCGCCCTTAACAGTTGCGTTGGGTGCCTATTCAGATGTCGGCTCGTCACTTGATTGTGGTTCTAAAATACGACGCCCGTCGCCAATAGCCTTCGTGTAACTCTAGTGTGACGATAATTCAAAACTAACATAACTATTGAAAAATATTCTAGCTATTGAAAAATGACGTAGCTCTTTAAATCTTTCCAATAGCAGCCGAAAAACAATTGCTGGATCATTTTTTTCCTGAAACTGCTCATAAATACTAAAATTTTTCTAGGATTTTGTTCAAAAGCTAAATATAGAGTTTCAGTTTGTTTAAAAGTACACAAAAAAATCTTCAAAATTTTATTATTTAGAAACAAGTTTTTCTTTTCTTTAAAAAAAATCTTCAAATTATTCTCAAAGAGTGATGTTTTATAAGCACTATAAAATGGTGGTTCTATCAAAAGAAAATATTCCTTTGATCCTTAAAAAGAAACCACAAAACTTTTAAAAGTTTCCTTTAGTGGTGGAGTAGAATCTAGATGAAAACTTATTTTTCTTCCTTAAATTTATAAGAAAATGATGAAAAACTAATCCCATCTCTGGAATTTTGTTTGAAAAGTAATTATGTGGAAAAACTTTTTGTTGCATTTCTGCTGCTTAAGAATATTTTTTGATCAAAAATAAAGTTTTAATATTTACTTTAGAACTTTTCTGTATTGATCAAATAGAATTCACGTAGAAATGAGCAATCATGTTTAGAAACTTCTAACAGAGTTTGTATGTTAAGTAAATTTGTTCAAAAAATGCTGTCATAGGAAAATATTATTAGAATGAACGTTTTATATAGTCTGGCTGCCCCAACTTGGCATCCCAAATATTTTGATTTTGGAACAGTCCACTTCGAAAAAAGGTAAGGAAGGTTTTGGTTTTGGGCAAGAGTTACTATGTTTGGCGATTCATTGCTTTTATGAACGCATATTTCTTTAAGGTTTAGAAACAGATTATCAATTGAAGGGTAGATCAAACTTGCATCGGGTTCTTTCTTATATCGATTAATGGTCAAGTCAAGATAACAAAGAAATACACATATAACCGCTACCAGCAATCAACAACAATCCTAACTGATAACTGATGTGTAGTTCTAGTGTGATACATTATTTACAATCGAACTCGTTTCTGTACGTTGTATAATGTATAGTATATGTATAAGCCAGCGGAATTTTTGGGATTTAATGAATATTACAATACCCTTAAAAATTTTCTTTCAAATGATCTAATGTATTCTGAATCTTTGCCGTTTAATGTCCACGTTTCTCCTCCATAAGCTACAATTGGTCTTTTAAGTTTAGTTTAGTTTTAATTATCGTCGCACTAGAGCTACACGAGGGCTATTGGCGAGGGGCGTCGTATTTTAGAACCACATTGGTCTTTTAAGTGTTTAATAAATAAGGAGTTTCGTCTTTCGTGAAAGCCATCTATTTTGGAATATTTTTTATTGGCATATAGAAAGCACAAGTTAATACATTTAAATTTTAAAATTATGATAAATACCAAGTTTTGAGTACATTTCTAAGAATATTTATGGATTGTTCTGAACAAAAAAGAACACGTTAGTATTAAAAAAATACTGGAAACTCGCTCTAGGGAGTATCGGTTTTATTATCAAACTTTGCAAATAACAAAGGCTAAGAAAAATTGAATGACCAAGTTTTATTATGTAGATATAATAAGAAATAGATGTTAAGGCGAATTCGATAGATACATGTGAAACAAAAAACCTAACGGGAACAAAATATTTGAATGGATATTAAACAAATAGTTCGATGCACATTTTAAAAAAAAAATCAATTTATTTTCTTAAATTTATCAAAAATTAGCTTTAGATATTGAAAAAAAAGCATAATGAACAATTATTGTAACGTAAAAGCAGAATAAAATACTTTATTAACAAGAAGTTCATAAAGAACTAAAATAGCCTACTTTCCTGTTACTTAAATACTTACTGAAGTTATAATCGGGAAAAAAAACTAGGTTCCTAAAGTAAATATCATCAACAGCCGTTTCTACACTAGATTTATACACATTAGAAAAAAAATCGAAACACAGCACCCAGCTATAATTTAAACTTCTAAAAGCCAAAATCAACTATTTTCCTTAATATTCTTTCGCAAATTAATTAAATATTATTTATCATCTGGTCGTGATTTATTTGTAGTTCGAAGAATAATTAAATATTTATTAATAACAAAAGTAATGAAACTACTCCGAACTGCATTAAAAAATAAGAAATGTAAATTAAAACTAAGCATAATTGCATGCAAAAGTATGCCTTGCCGCTTTCTTGGTAGATAAATAATGAATAATCAAAGAATCAAATTGTGCTACATTTTATGACGTCATTTCAAACTGATTCATGAAAATATTATTTTGCTTCAAATATGTTTAAATAAATAAAGTTTCTCATGCCATTGTTGATTTGGCAACAGTGATTTAAATGACTCAAAATTGAATTTCAATGCTAATTCAATGGGAAATTCGCCGACTGATAGTAGATTTATGTCCGTCCGGACGTACAGACAGACGGACAAAAAGTATGAAAGTTGGGTATCTGAGGTCATAGCTTTCTAACATAAAAAGGAATTTTTAAGATCCGATGGATAGAACCGATTTTGGAAAGGGGGGGGGGGTACGGACAGACAGACGGACAGACAGACAGACGGAAAGACAGACAGACATACGAACAGACAGACAGATGGACATCAACCGCATTTCAATACCTACAGTGATTTAAATGACTCAAAATTGAATTTAAATGCTAATTCAATGGGAAATTCGCCGACTGATAGTAGATTTATGTCCGTCCGGACGTACAGACAGACGGACAAAAGGTATGAAAGTTGGGTATCTGAGGTCATAGCTTTCTAACAAAAAAAGAATTTTTAAGATCCGATGGATAGAACTGATTTTGGAAGGGGGGTACGGACAGACAGACAGACAGACGGACATCGACCGCATGTCAATACCTACTTTTTAATTTTTTTAATTCTTTCGAATTAAAAAAAGAAAAGTAGGCTAAAAATATTCTCCTGGTATATAAAATTTCCTGCTACAATGTAACATGTGGCAATTTCTCTTTTCTAATATCTCTAAATCAATTACAGAATTAACTTTTATTCTATAAATTAAATATAAAATTAACTATTATTCAATGCATCCATTGAAAAATTATCTACCATCCTATGTTTAAAATTCTAAAAATTTCTATTATAATCTACGCAACCAATACACAAATACCTATTTTTCTTTGAACCAACTGCAAATTTATCCATTATTCTATGTGTCAAATGCGAACGTACCTATTATTACAAAAATATTCAAGTTGAACACAAAACTATATTTATGTAATAAAGTAACAAAACTATATGTATACATTACAAAACCATCCATTGTTTAGCCTACTTTTCTTTTTTTAATTCGAAAGAATTAAAAAAAATGAATAAGTAGGTATTGACATGCGGTCGATGTCCGTCTGTCTGTCTGTCCGTACCCCCCTTCCAAAATCGGTTCTATCCATCGGATCTTAAAAATTCTTTTTTTGTTAGAAAGCTATGACCTCAGATACCCAACTTTCATACTTTTTGTCCGTCTGTCTGTACGTCCGGACGGACATAAATCTACTATTTGTCGGCAAATTTCCCATTGAATTAGCATTGAAATTCAATTTTGAGACATTTAAATCACTGTAGGTATTGAAGTGCGGTTGATGTCCATCTGTCTGTCTGTTTGTATGTCTGTCTGTCTTTCCGTCTGTCTGTCCGTACCCCCCCCCCCTTCCAAAATCGGTTCTACCCATCGGATCTTAAAAATTCTTTTTTTGTTAGAAAGCTATGACCTCAGATACACAACTTTCATACTTTTTGTCCGTCTGTCTGTACGTCCGGACGGACATAAATCTACTACTAACTTTTGGCGAATTTCCCATTGAATTAGCATTTAAATTCAATTTTGAGTCATTTAAATCGCTGTAGGTATTGAAATGCGGTTGATGTCCATCTGTCTGTCTGTTCGTATGTCTGTCTGTCTTTCCGCCTGTCTGTCCGTTTGTCCGTATCCCTCTTCCAAAATCGGTTCTATCCCTCGGATCTTAAAAATTCTTTTTTTGTTATAAAGCTATGACCTCAGATACCCAACTTTCATACTTTTTGTCTGTCTGTCTGTACGTCCGGACGGACATAAATCTACTATCTTTCGGCGAATTTCCCATTGAATTAGCATTGAAATTCAATTTTGAGTCATTTAAATCACTGTTGCTAAATCAACAATGGCATGAGAAACTTTATTTATTTAAACATATTTGAAGCAAAATAATATTTTCATGAATCAGTTTGGAATGACGTCATAAAATGTAGCACAATTTGATTCTTTGATTCACGAGCTTCTGATTGATTCTTCTTGATTCTTCTTGATTCACTTCACTTCTTTCACGAGCAGATGATAAATAATATTTAATTAATTTGCGAAAGAATATTAAGGAAAATAGTTGATTTTGGCTTTTAGAAGTTTAAATTATAGCTGGGTGGTGTGTTTCGATTTTTTTTTCTAATGTGTATAAATCTAGTGTAGAAACGGCTGTTGATGATATTTACTTTAGGAACCTAGTTTTTTTTCCCCGATTAGAACTTCAGTAAGTATTTAAGTAACAGGAAAGTAGTCTATTTTAGTTCTTTATGAACTTCTTGTTATATATATAAATTACAAATTGGCCAGAACCTAAAAAGTTCAGATGAAATGCGTTATAATTTTTTTCAATAAACAGTCTCAACAGTTTCAATAAACAGTTAAGTTACAAACTGTACCATTTCATCATTATTTTTATGAACTTTCTTTTAACAATTGTTCTTCTGCTTTATTTCATTCGCAGTAACAACATCGGCAAAAAGATAAACACGCTACGGCAAAACTTTGGTTCAAAACTTCAATACTACTTACTACAGTATCTTTTTATGACTAGCGTCACCAAAAACAAAGTAATAAACGGTAAATTCGAACTCTGTTCATGTCAATAAAAAATGAACAACATTTTTAGTATTTATGCGTTGTACTTCATACCACGGGACTTAACTGCATCCGTACCGTTGCTTGAAATTGTCCATTATTCTGAAACAAGATTTAGAATATAAATGGCAACACAAATTTCGGGTCATAAAGCGGCCGTAAACGAAGTCAAATGGGCTTAAGTAATAGTCTAAAGCTTGTTTTGCAAAGTGGTTTCTACTTTCTTGCCAGAGCTTGGCGATATTTATTTTTTATATTCATTTTTGATCTTTTTATGTTCTATTTTTGAGCTTCAGAAGATCGAAACATTGTAAATAAGAACAGTTTTATGGTTTGTCACATGCTCAGAATATTCGTTAGGCAATTATAACAACAAAGGTAATTTAATCATGTGATACCGTGTGAATAAAAATAATTTACTACACGTGAAATTGGATTATTATAAGGACCTAATTTAGGTAATTAGAGCGTTTGTGGATTTTATGAATTGTGAATAATCGACTTTCTTGCATGGTTTAACCCTTAACGAGAAATTATTGTGTCGAAATTAATGATGAAAATTTATTCAGACGTAAAAGATGACTACGCCTTAGAACGAAGGCACTATAATTGATTTTGCAAATATTATTTCATTTCTTAAAATTTTATATCTTAATTTAGATTTTTAAAAGCCAACACTAATATTTTAAAAAAAAAAGTTTAATATGTTTACAACTTTAATTGAATGAGTTAAATCTTTATAAGTAGTATCAGTACCAAATATAAAAGCTTACTGATTAACTGATTCCAATATAACATTTGATGGTTTCCAATAGTAAAGTTCATTGTTATCGATTTTAAAAGATTATTTTTATAATCGTGTGCAAAAACTCTCGATTTTTCTCGAACTTTTTTTTAAACTCGTGAATTTATTTTACTCGGGTTTCGCCCTCGTGAAATTATATTATTCAACTCTTTTAAAAAAAGGCTAACATTGCCAAACAGTTGCATAAATAACTATTTATTAATTTTGCATATTTTAAGTTTCTGTAAATTTATATAAAGCTTGTTTTTTTAAGAATAAATTAAGACGCATTATTCATAATTAAAATAGTTTCCCAACCCTAATTATTATTTAATTATTTTTCTGTATCGGTATATTATAAGACATCAGTTACTTTTTATGAAGGTAAGATTTTCAAAAGACAAAAAGGGTTCAGTCGGTAATTATTCACTAATTAACTAATGATAATGAGTATTGATTGCTCGAAGCGGTCTAACTTTAATTAAGTAATTTAATGGGGTTTATAGTGATAAAAATGACACTTGAAAAATATTTTTTTAGATGTATAATACTTTAATTTGTACATTACACGAATGTTCATAAATTCGGGAAATGGATTTGTCAGCATATTTAACTTTTGAAAAAGTTGAAATCTTAAGAAACAAACTTTCAATTGCTATCTAGTTAAATTGCACTGCCTCTAACACTTTTAAAATTTACTTCTTACATTACTAACACTAACTACAATTTTACACCTCTAACACTTTTTTTACAAAGAGCGCCTAATTGCGTTTTTTATTCTTGGAATTATATATGGTTTGCATACTAGAAAAGTTTCTTGAAACGTTGACCAACAACGTCTCCGTTGTATTAACCTTCTACACAATAAATTTTTCATACAAATTACATTTATAATAAAAACAGGCACTTAACTAAGGAATGCCATCAAAATTTAAATGATGCATTACGGTTCAAATTCATTTAATTTTTTCTCTTCAATATCATCAAAATTTAAAACACACACACACATATCTATTTACTACGATTACGCTAACGGATCACCGACAATGCCTCTACCTTAACTTTTATCAATAACTCAACTTAAATTCAAGGTATGAGTGAGCGAAAAATTATAAAATTCCACACACTTTTATATAAAAAAAAATCTATAATGCTGCTAAAAGTCCCCCAAATAAAAGACAATCTATTTTACACTGGGCAAAGACATGAACTTTTTCTCACGTCTGAGAAATATATTCGTACGCTATTGATCAAGGGGACTTAAAAGATGTGGTAGCATTGGAAAACGAAAGCTAATTTCACTCTTTAACAACACGCATTTTTAAAGTTTATGTTTATATACTCTCTGGCCAAAAAAATAACCCCTAAAATTTTTTTTGCTTAAATCCAACAGTAGGATGCATTCTGTATGATGCGTTAAATTTGTTTCTTTAAAAAAAATTGATTTCACTTATTTAAGTACAGCTTTATTTCCAACTACGATTCCTTTGGTATGTTTTTTTTTCTAATTTTCTTATATAAAGAGTACAGGGGAAAAACCGCTTACTTTCGTAGAAAACCTTCCTCATCAGGCATTTTTTGGCTATGATAGCGAGTAATCGCCTAAACTGGTGTAAGGAAACCTGTTTCTCAATTTCTTGTGCATCTTTTTTCACTGCAACCCTGAAATTCAGTTCCGCGTTTTATTCAAAAGACTGTTCATCATCATGTTAAGCTTTAAAAATAAAGTACGATTGATTGACAATCACGAATTTTTCTAAAACAATTAAGAGAAATTTTAAGATTCGCAAATTAATTGAAAAGTCCTAAACCACGACTTTTCTACCTACCGAGATTCACGATTCCGACGCTTGGACCAAGCGAAGAAGAAAGAGAGAAACCGGTTTCCTGCCGCCAATGTCCGCCAAGTAGACACAATTACGGGTCGACTCCTAATAAATCAAGCGGTTCTTCCCCTGTACCCTTCATATGTACTTTTTCTAAAGATGCTGGATATATTATCAAGTTTTTAAGAACTGAAGATTATTCTATTTGAAAATAAACTTCTTAAAAAAATCGATAACAGACAAAATTTTATCCAATCAATAATATCCGTTTCAACCTTAACCGTAAGCCTAGTCTTGATTAGTCTTCCTGTGTGTAGTGTGTGTATGGCTCCCTGGAGAACATATAGGAATTACAAGGGGCTCAACGCGATTGAAGAACTTAGTGGAAGAAAGTGCTAAGTGACATTTTCGAAGAAATTGAGAGTTTTATGTCAATTAACACAGTATTTCATCCTTTAAAGATAACAAGATTTCCTACTTTCCATAAACTTTAATTTAAGTATGTTTTTTACCTTTTGCAAGTGCCGTTTTTAACGTATCTAAATGAAAACGAAAAACTTTCAAGCGCATTTTCTCGTTTTCACCTTTTTGTTACTTAGCACGTTCTTCCACTAAGCTCTTCAATTGAGGTTGACCTTTAAGACTAGAATTAGGAAAAAATTGTTGGCAATCAATCGGAGGGTGGAAAGTTGTGAAACATGCAGATATTTTCGGTTTTGGTGGATGTTCGAAACATAAATTTGTTTCTGAGAATTTAAGAATTATTTACGGAGAAATAATTGGAATTTTGTTGATGTTCGTTGTCTAAAAGCAGCGGCATACATGTAAAATAAGTCGACAGGGAAACTTTGATGTGGTAAAGACTCTTTTATTTAACAGTTAGACATCGGGAGAAGTTTGATTTGTCGTCTGCAGTCGACAAGAGAGTTTGACTGAATGCCCACAAAAATGGCGAAAAATCTCGAGCCCCGCTCCACTGACCAATCAGAGGATGAGAAAGTTTGAAAGATCAACTTTAAAAATGTGATGACTAAACAGTTTCTGTGGGAACGATTGATCTAGGCGACTGTTTGTCGCCGACAGGGTGTGGTTGGGATGTTAAAGTACTAAGTGATATTAAAGAAATATGAAAAAGATAATTTAAGTTATTAAGTTTCATTGGGGTACAAAATATAATATTTTGAGGGAGTTAAGTTATAATATATCATACATTCGAAGAGTACAAGGGAAAACCCCTTCATCGACAGAATATCTGCTCGTATCAGGCCTTTTTGGCGACGATAGCGAGTCATCGCATAAACTGGTGTAAATAACCTGGTTTTCACTTGGTTCTTCTCTTGTGGCAACCCTGATTCACACAAGACACGAGTCCCTTGCTTACACCGCAAGAGAAGAATCAAGGGTTAAACCACACCGGTTTTCTATCGCCAATGTCCGCCAAGCGCAGACCTGAATACGCGAAGATTCCTAGGCAATCAAGGGTTTCTTTCCCTGGACTCTTCATTTGAAGATAGATTAATCAAGTTCTCGGTATTTCAGATTCACCTATCATACAGATGAAGGCTGGAGAGCCCAGTCGGTTAAGCACTTTCCTCGGAAAAGAAAGGATCCAGGTTCGTTCCTGGGTATTGCCAAAAAACTGCCGATCAATTAGTGGCCTTTAAAGCCAAAAAGGCTGACGAATAATACAGTGTAGAGAGAGTGTACGCTAAATAAGCTTCGAAGTCCCGACGCCGTGTACGATGTCACCCTTTAAAAAGCGTTGGGTAACTTCCCTGGACAAATTATTCGACGCACTGCAAGATTTCATGTAAAATATTAATTACCGGGTGATATTGTACCGTTTTATTATTTTTAAATTAATTTGTTTTTTATTTTTAAATTATCCAATCAATTACCGATGTATTTGAAATAAATAAAACAGCATTAATTTAGACAAGCATAAGTTTATTAAGTTTTAAAGAAAAGTGAAATTAATGTTAGTGAAAGTCAATATTTAGTTGAGCCACCTTTAGCCGATATCAAAAGCTTTAATTCTAAGCGGCATGCTATCAATGCAAGACTGTACTGTCTCCTGTATTTGAGGATGATGATTCCACACAAATAATTTTATAATAAATAATATAAATTAATCTTAAATCACAATTACTCATAATTATCTTAAAATAAATACAAATATGTAGCCTACAACAATTCTTTTAAATAAAAATCAATAATATTGTTGTTTAAATATACCATTATGCATAATAACTCTTAAGAGACATAAAATTACTTAAAAAAATACAGTGCGTCTAATAGTTTGTTCAGGGACTGTACCTATTCAGGTGCCGTCTTGTCACTTGACTTTGTCTTTAAATTGCGACTCCTGTCGCCAATAAATAACCCTCGCGCAGTTCAAGTGAGACGTTAATTCCACAACTCAACCTATCATAGATAATAGGAAACCTCTTAACAAAACATAAAAAAGCTTTAGCAAAAATAATAAAATATTGTGCCCAAGTAATATTTAACTTTTTATTAATTTATAAAGTTTTACTAAATCTTATTTATAATTGCCAAAATTCAATATATGCAAAGCATGTTGAAATTGTGCTTTCACTACATTGCCAAACCAGCATTTCAGATTTTAAGTTATATTTTAACAAACCCGCTAGCAATTGTGCGCCCATACAATTTAAAATCACGTGCAGCCGCCTCTTTATTACCCCCGTAAATTTGCCACTTAAGAGAGAGCGTAACTTGCAATAGAATAGAACTAACAATACACAGAACTTGCAATTCTAGATCCAGTCTTTGAGAAACAACTTTCGAATACAAGTTTATTTCAAAGTTCTAGTTAGTTGCCCTATTATTGCGTTTACGTATGTGAGTTTCAAAACTCAGCTAAATTGAACTTCTATACAAAGTTTTCAGAATATATGGTAGGTCCAGTTGCGAAATTCGCATTATACAAAGTGTAACTAAGATATAGATAACAAAGTGTAACTAAGATATAGGGCCCGGTCCGGTTTATTGCCGAATTCTGACTATAGTGAATTCAATTGATGAGCAATTGCATGTAATAAGCATTCAAACATTCTTTTATCCAGAGCTTTAAAAATAACAATGTGGAAGAATTGTTTACAATATAAGAGGTTTGATGCATTTTCTTAATTAAAACGCACATTTTTCAAGCGGTAGATGATATCAAAAGTCAAGATTTATGAAACTTTTTTTTAATATTTGATTTATTGAACGTCATTATTTCTTTTTAAAAGGCAATGAGACCGTTAATTTTAATGAAAACTTCAGATGTTCATATCATTTTATAAAAGTACTTTTAAAGTAAATTATAAAATTTATTTTTCATTCGATAACTACTAATAAAGTATTTTAAATTAAGTCTGTAAATTTTGTTGTAATATCCATGATAACATCATTAATTTTGAATTGAGACAGGAGCAATCATTTGATATCCTGAAAGCATTGCAATATGATAATCAATAACTTATTCTTCTAAAATAAGTTTAGTAAGTTAATTTGTTCAATTAACTGGAAATACCGATTTTTTTTCACAATAAATTGATTTTAAGCACAATAATTTAGAACTAAATATGTTTAATTTTTTGATCATTTGTAATTAAAATATTTTTAGGTCAATAAGTATTTAATTTGGAACATAATCTATAAAATTGTCCTGATATAAAGTTCTTCATGAAAATATATAGAAATAAATGTACAGATGATATTAAGTTTATTACGTTAGTTAAAATGTTTTTAATAATATTTATGATAACATCATTAATTTTTAACTAGGACAGGAGTATGTTTATTAGTTGATTGCCTAGAACCATAGCAATATAATAACCAATAACTTCAAAATAAATTTAGTAAGTTAATTTGGACAATTAACTGAAAATATCCGATTTTCTTTTCACATTAAATAAGTTTCCTGCAGCAGTTATTTCAAAAGATATATCATTATTGCAAACAATCAAGAACTTAAATATATCTTTTGTTTTTTGGACAATAAATATTTAATTTGGAATTTAATTTATAAAATTGGCTACAATTAAAGTTCATCGTTAAAGTTACTCAAAAGATATGAATAACAATCGCCTAAACAAATGTATAGTTGATAATAAGTTTATTATGATAGTTAAACTGTTTACAATCAATATTACATCAGTTAAATTTGTAATAATTGCCAATTAACGACGATTGGTAAGAAAATTTGCCACGAGAAAAATGAGCTTTCTGCTTAAGTTTATTAAGTTAAATAAATTATAGGATAAAAAAGACCACATATTCCTGAACGATTTCTGTAGCATAAAGTTGCACAAAAAAAGTATAAAAAAACTTCAATTTTTTTTTGTTCGGAAATGTATGTGTTAATGGTAATTACAAGGTGGTCGTTAATGGTTTACAAACTTCGAAAAATAATATAACAATATAAGAAATCATTTAATCAAAAAATGCGTTGTTTTTGAAAAACTTTTTTCTTTCCAACGGGGCTGCTTTTTGGAGGATTAGGCCTTTTGCAGAATCGGCATAATTCCGAGAACTGAAAGCTATTTTTGTAGCTCCATTTAGGTGGCTTTCGCTGCCAATTTTGACGCTCAGACAGCAATGAATCTGAGATCTCTGTGAATGTTAAAGTATGCCGAGATTTATTTTGGAGAGAGAACCCAAGCCAACTGGGTCCACAAGAGATTTTTTTTTGCCACATAATCATATGACATGTGTAAACCATTTTCCCATTCCGAAAATCTGCCGACTCAGCCGGGACTCGAACCAGCAATTTTGGACTTATGAGAAGGGCACGTAATACATCACAGCCACTGAGCTGAAGTTTTTTTTTTTAAAAACTGTTTTGACGTCCCACAAAAAAGTTCTTGACGCAAGTTTAAGTTTAAACTCACGCTCACTCTACATATTGTACAAAATACTAGATTCCCTGTATCCGTGACTGGTTTGAAACGCCTTCCATTGTTGTTGAGATCTTTTCTAAAGAATAAAAGGAATTCTTTAGAAGCAAAATGTAAATAAATGAGAAAAAAAAAGAAAACCACACGCGAGTCAGTCCTGAAAACGAAACCGTATGCTTGGAATATTTGAATGTTTCTTACAGTTTTTATAAGTATATTCATTCTTATGGTTTAAATTGTAAGGATTTTAAAGAAAAAATATTATTTAATTATAAATAAAGGATACCATCTTTAATCTTTAAAACAATGAAGAAATCTTTAAAAAATAATTAAACTAAATATTTAATTTTTTTTAAATTTGCATATTCATACCAAATGAATAAATGCAAAAATTTTAAAGCAATGCTTTTAATCGATTTTGGGATTTGAAAGATGATGCATAAGGTCAACAGTACACTCTTAAAACAAAAGAGTGAAATCCACTAATATAGGGGAAGTGCATTTTTGGCGCAGGAAAGGAGTGTAAATTAACTCAGACCGAGTTAAAACCGCTCGTTTTAAGAGTGTAGGGCGTAGATTGTTTTCTTTTATTTCTTTTACCCACTTCGCAAAAAAAGTGAAATCCACTCCAATAGGGAAAGTGCATTTTCGGCACGGAAAGGAGTGGAAATTAACTCAGACTGAGTTAAAACCGCTCGTTTGGAGTGTACAACTGTGCCCTAGCTCCAGTTGTCAAACTAATAATTTCAAATCAGAACTATAAATTACAAGTTCGCTTCTAATTTATTGTTCTGTCCAAACTATACACCCATTCGATTTGAAACCATCACCAAGTGCCAGTGCCCCGTAATTAGCTACGTAAATTCTCCATTTCGAGAGGCCTTATGTGCTTTGAATAAAGCTAACAATACAGAGAGCTAACAATTTTAGGTCTAGCTTTTGAGAAATAGCTTGCGAATTCAGCCAATAGTCACGAACTATTCCGGTGTATAAGATTGTCTCGCAGCACTAGTCAGTTTTCCCTACTTTCGCGTTTGCGTATTATTGTTTGGTGTAGGATATTTCGATTAAACACTATCAATCTAATTGAAGTTACTAGTAACTTCAACGCATTATTGTAGGAAAATGAATTTGTAAAACGCTACCTATCTTAATCCCTCTGAGGGATAAGCAAATTGGCTAAAGTGTAAATTTGTTTTCACTGCATGACATTTAAGTTAAGATTTTTAAATGAAAATTTAATTTCTTAATTTTTTTAAAAAAACATTATATTTCTGTAGTATATGGTCATAAATGGTTCCTCCATGCTTTAAAATTTAAAAAAATTATTAAATTTATGTATTTCTAAAAATTATATGTGTGTTGCTGGAAAACCTGATAGCTAGGTGACGGGTTTATACGTCTGTATCCCTCAGAGGTTTAATAGTTGGATATAATAGATGGTTAACACATAATTAAGTTACTTAATTTGAATTAGTTAACACAGTTTGAAGCAAGGTTTTAAGGAACACTCCATATAGTTAAGTTTATTAATTATTAGTTTTGTGCATTAGGAATTAAAGGTTTTATAAAAGATACAATTTGGCAAAGTAATTAAAAAAACGTAATAAATTTTAGAAAAAAATTCAAATATTTTTTTTAATATGACGGAACAAAGTTAAATAAATACTATGATCCTTAAAAGAATTTTAGGACTTACGAACTAGAATTGAAGTTCCAGGTTAGGTGTGGTGTGAGTTCTAAGACACAAACAAATACGATTGTTGCATACGACTTACTTTATTCACTGCATAACAACAAGCCAACAAAACAGCAATTGTCGGTTACATACAATCGCGGTTATAGTCACAGGCTAGGTTACGATGTATTAAAGGTTGGTTAAAGTATTGAACAAGAGCTACAGTCAGTGATACAACAACTCATATGTGCAAAAAAATACTCAAAAGGCGCGTTTACATGAGCCATCGAATCCATGGAATGCGAAATCCTCCATTAGGGGAAAAAGTGGTCGAACAGGATTTCTAACCCAAACTCCGCAATCAACCCCCCTTCGTAAAATAAGGCGTTTACATGGGAACCGGGAGTTGATGACGTAGAAGCGCGGGACATCTGACATTTCTTGACAACTACACTTGAGTATTGACTATTAATTGTGACTCGTATATTTAGCTAGCAATACTTTTCTATAAAACCTTCATTTCATAATGATTAGCAATATTTTGATGAACTATATAAAAATTAAGCTTAAGTTATATAAAAACAAATTAAACAAAAGTTATATATAAATTAAGAGCTTGAGTTATATAAAAATTAAAATTTTAAAATATATTTAGGATGGTTACATGCTAAGGTGTTTATGTCAAATGGTAAGGTAAGGTAATCGCTTCCGGCTGCCTATTTCTAGCCTCCTTTAGGAGCTTTAACACAGCCAATAACGCCTCGTATTTTAGAACCCTGGTCAAGTGACGAGGTCGACACCTGAGCGGGCACCCAACGGAACTTCGAGCGACATCGTACGCTAACGCCGTCAGGACTTTGGACTCCACAGATTTAACGAGCACGTCTGTCCCTGTGTACTCGGACCCATCCGTGATGAGGATTTTCTACTATTTCCAGCACAGATCCGATTTATAGGATGACTGGCAGTAAGTGGGATTCGAACCCCCGCATTCCTGAGAAGGCTGAACCTCTAGGCTGATGCCTTAACCACTCGGCCACGGACGGGCCTTATGTCAAATGTTTTTTCCGAATCAACAGACAAGAAGTCGAAGTTGAAGTATAAGTGGCGGAAACCATGGAATGAAACGCAAACCCACCTTGATTGTAGGGTCTGCGAAACCCCCCAATGAACCTTGCAATTACCGGTTCTGCCGGGGCGAAAAATCCCCAAGAGGGAAAAATTTTGGAATTTGCTCTTCATTCCATGGATTCGATGGCTCATGTAAACGCGCCTAAAATCAAGCGTGGTGTGCTTTAAAAACTGGCTCATTAACTTAACATGAGAAATGCATAAGGTATGCGAGATGATTTAGTTTCCCTTAAAAAATTATTTAATTTAAAAATGCGGAATTTTTTAAATATTATTTTGACCTTTAATTTTTGTGCATCAAACTTGTTAGAGTTTTAGTTTTTAAACGCAATCACGCCCATAACATATTGCACATAATACTAGATTCCCTACATCCGTGACTGGTTTGAAACGCCTTTTATTGTTGATACTTTTTCTAAAGAATAAAAGAAATTCCTTAGAAGCAATGCATAAATAAAAAAGAAAAAAATATAAACACGTGATGCCAGTCTCGAAAATGAAATTCTATGTTTTGAATTGAGTTTTAACCATTTTACAGCGAAATTTGTAATTATAGTCAATTGCACTGTTTTGATACTACGTCAATAAACCGGTCAAAACCAACATGTAAAATATACTAAGCATCGAGAAACTTACAAAAGTTAAAAAGTAAATTTGTGTTCAAAAAAGTATGGAATGAATAAGCAATAGTAAAATTAATCAATATTGCAAACAGGAAAAACTAACGTTATGCATTCCAAAATTTTTTACTAAATTTGGTAAGTAATTTAAATACTAAAACATCAATTAAAAGATCAATAAATCTACAAAAATGCGTCCAACAAAGAAATTACAGGCTAATTTATTTAAACGAAAAGAACATAAGAACAACTCTATACCTCAAATTCCGCAAATAATTATAATTAGTTTTAATAAATATTAAAAGTGCATGAAATCTTTTCAAAACTTGTCTAGTAATATATTTACGTAGAACACTTAAACCTAATCTGGGTATTTGTTTCATTTAAATATATTACACCTAATTACTTTATAAAAATTAATCAACAAGGTTCCACTCTTAAAAAAGGAAGAAGAAAACAGAATAAAAATTAAATTCAAGAAGTCAAATTTTTATTTTCAGTGGTCAAGTTGCAAAATTCACATTTTTCAGAGTCCAACTAATGACATAGGGTCCTGATCATTCCTTGGCGACTTCGTCCAATTAAATTTATGGTTATCATAAGTCACCAATGAGCGAATCGGCCCGTATATCATAGTTACTTTTTGGTGAATGAGAATTTTGCAACTACATACATTTTAACATTTAATTTACAAGTGGCCATAGTCCATGCGCATGGTAAATTGAATAGTTTTTTTTAGTTTTAGTTTGAATTATCGCACTAGAGCTACACGAGGGGCGTCGTATTTTAGAACCACAGTCAAATGACGAACCGACACCTGAGTAGGCACCCAACGCAACCGTTAAGGGTGACATCGTACGCAGCGTTGGGACTTAAGAGCGTATTTAACGTGCACTCCCGCAATACGGGGTATTATTTGTCGGACATTTTGGCTGCACGGGCCGTTTATAGGTCGGCAGTTATTTTGGCGATGCCCAGACACGAACCTGGGACCTTCCGCATACTAGGCGAATGCCTAACCGACTGGGCACCCCAGCCGTAAATTGAATAGTAAAAAACGAAACTAGCAAAATTGATGTAGGTAAAAATGCTAAAACTTTCAAAATTTGAAATCTATACATTCTTTAATTATATAGCCTATTAGAAATATAAAGAAAAAGTTGGAATTACAATTTTCTATAGTGAACAGCAAAAGTTTGGAACAAAAAAAACGGTTTTTGAACTATAGTCAATCTATCTGAAACCAATATACAGCTCGAACTAAAAGGGCTACGAACTTCAAATTTAGTGTCACAAGTTCCTAGTACCAGTCGTACGCCATAGGTAGGTTTTAGAGAAAATCGCGCATACGCAAATGGTAGCTGACATCGAACTTTTTGGACTTTAAAGTATTGAAATTATCATATAGGGTACATCATAGACTAAGAATCCTCTAGACCAGTAAGTCAATCTGATGCCTAAAGTGTCGAAAGGAACTAATACATTATTAATGATTGATTTGTAGATTGGCATAATGAACAAGTTGCATGAAACGCGAAATTCATAATATATGTGTTTTTCTGGTACATTAGAAGCTGCAGATTCCGAATGTAAGGTTAAATATTCACAAATATGTTTAATTTCAACAAAAAATGCATTTGAAATTTGCCGAAAATGTACGTCACTGAAAACAGCTCTGACGTCAACTGTTATGTTTTTGGCGATGTTTCGATCTATGCTGTAATACAGTTTATGAAATAGTAAACCTTACAATTTCTGCGAAATCTCATTAAAAGAAGAATACAATATTATTTGTAACCAGTTCATATCAAGGAAGTTAAACAGCTTGTTCCAAGTTTGATTGTTAGTTAAAATACACACACTAGAGCGCGTATGAGCTATTGCAGAAGTATTGACTGTTGGATCTAATCGGAATAGTCGAGTGAAATCGTTCAACGTTTGAAGAAATTAACTGAAATGAACATGACATGTTTCTGTGAAATAGCATAACTTTTTTAAGAGTTTGATAAGGATGAAAGCACGTTTCACAGTTTCAAAAGCGATACAGTGAAACGTGATACGAAATAAAACGCCAAGAACAAAAAAAAGCCAACCGTGACGTCATCTGTTATGCTAAGAGAGGTTTAACAAGAGTGACGTATCATTAACTTTAAAAATGAATTTAAAAATAAATACATCTTTAAAACCAGAAATACTTGAGTTTTAGAGGTTTTTTAATATGCTTAATCGAATAAATATGTTTGTGGAAAACGCTGTAATTGTCCATTGTACTTTCCGATTGCAAAGCCTAATAAAAATAAGTATAGAGTTAGTTGACCAACACTCTCGAACCTACCCCGTTTTTATGTTTTAATGTTTGGCATCGTTTAAAACGAAAATGTTTTATGTTGTCAGTTGAAAAATGTGTTTTCGTAAATAAAGAAGTCTGTTGTATTTAAAAGTGTTTTTAATTATTTTTTTGTAGAGATTATTTAGAGTGGTCCTCCATTACGGACTAAAGTATCCTATTTCAACACATAAGATACATGGCGGCGTTCTAAATAAAATGTGTACGCAATCTAACATGTTTTTATTATCTAGCAAAATTGTAATAATAATTGTCCTAAATATAATTGCAGTGTCTCTTATCATTTTAATAAAATATTTAGTTATGTGTTCTTTGTTTGCTATGTACATATTCAAAAATGGTTTGATAAGAATAAAAAAAAATAATGTAAAAGATTATACTAAAAAAGAAATATGTTGATAATCATGCACTTTACTTTTATTCTAGTATTCTTTTTAATCAATATTTTAAATAATAATCAATATTTTAAAAAGTACTTTCGCGATATATTTATTAAATGTTTTGCATAATTTTAATTTATATTCTAACACTACACTTAATGTAAATGAAAATTGCTTAATAATATTGACAAATATTGTCTTTCGAAAAGTGATTTCATTAAAAATAAATAAAGTAGGTAAAATTTGCTTCCTACTGCCTGTTCTTCCAGAGCTTTAACGCAGCCAAAAAATTTATACTTTCTAGTAAATCGAAAAAGTATCATTAAATTAAACCAAGAGATAAGTTTAACTACAACTTCAACCACTTTAATTTCATTAACATTATACCAAATCGCATGGCAACGATGCGTTGTCGTTATAAATAGTTTCCTTTCGTCACTTAACCAGGGTTTTAAATTACGTGGCGTAATTGGCTCTGTTAAAGCTTCTAAAGGAGGCTAAAAATAGGCAGCCAGAAATACATTAGTTCCCTTAGACAGACACTGTAGGGGCGGTAGTTTCTATGTCAATTTCAATATAGAAATTCTCCAATGCTAATCCAATCAGAGTTGCAGATCTAGAGGGTATTTAATCTATGGGGTACATAATGATACCTTTAAATGTGTTTTGAGTTGTAATAGAAAGTCGTGTCGCTTTCATATCCTTGGTTTGAATAGCATAAAATTATAATTTACGAATAGGAAATAAACTATTTAAGAATTATATCAAGTCGAAGTACACTGCTCAAAACAATTAGGGGAGTACTTTGCGTACTTTTGTTAACCCTTTCAGTTGCAACTTTTTATTTTTATTTCTAAAAATCGAAAATTTGTGAAATAGATTCATTATGCATCCAGAATGAAATGGTAAAAAACAGGGGGGAAAATCTTAATTTTTAAACTAAAATTTAAGGGGGGAAAATAGGAGTCATAACTTTTGAATAAATTACAATAATAATTTTTTCAAAATTTTATTTGTTAAAAAAAGTTGAAATCAATTTTTAAACATCTAAGAATACAAGCGTGAAGAATTTAGGGTCAAATTTATTTCATAAAAAGTTTTGGGAGTGAATTTTATTTTACAACGTTTTCTTACTTTCATTTAATTAAAAAAAACTTTATTTAATTCTTCAAAAGACATGATTCTTGAATCTAACTATAAATAAGAGCAAGCTCAACTTAGTGAGAAATAAAATCGCAAGCTGATGATTCCAAATGGAATCAACAGCTACTGATTCCTAAGTTAATGATCCAGCCTTAATGATTCCAAATGGAATCATTAGGGTTGAAAGGGTTTCAACCATGCGTTCCCCTAATTGTTTTGGGCAGTGTATTTACAGCAAAATATATCATAAGTCATGAAAAAACATAAAGTTAGTTTTTTTCATCATAAAGTTTTCTTCAATATTTTCATATATATTTATTGATTAAGTTAACATACTTAATTGGTTGCACTTTTTGTTCAATCTTAGATGCGGTTTGATGCGAGCCCAAAAATTTAAAAAAAATATAAATAAAATTAAAACTAATGGAATTTTAATGGATGCACATTTTAATGGCAAGACGATATTAGTTTTGTTATTGATGACTTTTGGAGTTATATCTTATTTTTAACAAAGATTAAATTGGATAGATAATGTTAGGTTGAAATATCGTTGCACTAGAGCTAATCGAGATGGAATAAGTAGGCTGATATCAGCCACATAAAAATGACTGACTTCATGATGAATTTTTGATTGGGCTAATTCCATGGCTAATTCCATTTTATTGGGCTAATTGCATGCCAAGTTCCCCCGTTTTGTAGTGTAAGTCACGTGTGTAAAAAAGTGACTATAACAACAACTTTTAAAACTAAATTACAAAAAATAGCGGAATGGCTGATCTACACACTTAAAACAAGAGTGAAATCCACTCCTATAGAGGAAGTGCATTTTCGGCACCGGAAAGGAGTGAAAATTAACTCAGACTGAGTTAAAACCGCTCGTTTTAAGAGTGTAGGACGTAGATTGTTTTCTTTTATTTCTTTTACCAACTCCGCAAAGAGAGTGAAATCCACTCCTATAGGGGAAGTGCATTTTCGGCACGGAAATGAGTGGAAATTAACTCAGACTGAGTTAAATCCGCACGTTTGTTTTAAGAGTGTACATTTATAAAAGCTAAATAAGTAAATCATGTAATGTGTTTTATTTAATTTGATTTTTTTTCAATTTTAACTACATAAGAGCCTGTTTTTTTTATTAGTAATTTACATACATTTTAAGTTCTTGTGCACTCAATAGAATGAATTGTGAAAGATTACAATATCCAGTCCCTTTAAATCCCGTATAATTTAAAAGGATATTGTCCACTCGTTATCTAAAACATACAGCACTTAGTCTGATTGGGTCATTAAATTTAATCGAGCTTTTGTCTTGGTAAGATGATCCTTAGATTTCTCATTTTAATTGATCGATCGAATCAGATTAAAAACAATTAAAGTCCTATTTGACGTAGTCCATTTTCGTTCATAAATAAATAATTCTATTAATAATTTCTTATGTGAAATTTGTAGTTGCTAAACTAATATTATCCAAAGTATCAATATGATATAGGGTCCGGCTAAGTCATTGCCGACTTCGTCCAAAAGAATTTACGATCATCAAATATCGCCAATGAACGGCCGAACCCTATATCTTAGTTATACTTTGAAGAATGTCAGTTTTGCAATGAGACCCTTCATATGTTCAATAAATTTTGTGTTTAAGAATAGAAACGGACCATTTCGAAACGGGCTAAGATTCTTGCTGCAGCAAAATGAAATAATACATTTTGTAAATTTTATATTACGTAATATACTGAAGAGCCAAAAGAACTGGTATAGGCATACATCTGCGAATAAAGGTGTATAAAACCAATCGAAGTTCGTCGCTATGTTCGTCTATGTGCTGCTATCATGACAGGTTATGAAAATTGAAAGGATTTTGAAAGTATCGAGGGTTGAGAAATTAAATTCCATATCCATGCATCTCCGAGGTGGAGATGAATTTTGGATTTTCACGACCATGTATATCGTGTACCATGAATATCGATAATCCAGTAAAACATCACATCTACGACATAGCTTTGACCTTAAAAACATCGTGCAAAGCCGGGTCTATTGACAACTGATCATTAAATGTGATAAACGTCTACGTCGATTCCATGTTGTACAAGTGTCGACTTTTTAACCATTTAATGAATATTCACCGATATGGGCTTCTGGAGCCGTATATATCACGTATCCGAAATATATCATGTTTACTGATTTTCGTCCGTCGTCGATGATCTGTTTTTGCATGATCTTTTTTAGGTCGCAGCTGTGTCGTAGTTTTAATGTTTTACTGGATTATCGATATTCATGGTACACTCGTGAAATTGTCGTAAGTGGAAATCCAAAATTCATCTCCACCTCGGAGATGCATGGATAGGGAATTCCTTTCTCAACCCCGATACTTTCAAAATCCCTTCAATTTTCATAACCTGTCATGATAGCAGCACGTAGACGTCCCTGAACATAACGACGAACTTCGATTGGTTTTATGCACCTTTAAACGCAGATATATGCCTATACCAGTTATTTTGGCTCTTCAGTGTATAAACGGAAATTTTCAGTTATCATTGTCATAGTTCTATTTACTAATTTTTTTTAGTGTTCGATGTTAATCATGTTTGATATCAATTATCGAATATCAATGCTATTGATTTAGATTATTTTCTAAATATTTAAGGATTCGATGTTAAATAATCGAAGTATTGTACAGTAAATGCTTATGTTAACGTAATTATGCGCGTATAGTATTATCTATCAAAAGAAGAAAAAATATTTGGAGGCATTGTTTCCCTTTTCTAAAATTGAAAATGTCATTTCGAAAAGAAATTTTTTTGTCTTTAATATAATCATTAAAAAGTAATAGGTAATTTAAAAAAATCGTTAAGTACATTTTTTAGGGTTTTTTTTTCTAGGTGTTTTTTGTAGCAAATCTCTACGTTAATAGAAAAATAGCCACTTTTGACTATCCAAAATAGCATGACCATTCAAACCAATCTCACTTTAAGTGCAATATCTAGATTAACTGATTAATTTTAAATTAAATATAAGTTTTATACAATATTATATTTGATTTGACATTTCCGTATATAAGATTATTTTATTCCTTTTAATAACCTTTTCAATAAGACTTTCAATAAGATATTTTATGTATTAGATCAGTTTCTTCTTTTTCTATTAAAACAAATATTTTTCATTCTTTTGACCTACTTTTTGTTCAAAGAAAAAAGTTTCTCCTGCTGTTCTTTTAGAAAATCTTTGTTTTTTTTAAAAATGCTTTGTTTATTGGTTTTGCTTAAAGTTTATTTCAGAGCAATGCTTTGATATTTCTTCATGCTTTCTTGAATACGGATGTTTTTGATTATTTGAGACGTTTAGTTCCGTTTTATTATGAGGTACAGAATGGTGTGGTATCATGCCTTACTCTCCATGTTTGGGTCATTCCCATAGATATCATAGTTAAAGTATTAGATTGGCAGATCACGTGACCTACAATGCTAACGACGGGACGCACATGGAGGATAAATAAGAGGGCAAAATGGCCAGTGTTTCTGCCACTTTAAGGAGAAAAATACTACGAAAAAATACCATTTAATTCTAAAATAACAAAAAAAATACTGGAAAAGGATTTAAAGTCACTAATAAGATTCCAAAATGCAGCTAGTATTTTTACGATATTTTTTTGTAATTTTAGAATTAAATGATATTTTTTCGTAGTATTTTTCTCCTTAAAGTGGCAGCAACACTGGCCATTTTGCCCTCTTATTTGGCCTCCATGCGCGTCCCGTCGTTAGCATTGGAGGTCACGTGATCTGCCAATCTAATACTTTAACTATGATATCTATAGTCATTCCTGAGAAAACGTTAAAAAAAATGTCTTCGCAAGAAATCTTTTAAATGAAGAAAACTTATGCTTCCACTTGAATAAATTAAGATAATGAATTTTTTATCTACTTATTAGCGTTGAAACAATTAAAAAAATTAATTAATTTGTAAAAAAGACTGTGTCCGCAGACTGTGACAAATCATGTCCGTGGACTGTTTTTTTTTAGTAAATCTAAATTAAATCCCAAATTTCTGTAATAATTTTTTTTTAAAACTAAATCGGCTTTACGTGAAAGTACAAAACACACAAAAAAAATCATAGAATATAAATACATAAATTCTGTGAAAATAAAATGTCCCACAGATTTTCCTCATGTCCGTGGACAACGTATCATTTAGCATATATAAAAATCTAGAAATAACAACAGTACTCTTTTTCGGTCTTATTAGTATTCAATCATACACGCAAAACGTTGTATCAAGTTGATAGTTTGAATACCGAAGTAGATAAAAAGTAAGTTGAAGTTAAAAATAAAAAAAAAAGTCTTGTGACAAGATAACTTTTAATTTGTTATTTGTAGAAAGAAATGTTATATAAGCTTAGTTTGCATTCTTCGTTCTCTAAAGAGAAAACTTTTCTGCCTGTGAGCCCTTATTTACAATTTCATCATGTCCGTGGTTTTTGGCTCACCAACATGATTTTCGTATCCATATACATGACGATTTAATTATATAAGTATAAATTGATTAAATATAAGTGAAATGCATTATCGTAACACTATATTTTACCGTGATGATGATGTCGTGTCCATGGATAGAGACTATATAGGACCAAAGGTCTCATAGACCTTACTGGCTGCAGACAGTGGTCCTCATAAAGGTCTTCGTAGGGCGAGTTGGTAATTTGCTGCAATTTTGCTAGGATGGCTGGACAAGAGAAAATATGTTTTTTTGATCCAGTTCCGAGTCGGGGCAGTTTCTGCAGCTGGAGTATTTTCTAGTTCCATCTTTTTGGATTTCCATCCCTTTGAAGTATGGAAATCCAAAAAGATGGAACTAGAAAATTACTATATTTCATAGAACTATATTTTACCGTGAACTAATATAATAAAGTGAGGCTGAAATTTTATTAAAGTGTAACACATCAATAAAATATTTTTATGTTAATTTTGGGGGTTAAAACTTTTCTAAATGAAACATTATTAAATTAAAACTTACTATCAGAATAATTAATATTAATTGTATGATCTGGACTAATGCTACACTTCCAATGTAGTATATAAGTGTAAATTCAAGTACAAAGTTTCAAAATTATTTTTTTTTCCGATTTTTTCAAAATGAACGTTTTCTCAGGAAGGACCCGTTTACGTTCAATTACTTAATATGAAATATAAGGTAATGAAAGTATTGCGACGGAGTTTAATATCCCAAATAGAGGTCTTGTATTATTGACACTTTTGGAGGGTGCTGATTCTGAAAAAGGGGTCTTTGAATATTGGTCCGGCTGTCAGGTGTAAATATAATATATGACACACTATGAAGGGTTAAGTACACATAAATTACCCCCCTGAAGAGTAATATTTATTTACTACTACCATACAGAACAAGTCTATTTACAGGTAGAGGACTAAAACAAGACAAATCACAAATACAAAAAACTAAAAAGGAACATCAAAAGAAAAACAAAGAATAAAAATATTAAAATACAAAGAGCCAGTAAGGTCAATTATAAAATATGGATAAAACAGAGAAGCCAGCAAAAAGGGTACAAAAAGAAATAGATTAATAGGACAAGATATTAAACAAGCATCTTTTCTGAAACTCAATATAAGATATATACTCAGTATACATACAAATACAATTACACAAATAGGGAAATAATGTCACATTTTAACTTAAGAAAAGTATCAAAGAAAATATCGCTATGAGAGGGCAGATTATTAACTAGGTCAATGAAATGAGAAATGGATTGATTATTAAGATAATTTTTTAAATGGTGGGTTTTACTTAAGACAATTTTATATTGAAAACACAATACTTTTTAATGCAATGTTATGTTCATTGTATCCGTAAATCCTTTACACTGTATTCATTATTATTAGTTAAGTGTTAACACCAATTAACTAGTTATTTTAACTGTAATAGAAGTGTTCAAATTTATAGTACTTAATGCATACCTTGAGCTAATGGGGACGTTTTGAAATGTTCAATTTCGATTACTATTATAAATTTAGAGTGTTTAAAATATAGATGTTTTAAATCCTCTTGGTTATCAATATAAGAAGTTGAATTAAGAGTTTCAATTAAACAAAATTAGTGTATTATTTGGGGAATATTTTCACTGCCTAATTTCAAATTACTTAAGAGTAAATAAGAACGAAACAAATTAAGATAAAATCGCTTTTATATAAAGCATAAGCTTTTAATGTAAGACTAAGTTTTATTAGCGTTGAAAAACAAAAATATTTATTTTGCTTTAAAAAAAAGGCAGAAAAAAATCAATCAAATCAGAATATAAAATATAAAGAAACTTCAGTAAAGAATAAATCTTGTTTTAGTTTTTAGCTAAAGAATAGTCTTCGAATTTCTAATGACTTTCAAGATTCCACTAATTCAATTTGAAGAAAGAATTTTTTAAAGTCATGTTTGACAAAGCTTATTTGAAGTAAAAATAAAGTTTTTTAAAGAAAATAACATAAAACAAATGACAAAAATGTCTTATTTTTTTCCTTTCTTTGCCGACTTAATTTTTTCAAAGTAGAATTTTTCCTTTTTATGTTTCGCTTTGTAAAAATCCTTAAAGAAAAGATAAAACATAAAAGAAAAGCTCTAAAAAGTTCTAACACATTTATATACGAAACGTAACTTTGTTTTTACTCATTAACAATTATTGACAAAATAAACTTGCAAACGAAAGTAAGTTTTTTTGCGTAAGTTTATACTAATTAAATTACATATTTTACTAATTAAATTACATATTTTACTAATTAAATTACTTATTTTACTAATTAAATGACATATTTTACTAATTAAATTACATATTTTACTAATTAAATTACATATTTTACTAATTAAATTACATATTTTACTAATTAAATTACATATTTTACTAGATAAATGATGAATAAGACAAATGAGGACCACAGTACTGAAAATTTATACAAGACAAATTAAATTACATGAAAAACGAATTTTTAAAATTAGCGTTTTTATTTGCTAACGAAGGTACTAATGTATCCACAAACAGGTAGTTAATGGGTTACTAAAAATATATTAAACAAGAAGTTCATAAAGAACTAAAATAGCCTACTTTCCTTTTACTTAAATACTTACTGAAGTTATAATCGGGAAAAAAAAACTAGGTTCCTGAAGTAAATATCATCAACAGCCGTTTATACACTAGATTTATACACATTAGAAAAAAAAAATCGAAACACAGCACCCAGCTATAATTTAAACTTCTAAAAGCCAAAATCAACTATTTTCCTTAATATTCTTTCGCAAATTAATTAAATATTATTTATCATCTGCTCGTGATTTATTTGTAGTTCAAAGAATAATTAAATATTTATTAATAACAAAAGTAATGAAACTACTCCGAACTGCATTAAAAAATAAGAAATGTAAATTAAAACTAAGCATAATTGCATGCAAAAGTATGCCTTGCCGCTTTCTTGGTAGATAAATAATGAATAATCAAAGAATCAAATTGTGCTACATTTTATGACGTCATTCCAAACTGATTCATGAAAATATTATTTTGCTTCAAATATGTTTAAATAAATAAAGTTTCTCATGCCATTGTTGATTTGGCAACAGTGATTTAAATGACTCAAAATTAAATTTCAATGCTAATTCAATGGGAAATTCGCCGACAGATAGTAGATTTATGTCCGTCCGGACGTACAGACAGACGGACAAAAAGTATGAAAGTTGGGTATCTGAGGTCATAGCTTTCTAACAAAAAAAGAATTTTTAAGATCCGATGGATAGAACCGATTTTGGAAGGGGGGGGGGGGGTACGGACAGACGGACGGACAGACAGACGGAAAGACAGACAGACATACGAACAGACAGACAGATGGACATCAACCGCATTTCAATACCTACAGTGATTTAAATGACTCAAAATTGAATTTCAATGCTAATTCAATGGGAAATTCGCCGACAGATAGTAGATTTATGTCCGTCCGGACGTACAGACAGACGGACAAAAAGTATGAGAGTTGGGTATCTGAGGTCATAGCTTTCTAACAAAAAAAGAATTTTTAAGATCCGATGGATAGAACCGATTTTGGAAAGGGGGGGGGGGTACGGACAGACAGACAGACGGAGAGACAGACAGTCATACGAACAGACAGACAGATGGACATCAACCGCATTTCAATACCTACAGTGATTTGAATGACTCAAAATTGAATTTCAATGCTAATTCAATGGGAAATTCGCCGACCGATAGTAGATTTATGTCCGTCCAGACGTACAGACAGACGGACAAAAAGTATGAAAGTTGGGTATCTGAGGTCATAGCTTTCTAACAAAAAAAGAATTTTTAAGATCCGATGGATAGAACTGATTTTGGAAGGGGGGTACGGACAGACAGACAGACAGACAGACAGACAGACAGACAGACGGACATCGACCGCATGTCAATACCTACTTTTTCATTTTTTTAATTCTTTCGAATTAAAAAAAGAAAAGTAGGCTAAAAATCTAGCTGAAATGCTTTTAAATAAAATTAATATTAAAATGTCTTTGGGTTTGGTTCAATTAAAGTCGCAGTAGAACTACACTATAGCTGTTGACAAGTTAAAATATCTTTAAATACAAAGAAAAGAGAATGTTAAATTATTTATTTGCAAAAAAAAATTCTTATTAAAAAAATTGGGTTGTTTTTCTATGAATAAAATATAAAGTAAACTGAATTAACAACACTAAAAATTATTAAATTTATAATAACGAGGCACAAAAGTGTAATGGGGTAGAAAATGCGAAATGAAAATTGTGTTTTCGACACGATTTAGCGGGTGCTGATTTTAAAACAGTGGTTTTTCAACATTGATCCGCCTGTTTAAAGACGCGGTACTCAAAATTTAGGGCTGCCCAGAAAATAATTAAACACGCTCGAATGCTGTGAGCTAAGGATATTGCAAAAAAAGAAGGAATCCTTTATAACGGTAGAGGTTTATTGAAAATGATATAGTGGTTTAATAAAATGGTTTTTGAAATTTTATGTTTATTTTTTGAATTTAATTTTTTCGGCTTGTGAATGGTTAAAACCCTAAGGCTTTTAGGTAAATTAATTTAAGAGGGACTGTCAGTTCCATAGAGCTAATGCATTAGTTTTGGAATCACACTTTCCGCAAAAGTATTGCTTTGCCATGTTAGCCCTTTTTCCCCAGGTATGGGAATCAAACATAACATCGAAATGAAACAAATTTGAAACGAAAATGTTATCTAGTTATTTAATTCTATATTTTTGAAGTTTTAAAATGTCAAAAATATACAGCAGATGGCGACACTATTTTAAAACTTTATCAATTGATAATTAAATAACCTGATGATATTTTCTTTCCAATTTTGTTTTAAATTGATGTTATGATGATTCCCATACCTGGTGAAAATGGGATAACATGGCAGAGCAATACTTCTGCAAAAGTTATGATTTCAAAACTAATGCATTAGCTCTATGGGACTGACAGTCCCTCTTAAAGTTCCAGAATTTTTTTTCCTGTATTGAGGCATATACCATTAACAAAAGTTGGTATGTGAGAAGGTCCAGTGTGAAGTTATTTTTAAAAAAATGGTGAAGTTGAAAATTCACAAAAAAAACTTTTTTGGGGGCAATTTTTATACATAAAGCTACATAACTGTTCTTGTTCAACTGTTAGCTCAATATCCATACCAACTTTTATGAAGAGATGTTGTGGGGACATTTTTCAAAAACATCAATTAAAAAAATTCTTTAAATTGTAGGAGGAGTAGCATTTTGAAAAAAACGTTTAAATTTTAAAATTTCTTAAAAAACTTATGTTTCAATATTTATTATTTTTACGTATATGTTTATTGAATGTTAGTTCTTTGTCAAAATAGTTTAATTTGGATGCTAGCTATAAAAATACTGGATTTAGTTTTCTGGGTACCGCGTCCCTTTAAAACCACTCTACTGTCTGAACTGAAAGAACTACGGTCTTCAAACTTGGTACACGAGTTTGTTGCTTGTCTGACGCCATAATAAGTGTTTCGGGCAAATTGCGTATGCGCAAAGGTTACTTCCGTAGAACTTTTTTGGTGTTAAAGGTTTTGCTGAAAAACGAAGAGATAGACTTCATATTTAGTCCACGAGTTCTCAGTACTTGTCGAACGTCTTAAGGGGGAATGGGCGCGCTGGACCGCGGGTCTCCAAACTCAAGTGACTCAAGTGTTAATCCAATGGCGAAAAAACTATATTGTCTGCCACATTTCTGCGGCTGTATTGAATATTTTTTACAAACGTTTTTTTAATAATAAATGTAAATAACTTACAGGTCTCTATCTTCTCGCTTTTTGAAATTGCTTCAAATATGTTTTCTGTAAAATTATTTATTGAACTAAAAAATATATTCGAACCCATTTCAAAAAGTGAGAAGTTCGGGACCTGTAAGTCAGCTACATTTATCACATAAAAAAATCCGCTTGTAAAAATATTCAATACAGCCGGAGAAATATGGCAGAGAATTTTTTTTTCTCCATAGGATTAACACTGATGAACTTTGCTTTGGAGACTCCCGGTCTAGCGCGCCCATTCCCCCTTAAGGTTTTCGAGAAAATTGCACATGTGCAAAGGGTAGCTGCCATAGAACTTTTAGGTTTTAAAGTTATTGAAATGACTTTATAGGCTATATAATTACCTATAAATGTTATATATTTATTGAATGATAATTGAAAGTTAGTGTTACGCACCCCTAATTAAAATTAGAAATCTGCAAAAAATATGTTTTTAGTAGAAATTTTATAAAAGCAACCGAAAGACTTCTGACGTTAAGACCCAACACACACCTTTCCGTTTTCATAAACAATTATATCCCAAAACCATCAATGAATAGTTAACATAACAAAACCGAGCAATAGTCCTTAATTATTAGAGCAGGACAAAACGCATCAAATTATGACAAAATGAAAACCTTATCTATCACTGCGACCATGACTGCGACTTACGCCTTCTATTGTTGACAGATCCGTTTCGAACAAACGACATATCTTCTTTCAAGCAGACGATAAAATGAATAGAACTTGCGAATGCGTGAAATCGAAATGTAAGCTTGCTTCGCTCCCCTGGCTCCGAAATAATTTCATTTTCATTTAAATCGAAGAACTTAATAAAATAGGTAAAATTTTCTGCGAGTCGTTTTAATTAAAAATGTTCTGTTTGTTTGGTAACGTCAGTTTAGAATGTTGTTCGGAAGTATTTCCACAAAACTGCTTAACGGATGTTATGCTAAGCTGACAATTAAAAGTTTTAGTTTTAGCTTGCAGTACATTTAGTGCTAAAACATATTTTGACAAAAGGGTTAGTAATTGTAAAATTATTCTGTTCGTACTTGAGTTTTGTTCGGTTGACTCTAGAATAAAATGTATATGAACAAAATATGCAAATGTTTGTTTAACTTAAAACAATTAGTAAGATCACTTAGCAGTTGTCAAATCATGCTGTGCTCACTTGTTTTATTTTATAGACATTATAATATTAAAGTACATTGTTTTAGTTAGACAAACTGTATTTAAAACAAACAATACAAACCATGATAATTAGTAATATACTAAAGAATGCATAGCAAAGTCACTCTAGAAGTCTAATGGCAAGTAGAAATACTAGTAGGAATGTGAACATTAGTTTAGTTTAGTTTGAATTATCGTCGCACTAGAGCTACACGAGGGCTATTGGCGACGGGCGTCGTATTTTAGAACCACAGTCAAGTGACGAGCCGACACCTGTTAAGGGCGACATCGTACGCAGCGTTGGTACTTTGGAGGATATTTAACGTGCACTCCCTCTGCCCGGGGTATTATTCGTCGGACATTTTTGACTGCACGGGCCGTTTATAGGTCGGCAGTTATTTTGGCGATGCCCAGACCCGAACCTGGGACCTTTCGCATGCTAGGCGGACGCCTAACCAACTGGGCTCCCCATCCCTGTGAACATTAGTAAAAGGTATGTATATAAAACAGTTCTTGGTTGGTAAGAAGTCAGTCTTATTGCAAAACTAAAGAATTCTTTTTTTAAACCCATCTTTTTCCTGATGCTCACTTTCATTTTGCTTGCAATGAGCCACTGAATTCGGTTATAAATTAGTATAACTTTACATTAAATTAAAATTATACGTTTTCTAATGTACTACTAACACATTTATATAGTTTCTTAAATGCCAAAATATTATTTTAGGAGAAAAATAGTTTTTATACATTCTTCACGATAAAACTACAAAATATTTTTTTAAAAAAATGTAATTGAACTAAAAGGGAATATATTTTGATTTAAAAAAAATCTCTGGCGTCTCCTAGATCCCTAAGGGATTATGTTACAACAATTTATTTTGAAGCTGGCAGCAATAGGTCTGGATAATACAACCCGTCATTTATTTTCTACTGGACTATATATCATGGGAACGAATTTGTGATAGTTATAAGTGATTTATTTTCAAACATAAATAATAATAGAAAAACGAGGTTACATATTTCTATCAGGGTCTACTCTGGTGACATTTCCAAGATTTTGCTTGTAACTTTTTCTATCAAACGCCACCTCGCGAGTTCAAGAACTTTGAATGGGCATATTACATGACTTGATTGGTTGGTTGGTAGACATATATATTCAGGTTTGTGTGCTTGGTCAGCGACCCGCTTATAAACCTTCGTCAAGTAAGACAGACACAACAGACAACACACACACACACATAAGTGGATCCATCTAATTTTTTTAGAGACAGAGGCCAACTAGAGGATCCCCAGAATTGGCTTGTCACCCCCAGAGGTATTGATTCGGTATGGGAACTTAGAGGACTTTCGGACCCAACAGATTTAACGAGCACGTACTCCGCATATACTCGGTAGGTCTACAGTGGTACCGGGACTCGATCGCAGGACCTTCCGATCCCGAGACCGAGACGCTGACCACTAGGCTCACTACGGCCTACATGACTTGAGTGGAAACAGTTCCAATAGCCGAACCTCAATTCTTTTTGTTGAAACTAACCCCTGTATAAAATCGGAAACCCCAGCATAGTAGAAAAAAAATGTCTAATAAAAGCTTCAATTACAGATTTTTTTTCATTCAAGCTTTTCTTGCCGCCACGACTCACGGACCCTTGATTAGAACCAATCGAACAAATATTCTGGTTGGTCCAACTTAACCTGAACCGGAGCTACAAAAGTAACACTCTTCCGATAATGCAGAACTGTCAATCATTATGAGGCGTGCGACGTCATCGGTGGATTTCGTGAAAGTTTCTGGGCAGCAAACTGCAAAATAAGTGAATCAGAATAGTTGGATTGCACTGGGAGTTGGGTTAACCGATATTTGAAGAGATCAAAGTGTAATCGAATCTTAATTAATCTTCAAATTTTAATTAAATTTTTTATCTTTATTACATAAATTCATTATTTAAGCTTGCTTTTCATTGAAATTTAAGTTTAGTTTTCATTGATATGGACCGAGAAAGGTTGAGTTGAATATCATTGTCCACTAGATACACGAGTATGCGACGCTGTATGAAGCATCAATTGGATTTGTCTTAATTATATGATTTAAAATGTGAGAAATTTTTCATGATATCATGATGGCATATTCCATATCATGTTGCGCACCGTATGACGCACAAGTCTCGAGACTGTCGTCTCCGTGAAGTGCGTGATGCTAAGGATTTAAAGATAAACTATTTTTAACATTAAAAATTTTTAGAAATAAAACCGGATTCGGTGAAGATATAAAAACCTGATTCGGGTACCCCCTGAAAAGTTTCACCCCTGTGGGCATATTACATGACTTGAGTGGAAACAGTTCCACAGGCACGAAAATAAGGTATCTATTAGTTAATAAAAGAAGTAGGCATCTCCTACCACCAATAAATGAAATCCATGAATGAAAGTAAGAATGAACTACGTCAGTTGAAAACAAGCCAATTGATACATTCACTATTGGCCATGCATACACACACAAGATTGACGAATAATTTTGAAAAAATGCATTCAACTTGGAGAAAAATATTGCGGAGTCTCAAATAAATAAAACTAAATGTTATGTTCAGTTTATTTCCAAAATTATGAATTTTTCACAAATACGCGAAATTAATTCAAAAAGGATTGCCAAAGTTGATGAAACATATAAAAATTTCAAAATATAAATATGAAATAGTAGGTTCAATTAAATCGGCTAATTAAGCAATTAATTTTTATACAAATTAGAAATGGAGGGAGGTATCGTATTTATCCACCAGAAAATATTCAGTCGTTATTTTTCACTTACTGATAATATAAAAACCTAATTAGTCTAATTAAATAAACAAAAGCACAGATTGTGGAAATAAGTAACAAAGTAATTTGTTTAAAAGAAAGAAATTCATTTACTTTTTAGGATAGAGAAAAAATGCAAAATCTAAAAAATGTTAACGTTAAAGTAAATTGGTTTTAGCTTCCACACTACGTTTATAACGTAAAAAGTGGAAGGTTTTATAATCGTTCAGTCCGTCGTCGTCTGTCCGTCTGTCCGTCGTCACCCACTTTCACAGAAACACAAGTCCCACAACAGTAGGATACGTCATTTGAAGAAAATCAGTTGGCTAATTCCAAATTTCATTAAAAAATTTAAATTAGAAGTTTATTTAAAATTAAATAACTTAAAATTTAATCTACATTGAAATAACATGCAAATTCAATTTTTATTCAATATTTTCACTGTTGCCATTTCGTTAAACGCACGAGAAAGTTTATTAAAAAAATACAAACATTTGAAAGAATATTTATTTATGTGATATAATTCAGTTTGGATTGTTGTAATATCACAATAGAGTTCTTTTGATGGTTCATTATATATGTATGAAGAAATATGCGAAGATAATTCTAACTTGGCATAAAACATGTGCAAAGTTTCGCTTTTATTTTTAAAGCATCATTTGTACTAATTATATATTTTTCGAAATGTAATTTAATTAAATCTAATTATTAAATCTGAGAAAGAAGATTAATGAAAATAGTTAATTTTGGCGTTTAAAAGTTTGAATTACAAATAGCTAAAGGCCCTGTTTGTTATTAAAATTAAATAACCATTGCCATTCGAACAATCGCCCGAGAAACTTAATTTTTGACAATAAATTAAAATAAATTTATTTTGCGAATCGATCAGTTTGAAATGACGTCAAATATATTTCACTACGAAATTCTTTGTATGTTGATATGAAATATTTTCATTCTATTTAAAAGCGGGGAATAGTACATATTTATTCTTTGAAATACAAATTAATTTTTGCAAATGATAAGTAATAATTATTGAACTTTCGAAATAAAATAAATAAAACTAGCCAAATTTAGCATGTAAATGTTTAATATAGAATTAATGCAGTGTTTGGCGCCTTTTTACCTATTCAACACAACTTTTGTGTGGAAGCGGGTTAAGTGACAGATTCTGTTACAAATCTACTTAATTCTTAGAAAGTTTGTGAATAAATTGAAAAAAAGAAACGTGTAGATGACAAAAAAATTGATTTAAATTCTTAACCAAACATAAAAAATATGTAGTGTTCTTACTTTTTGGGCATTTTATAATCCGCAGTTTTATTCGTACTTAAATTATGCAGTTGTGATTTTTACACAAAAATAGCAGCAATGATAACCTACATCAAATTAAATTAACACTTTCACCGAACTATAGGTTTAGGTTTAGTTTGAATTATCATCGCACTAGAGCTACACGAGGGCTATTAGCAATGGGCGTCGTATTTTAGAACCACAGTCAAGTTACGAGCCGACACCCGAGTAGGCACCCAACGCAACCGTTAAGGGCGACATCGTACGCAGCGTTGGGACTTTGAAGCATATTTAACGTGCACTCCCTCTACACGGGGTATTATTCGTCGGACATTTTTGGCTGCACGGGCCGTTTATAGGTCGGCAGTTATTTTGGCGATGCCCGGACCCGAATCTGGGACCATTCGCATGTTAGGCGAATGCCTAACCGAATGGGCTCCCCAGCACTCTTCACCGAACTATACCCAAATCATGACAATCAAAAACAATACCAGCATGCATACACAAGAAACTGGACACTCTAATTAGGAAAACCCACTAATATTCAAAAAATAGCATGAAACTAATTAGTCAGCCAATAAAACAAATATTCCAGCTCATTACGCACATGTCTGCAACTTGTGCAAATTCTCTGCCAAATAGGAGTCAAAACTTAGCGAAGTTTCAATTAGCAACTCATAAGATGAATGATGGTGTTACATTCGGAGGAGGGTGGGAAAATCTTATTGATTTTTGGCTGTGTCTTGACTACGACATCAAATGCCACAAATGCAACAACTTGGCGACCGCCAAGGGCGCCAAGCGATGCAATAGCATGTGGCTGACTCTGCCAAGTCGCCAAGTTTTGTTGCATTTGTTGTCGTAGTCAGGACACAACTTTAAGGTTAGAGTTAAGAAGAAGATGAAGATGCTGGATGCGAAATAAAGGGAAGTAGTCAGAAAGTCACCAAGAGAGTTGGGGTTGGCAAGCGATAGCGAGCAGGGGGCTTGCCTCCTAGTTTAAAATAAATATTAATTTATTTATACATTATAATAACCCAATATCTGGTAGTTATATGAAATAAAAGAAAATCATACAGAAGACTCTCTAGAGCAGGGGTTCCCAACCGGTGGTACGCATACCACTGGTGGTACTCGGGAAAATTTCAGGTGGTACGCGTGAGTGATGTGAGCAACACGATGCTTTTAATAGCTTCTGTACGCATTAGCAGTGAGCACGCAAACATATTACTCACTCATTATTTTAAACATAAACATTATTTTAAGGAGAAATCTTTATTTAACTTCTGGATCGGATGTAAAAACTAGTACCCTTTGATCTTCGGGCACGCTCTGCTATTTTTGATGCCATTTGTTACGAGTCACTTGTGTGAAAGTGGATTTTCTGAACATAAACAATAATCATAGAAGCAGCATAAGTGGTGAAGAAGATTTAAGAGTGAAGATATCTTCCATTACTTCTATAATGTTGATATTTTAATCACAGGCAAACAACAAGAAGTTTCGCAAAAAAGACTATAAAAGTACATTTTGTATTATGATTAATTATGTCCTGAGTATGTACTATTTTTTTATTTGTATGTTTTTATACCTATAGGTAATAAATAACAAGTAGGTTTGTAACAGAATCTGTCACTTAACCCGCTTCCACACATTTGTGTTTAACAGGAATAAACGCGCCAAACACAACATTAATTCTATATTAAACATTTACACGCCAAATTTGGCTAGTTTCATTTATTTTATTTCGAAAATTTAATAATTATTACTTATCGTTTACGAAAATTAATTTATATTTCAAAGAATAAATATGTAATATTCCTCGCACATTCCTGCACATTTTTATGCCAAGTTAGAATTTTCTATGCATCTTTCTTCATACATATATAATGAACCATCAAAAGAACTTTATTGTGATATTACAACAATCCAAACTGAATTATATCACATAAATAAATATTTATATATTTTTTCAAATAAAGTTTCTTGTACGTTTAACGAAATGGCAACAGTGAAAATATTGAATAAAAATGGAATTTGCATGTTATTTCAATGTAGATTAAAATTTTAGTTATTTAAATTTTAAATAAACTTCTAATTTAAATTTTTTAATGAAATTTGGAATGTAGCATAATCTGATTTTTTGCTTCAAAATGACGTATTCCACTTGCCTGTGGGACATTGTGGATGGCAAAAGTGAAATATTGAATAAAAATGGAATTTGCATGTTATTTCAAAGTAGATTAAATTTTAGTTATTTAAATTTTAAATAAACTTCTAATTTAAATTTTTTAATGAAATTTGGAATGTAGCCTAATCTGATTTTTTGCTTCAAAATGACGTATCCTACTTGTCTGTGGGACTTGTGGTTCTTTCTGTGAAAGTGGGTGACGGACGGACAGACAGACGGACTGAACGATTATAAAACCTTCCACTTTTTACGTTATAAACGTAGTGTGGAAGCTAAAACTGTAAATCAATACCATTTTAATCTTTTTATTTCTCCTATATTATAAGCATGTTGTAAATAAACAAATACCAAACCATTAAATATGAAGTTTTCTCAGGAATTTAATTCAAAAATCCTTTGAACACTTTAAGAAGAGTAAACATTATACATTTATTAAAATATCTAGGTCTGGTGGTAACGCCAAATTTTTTCAAAAAGTCAAGTGGTACGCAGGTGCAAAAATGTTGGAAACCCCTGATCTAGAGTATAAAATGTGGTTCTTTGATAAACAAAAAAACAAGAAATTTGTTTCTAAAAACTCCGTTATTCGTTAAAACTTTCATTTTATAAAATATTAAAGTTTACGAAAAATTAGTGTAATTTACTTCTTTGGGTCATTATTAGGTAAGAGTATTTGCACACAGTTTCGTTTTTCCATTGAATATTATTACAATGGTTCTTTTTTGATAAATGATAAATTACAATTCTAACTATACCATATATGTACCATAGAAAAGACACCGAAACCCTATTAACTAATGCATAAAATAAATTCATTTCAAACACATTTTTATTACTATTGTCTATATGTCCCATTAACGTTTCTTTGTTACATCTAAACTTTAGATTTAACAAAGAAACGTTAATGGGACATATAGAAATAGTAATAAAAATGTGTTTGAAATGAATTTATTTTATGCATTAGTTAATAGGGTTTCGGTGTCATTTCTATTGTACATATATGGTATATTTAGAAGAAACTATCATATGCAAGGAGTAGTTGCAAAATTCACATTCTGCAAAGTGTAACTAAAATATAGGGTCCGGTGATTTCGTTCAATTCAATTTACCTATATTAAAAGTCGCCAATGAAGGATACGGCCCCTATATCTCATTTTCTCTTTGGAGAATGCGAGTTTTGCAACTACACTATTCATATTTTATTCACCCAACAACAATACGCAAAGCGAGATTTAACTATTCTACATCAACTTAAGTTCTTTTAATTATCGGAGCTTCGTATTCCACGACTTCCGAAGCATATGGCGATTCGAATGAGCTGATAAATCACGAGTTTATCAACTAATTTCCCCTGAATTGGGCTGCGAATACTCCCTTGTGCATTTGACAGAAGTTTACATTTAAATAGTTATATTTGAAAAAAGGAACAAGTCCACAGATAGTTTTCCGTACACGCTCATTCATTCACAAAAATAGCAAAGGAAAGAAACACAGAGGGAAATTTCCCTATTGACTTAATTCATTTTTTCATTAAGATATCAATTTACATAGATTTACCAGGGTGTGCTGTTTTCTGCCTCTTATGAAATGAAGCTGGATAGTAGTTGGTAATGCATGTAGTTAAAATGTTAACTATCAGAATAATATTTAAAATGGAGGAATAGTTTCACGTAATCAGATTTGCTGTGTTTTAAAATATAATACACTTTTAGATAACACATTTAAACTTCCGGTGTCATAGAAAATGTTAGTTGCATGAAAATGGTAAGCCGACTTTGACAGAAGTTTACCTTTTCGAAGTTAAGCTTTGACATAGTATTTTAAGCGATGTGATGTTTTCTGACTCTAAAAATAATAATGAAAATTGGCTGTCTAATTGTAGTTATAACAGGAATTAAAGCAACTGAAAATGGAGGATAAGTTTGGCATATTAGGATTCAGGGTTGCTATGTTTAATAGTTAGATGAAATGCATGTTTAATAGTTAGATGAAATGTATGTTTAATATTTAGATGAAATGTATGTTTAATAGTTAGATGAAATGTATGTTTAATAGTTAGATGAAATGTATGTTTAATAGTTAGATGAAATGTATGTTTAATAGTTAGATGAAATGTATGTTTAATATTTAGATGAAATGTATGTTTAATATTTAGATGATATGTATGTTTAATAGTTAGATGATATTTATGTTTAATATTTAGATGATATGTATGTTTAATAGTTAGATGAAATGTATTTTTAACTTGTGGCAGACAAAGGGGATATTCCTTGCGTAAATTGATTTTTAAGCGAAAATATTTTACTGAATGCAATACGTAACATTTTTAAATATTTGACATTTGAGTTTAAACATAGCGCGATATTCTCTGTTGTTTCTGTTAGAAAGAGGAGAATTAAATTATTATTTGAAGATCTATGTAGCTTCAACAGGATTAAAATAGTATCTTAAAATTAAGGAATAGTTTTGCATCTTAAAATAAGGATTTGATATCTAATAATCTAAACTTCAGTTTATCAATAGTAGTGCATGCATTATATAATAAATTTCCTTATTATTTGACAGAAGTTTAATTTTTTAAAGTTTGAACAATCTATTTTTAAATGTGATTTTCTCTTCATCTTTCAGATTGACGGGAATGCAGCTTTAGTAGGCGATTCATGTTATTCAAACGAAAAAAAAATATTTTGCTAATAGTTATGTTGAGCAAATATCAAGATCTTGATATCAAAATCACTTTAAAATGTCGCAAAATCAAAAAATAACCATTCTGTTGGTCACAAAAAAAACCCTTCACTGTAGTTTTATTTAATAGAACTTAGAATATTAAAAGTATGGATGGCATTAATTTGTCACAATATATTTATTAACAATATTATATATGAACCATAGATCATAATATTTTTTATATTTAATTATATTGTTACTCAAGAATTCAAAAATAGACTTGGGCTTTTTATATGGGTATTAAATTTTTCATTTCTTTTAATATTTGAAGTATAAAAGCCAGTAGGAATTAAAGCACTTGTAAAAATATATGTTTATATTAAAAAATTCTTAGTTAATATAAAACTATAATACAAGGATTCCCTCTTATATTACTAGGTGTACGTATACACGTGAACTTTTTTTTTAATATTTCACTTAAAAATCTATTTTTTTTATGTTTGATATAATTTATAAGTGTATGAGGGTACGTGTAAAAATATTTAAAAAAAATTAAAATGTAAATTAATTAATTAGAATTTTATGCATTAATTAGCATGTTTTTTTAACCACTCATAACTCAAGAACTAATTAACTTAGACCTATACAATTACCATGCAAATTAATTACCAATTCATTCTGAAGGGTGTGAACCTTAAACCAAATTTGTGGCTCTTTTAGTTTTTTATTTATATTTTTTATAATAAGCAACATTAAAAAAATCCATTTTTTTTAGAAAAAAATAACTGACCCCCCCCCCCCCACGCAATATAAAATTAATTTAAAAACCAAATCTTTTTTTAAGGTTTACGCCCTCTCCCAACTTATTCCATAAATAAACAATTCGTTTGACAAAATGTTAATTTTAACTTTAGTTATCATTATTTAAGCAAAGTAACACATGAGAAAAATGTTTGTAACACATGAAAAAAGTAACACATGACAAAAAGTTTTGAGAAAATTGAGTTTAAAGGTTATAAAAGCTAACTAACTTTCATGATTTGGAAGATTAGAAAAACCTCTAACTTTTTATTAGAGTGGAGTATCAGTACAAATTTTACATCATTTTAAAGAGGAAGAATTGGAAATTCTAATGAACTTAAAAACAAAAATGCCTAATTTGGTTATTTTTGGCCTTTTCTAGTGTGTATGTATACCTTAAGGTGATTAGTCTGTAAAAGTATTTTTGCTGATGCGTCACTATTATACATAGAATGAAATACCGCTCTTATTTACATAATAGAAACTACACATTAAAACACACCAAGCTATACGTTTCATATTTAACTACTAAAATAATTATATAGTTTCTATACACTAAAAACCAGTTAATGGTAAGTAAATAATACATTTTATACTGTTCTAACGACCAAACGGTGTATAATAAATCTTTCAGAAAAAACGTAATTGAAGTAGATGGAAGAAAATGTATTTTTATTTAAAAAATTCTCGGTCGTTGTCTGTAGCCCTTAAGGGATTGTGTTACATTAACAATTTGTTTTGAAGTTGGCAACATTGCGTCCGGATAGTGTTCTTTTTTCATTAATATTTTCTAATGGACTATTTATCAAGAGAATGAATTTGGTGATAGTTAAGAGTGATTTATTTACAAAAATTATGTTTGTTTTCCCTATTTTACTTATTTTTTTATATGTTCAGTGTTTACTCTGGTCTGGTTGCATTTTCAACATGTTTTGTATGTTATATTTTCAATGGGCATGTTTCAATGGTGAATGGCAACAGTTCCAGCGTTGTTGTTTTTATTCTTGGTGCTTCTACAATTTTACTTGTTTTGAACGACACAATATTTTTTTTTACCGTACTGAAACGAATGTTGTGTACAAACTTTTCTTTCAGTATAACTAAACCTTTTCTCTGTTCATTAATCGCGTTAAATTGCAGTCCCGCAATTTCGCCTAATTTCTCCAAAAAAGGCAAATTTCCGTCTAAACTGAAATTTTCCAGCAACATTTCCGTTTTGAAAATGCACTGCTCACAACAATTAGGGGAACGCATGGTTTAAACTCTGTCACCCTCCATTGATTCCATCAGCTTCCGGGTTTTTCTCTTACTAAGGTGAGCTCGCACTTATTTATCATTGGATGGAAAAATCATGTCTTTTGAAGAACTAAATAATGTTTGTTTTAATTAAATGAAAATATAAAAAAACATAGTAAAATAAAAATCACTCCCAAAAAAATTGTATGCAATAAATTGACCCTAAATTCTTCCCGCTTACATTCTTAGATGTAAAAAAAAAGGTAAAATCAATTTTTAAACAAGTGTTGTTGTTGTCGTGTCCATGATGTGTGCAAAAACTAGATGGATCCGAAGCTGTCGTAGACAGCTTTCGCTATTTCTTCTGCATCTTCGGAGAGAATTAAAATTTCTGGGTCTTCAAAGCCAATCCTGAAGAGCCTGGCTTGAATTGCTGGGCAGCCAAAGATATGCTGCGGGGACAGTTGGACAACAGGACAGTTTGGGCAGTGTGTGGAGAAGCTTCTTTGTCCTTCCATTGAGATTTTTTGAGATTTTAAACAAGTAAAATATTGAAAGAATTGTTATAGTTATGATTCCATTATTTCCCCTTTTTGATTAAGTTAAAAAATTAAGATTTTTTCCACTGTTTTTTTTACCATTTCATTCTGGATACATAATGAATCTATTTCCCAAATTTTAGAGTTTTATAATAAAAAAAAGTTGGAACTGAAAGGGTAAACAAAAGTACTCAAAGTGCTCCCCTAATTGTTTTGAGCAGTGTACTTGAAATTTAACCGAATTAAAACCTATCAAGTTTAATAAATATCTGTAATCAATAATGTTCATGTAGAGAGTTCTAAAATAAAACATAGCAGGCAATAATCATTTTCAAACAGGAATTGAAACAACCAATGAAATCGCAGCAAATTCAAAAATGAAAACAAGAGTGTTGTTACATTATGTGAAACAACCCCATTGATACTTTAGTGTATTCAAAACATAAATTTCTTTACCAACGCACTATGAGCGTGTGAAGTGAAACTACGAGAACAATCGTTGAGTGTGTAACCGGATAGTCAAGGATGCATTCCCTGGGAATATACCCTCGCTAGTTTTGTGTTTATTTCTGTAAACACCAAGCTGAGCATTTATAAAACTTTAATCAGACCTATTGTCCTATATGGAAGGGAATGTTGAACCCTCAATAAAACAGTGGAAGAAAAGTTGCTAATATTTGAAAGGAAATCACTAAGGAAAATATTCGGACCTATTCAGGAGAACAATGAGTGGAGAATTCTTTACAGCTATGAAATTTACAGAACATTTGGCGGGACCGACATTGTGAGAACTATAAAAGCATCCCGAATTAGGTGGCTGGGCCATTTGTACAGATGTCCCGATGATTTCCCCACCAAAAAACTGACTTTTTCCAAAATTGAAGGTACTAAACGTAGAGGACGACCACCCACACGGTGGTCAGACGATGTTGAAAGGGACCTTAATCTAATAGGAGTCAACCGATGGAGAGCCATTGCGGCTAATTGGGCCAACTGGAGGAGGATCAGCGAGTCAGCCTTGGCCTGCAAAAGGCTTGGCCTGCAAAAGGCCCTCCATTGAAGCCCATGTTAAAATGACCTTTTTTATATACCTTTTTTTCTCAGAATCTATTTGATACTTTTTATTGAAATTTTTTACTAGTTATTAAATGGACGTTTAACTATACTTTACTGGAGGCGTTTTCAAAAATTTTGTTTAGTTTTTAACTTATAAATTTTTAAGGGAAACTACATATTTTTTTACCTAAAAACATCAATAATATTAAAAAGAAGTAGGATAGTTTTACTCAAATCCCTCCAGCGATTTTTAAAAACAAACTTCTTAAGAACGTATAAAAAATTTCAGGCTGATATTTATGGTAGATTCTGAGAAAAAGGTACCCGCACATTGAAAAAGCAAGTTTTGAGTTATAAGCTTTCAAAGTAAACAATGGTGGTTTGTATAGAACACGAGTGGATTTAACCTAAACAAATTTTTTTTTTAAAAATATTAAAAATACTTCCAGTGCTGGAAACTTTTTTGTAAGCTATAGTTGTAAAGCTAAGATTTTATATTTTAAGAAACACTAAAAACATTGAAATGTCATTTTTGAAAAATTTTCGGTTTCTGGTCCCCCTTAAATAATGATACCAACAATGAACGCCGTTCATATGAGCTTGTTGCACGTTAAATGTGTCGTAGTCCAAATTCGCGACGCCGCGTAAGCTGTAACCTTAAAATAAAGTGAGGTGCCAGCTACTCGTCACTTGACTGCGGTTTAAAATTTTGAGGGTTGTCAATAATAACCCTAGTGTAGTTCTAGCGCGACGTCAAATCTCGGACAAATGTAGCTCACAGGAACATCACGCGCTTTCTAATTGATTACTTAAACCAATAACGATAGTTTGGCAAGAAAATTTACCACGCGAAATTGAGCTTTCTGCTAAAGATCATCTACAGTCCCTGGACAAATTATTAGATGCACTGCAAGATTTCATGTATCAATCAATGATGAACAAAATACCTTTAGAAGGACATTTGTGTTCCTAAACTTAAGCTATTAAATAGAAAATACTATCTGCTATACTTAATACATATATCGACATCTTTCTTAATGATATTGCATTCTTTGTTATGTTTTCATCATTACTAAAAAAGTACAGTGCGTCTAATAATTTGTCCAGGGTCTGTAAATTAACCAAATACAAGACATAACAACCATAGTCCTGAATAATTTATGTAAGACAAATGAAATTATATGAAAAACGAACTAAAAAAATCTTTAAAGTAAACGATTTTTTGGGAAATGAAGGTGGTAATTGTATTCACAAAGTAGTCACTAATGGATTGAACAAAAAAATGTTATTCACTAAGGAAGGATTTTACAAAGTGCATTTAATTAACAGCAAAAAATGCAAAATAAATAAGTTTAAATATTGTTCTTACCTTACTCTTAGCAAAAACTTTTTAGCAAATAAATGTAAATGTAAATTGTAATGAATTCAATCAATTTTTCTCGTTAGAAATATGCACCTGAATGCAAATTAAATCTGATAATTAAAAAAACTTTGCTACAAATTAAACAAAAAAACAGAGGCAAAGTCATTATCGAGCAGAAAATATTGAATTACTATTTTTTCAGTAGGTAAGCAATAAAAAGAATCCGAGTCTAATTAAATTGTTAAAACAGGAGCCAATAATGTGATAAAAAGTAGAAACAGTTGCTTGGTTACAGGAATATTTTTATGTGTTTTAGTTTCCGCACAACGTTTATAACGCAAACAAGTAGGTTTGATACAGAATCATGATATACCATTTAAACATGCGTGATTTTCTTAACCTTATTACGACATCCCTCACATACAGTGCAATCATGTACCAATTTTGAAGTCAGTAGCTTTTCGTGTTTAGCGATGCTTTTCAAACGAAAATCGGTTAAGGCCTCAACCCATTGCACGCGCGATTTTCTCGAAACCTTATAAAGTACTCGTAAACTGAATAGGGTACTTGACTGTATCGCTAAAATACCTTCCAATATTAAAATAATTATAGTTTGAACCCAAAAATAACAAACGTAATTTTTTTTTTGCAAAATAAATCTTTAAATAATAAATAAAAATCATTTTAAAATGGCTTTTTTTTCATCGGTACGTCACGTGATCACAAACGCGTCGATTTGGCTGACGTCATTAGTATATATAAACAAACCGGTGTGATGTTTTTTTGCTTGCAATTAAACTGGATTTAATCTAATTTACTATTAAAATAAGAATTATATGGATAATGGAAGGAGGTTTTACAGAAGCGGATAGTTCAAAATTTGCTTAAAGTCGATTCCAAAATGGTGTTTCAAAGTTTGTTTATAGTTACTAGTGACGTCATAGATACCACGTGACAGCCACAAAGCGTTTTCGGAAGTAATTTTTCGTCCTAATTTTAAAATTCATTTTTCTCCCTTTTTATGGGGTATTTGAAAAAAATAAAAAATACGGGTCTAATATTTTTGGCATAAGAATATTTTAAGCCAATAATTTTTTTTAGTCAAATACCCTATTTGAAGTTCGTAGCAATTTTAGTTCGAGTCACCTACACCGACGTGGCCTGGCTACTGATGAGACTTGCTCGCTCTGCGGCCATGTTAAAATGGATGGTGACCACATAATGCATTGTTCTGGACTTGCACAACATCCGGCTGATGACTTCGTCAGTCGTTATTGGGAGGCTCGGCATCAAATATGGCCGAGTGGCCAAGAATGAGAGTTGGATAAAGTAAAAGTAAGTTTGAACTGTAGAACGGTTTAAGACAAACATGCAGTCTGACAGACGGACCAATCTTTTAAACCCCTTTTTCGGAATCATCTTCCTCCAAAATGTGCAGAAAACACTACATCTCTATTTCGGTTTCGCAACCCCATCACAATTCTTACATTAAATTATATTTCATGTTAGATAATTGAAAGTAAATTAAACTAATTAGCCAGCCAATAAACCATAAATATACCTCTCATTACGCACATGTCTGAAGTAACTTGCGAGTTTCTCTGCAGACTGGGGTTAAAACTTCCGTGGAAGTTTCAATTAGCTCCTCCAATTGGGAGATGAATGATGATCAAGAAATAGGAGAAGGCGGTGGGAAACTCCTATTGATTTTATGGCGAGTGCTCATTAAGGAGAGCTGGGCCATAGTAGAGTTCATTTCTTTTAAGAGATATGGGTAATGGGGGTAGTTGAAGATATTTTAGAAGTTTGAATATTTTAGAATTATTAAGATATTCTTTACCCTGTTCCTTTCTTCTTTTGGTATGATGAGTATGACGGTGTATTGTCGGTAATATTTAGTTAAAGCAGGAATTCAAATTATAAGGGACGGAAGTGAAATTATAAGGGACGGAAGTATGTTAAATATTTGGACTCATCACGGCCAACTTCAATAACAAGGCCAGAGAAGCTCTCCCAAACATGAGCTTAGACTGAAATTTTGAAGTCACTGTTCCCAGTGCCGAAGATCGAGAAACCAGTTCGGACGCATTCGGAACCCTAAAATTGTGGTCAGCCGTGAACGAGTGGTTCTGAACAGGTTTCGAGACAGGTTGTCTTCATCTTCGGAACAACGTCATTCGGAACTATGACGTCAAAATTTCCGTCCCCGAGCTTGTTTGGGAAAGCTTCTTCGGCCTTAGTAGTTGAGTAGGCCGTGGACTCATTATGGTTGTGTTTTAAAATGATAGTTAGATAATGGATATTTTAAACTTCTGGCAGTCAAAAGAAATATCCGTTGCGTAAATAGGTTTTCTGCAAAGTGTTAAAGGGGAATGGGACAGAAGCGCCAATTTAACATACGGGTTTTGAACAATGTATTATTTATCCGTTTTAGAATGATTCGAGTTGAATTATCGTCGCTCCAAAGCTACACGTGGGCTATTGGCAACGAGCGTCATAAGCAAGATTCACAGTCAAGTGACGAGCTAACACGACTCCTGAGTCCTTAGCGGCTTTGGGAATTAGGAGCATATTTAACATGCACTTTCTCTTAGGGTTGGCATGGTTTTTACCACCCCCGGTAAATAACATGGTAAAACCCGGTATTTACCGTCCTGGGAAAAATTGTTTTTCCGCCTGGGAAAAACCTATTTATTGAAACAATTACTAAATATTAATGAGATTAACTAAAATAATTTAAATTTAGAATTTAAATTAATATTTATCATGGATCTGATATATTTAAAACTAGCTGTTATACCCGACGTTGCACGGGTAGAGGTGGAAAAATAATTTAACAGTCAATTTAACTTCTTTTTTTTTCATTTTAGTTACATAAGATATGAAGATTACCCAGTAATTTTCCATTTAATTACCCAACTTGGATATAGTAATGATTAATATTATTTTCGAAATACCTTTGATAAGAAGCTCAAATTAAAAATAATACACATTTAAGTAAAAGATAATCAGTAAGAATTAAAAATGGAAAAACATCCAAATCTTTAAATGTTCTCAAACATTTATTTTAAAAAATGCACTCATAAATGTCATCACAATTCCCTCATAAATACATAAAACCTTTTAGCTCATTTGGCGTGTTTTGGGAAATAATTTGGCGAGAAAATAGATATAGCTATAAACACACCCATTATACAGCTCTAACACAATGACTTTCGAACAACCGACCAGCTTATAAATTATTTATAAAAGAAATTGCCCATTTGGCGAGTTTTAGTTAATAATTTGGCGAATTTGGCAACGTATTTGGCGAAAAAATAAATACATAAAACACTAATATGCAGCTCTAGTGCGATGGCCTTTATTAACCATCATAGTTCAGTAATAGCTTAACTATACATTTATTGCTTAAATATGCATACATGCAGTCAACAGAAAAATCAATGAAAAAATCACATCAAATAAACCCACAATAAAATCCGGAATGGAGACTGGCGGAATTACGTCACTTGAAACATGTCAATTATTTTTCAAATAATGAAATTAGTTTCTGAAGGTAATGGCAACGGAATAAAATAAACATTTTCAATTTTAAATGTTTTCGTTAAAAGTTTTATTAATTTTTTCAGCCGATGGCATCAGAAAAGTAAAAAAAAGATCGGTTTGGCCAAGGCGTCATAGTAATTTTCACATAATTCGAGCTAAAAACGTCTGATAAACCGATCGAAGGAATGGAGCTATTCAATAGAATTCTTTAGGCTATGGTTTTTCCCCCCGGTAAATAAATGAAAACTTTTGTCGGAAAATTACGTCTTTCGCGGAAAAACTTTAGAAACTTCTATATTTATACAAAATCAAATCTGAATTTAACTTATTATTGGATTGATATTTTATTGACAAATCTTTCTAAATTATTTTACAAATATAGTAATATAATAATCACATACTTTTGTTTAGTGTGCTAATTGCATAAAAATAAATAATTATTAAAATATCGTCTGTGGATAATATTTATAAAATAGTGTTAGGATAAATAATTATTGAGTTATGTCTGCTAAATCTGGAAATAAAATCAAACAATTTTACTAGGCTTTAGCAAACTATAACGGCTATTTCTGATAAAGGGGATTAAAAAGCGCTGAGCTTAATAAGGGATCCCCCACACGATAGTGGCACAGTTGCATTGACAGCCAGAATACAAAGATTAGGATGTAAACAAAAAAGAAAAACCGATGTTACTAAAAACTTTTTAATTAATTAAAAAGAATTTCCCAGACAAGGTTTATCTCAGAAAGAAATGTATTTCCCAGTTTTCTCAGACAGAAATAGGTATTTCCCAGTTTTCTCAGACAGAAATATGTATTTCCCAGTATTTACCAATTTTTCCCGGTATTTACCAGTTTTTTTCCGCTGGGATGGGAAATATTAGTTTTGAACGCAAAACACCTAATTCTGCATTCTCTACAAGGGGAATTTGTTCGTTAGACTTTTTGGCTGCATGGTTTTATGATAAGGGCTATCATTACGAAGAAAAGACTGAAATCTGAGTAGGGAGATAGTAGAGGAGCTCATTCTTTTTCAAAGGGATGAGTAATATTTTAGAAGTTTGAATATACTAGAATTATTAACAGATTCTTTACAAAGTTTTGACATCATGCGCTGGTCTCTACTTCTAGCTGTATGATGAGTATGAAGCTTTATATAGTCGATATTGTCGGTATTGTATAGCAAAAACAGGAATGAAAATAATTATAAACCGCGGAAAAGTGCTGAATATTGAGATTTATTGTTGCATTTTTAAATGATAACGGATATTTCGAACTTTTAGCAGTCAAAGGAAATATTCGTTGTGTAAATTAGTTTGTCGCGAAAATGTTGAAAGGAGTTTAACAGACTAAGAAGAAGAATTTCATCTAACCTTATATAAACAACAGTACATGACAAAATGCAGATATGACAGACTAACGCTACATTCCTAGGATAAACAATCTGTTATTTACGACAAAAAATGGTTTATAAAAAGTTATTAAAATGATAAGTTGCTAAGCGTAATGTCTGTTTGAATAGCACCAAACCTTACGACCAAGCCCTTAATCTTCAAAATGCCGCCCTGAAAACGCAACGGACGTCCATTCCTATAAAATTCTAGTAAAACTCCATAGCAAGTCAAATTTCTTTTTAAAAAAATTATAAAGGAATAGAAACTTCAATAACAGAGTTGTGACTCACAACTACACAATTATGAACAATTATAACTCAATCACTTTGATAGGTCTCCACAAAAATTGTAATACCTTCGGCATAGAGTATTGACAGCTTAGAACGACTTATATAAAAAAAACAACGTGTATAACGATGCGATTTTCAATTACCACTCAAAAAATAAGAACATTTATATGTAATTATGTACCCTATAAGGTAATTTCAGTAACTTTTAAACTTTAAAAGTTCTAGAGAAGCTACCATTTGCACATTTGAGATTTTTCAAAAACATTATGCCACTCTGAAACCGCAATGAACGTCCATTCCTATAATTCTAGTAAATATCAAAAACAGGTCTTAATTTCTTAAGAAATAAGATCTTTTTATTAATTAATCGAAACTTTAATTATAAGTCAATCACTATGATGCGACGTCACAAAAAATGTAATTCCTTAAGGATACAGTCTTAACTTGTTATTTTTATATTTGACTTAGACCTAAAAAAATAGAGAAAGTTCACTTTAATAGAAACTAAATTCTTCTAATAATATGCATAAAGGTTCAAGTCAAATATGAGCATACGAGGTAAACATCTCAAACCTAAGATACTTCAATTTATTATTCAAGCCGAAATCAATAGTTCATAAAGAGTTTACACGGAGCCATTAGAGGAGATTAGTTACCGTCCCTATTTCAGCACAGGTTTGAATAGCACCAGACCTTACGACCAAGCCCTTAATCTTCAAAATGCCGCCTTGAAAACACAATGGACGTCCATTCCTATATAATCCTGGGAAAAGTCATTACATAGGATCCTCCGACAGCTCTCGGTTTAAGTGCTTGAGATATTGCACTACCGATATATTAATAAGAGCGTGATTAAAAGTTTGTTCTGGCTTCCGAGGTCAGGCTTGTGATGCGAGCCGTTGGATAAGTGTAAGGTGGTATTAAATGTTTTAGATAAGATCGGAAGTTAGGGAATAAAAAAGTTTAGTTAAACAAGCACGAGTTGAATTATCGTCACACTAGAACTCAAGGCCCCCCGGTGGCCGAGAGGTGTATTCGTGCCAAGTGGAAAAAAAAAATCCTCTTAAAATCACCAGGGTGCCCGAGTACACTGCGATATACGTGCACGTTAAATCTGTGGAGTCGAAAGTCCCGACGGCGTAAGCGTGCGATGTTGCGCTCGAAGTTCTGTTGGGTGCCCGCTCAAGTTTCGACCTCGTCACTTGACCAGGGTTCTAAATTACGCGGCGTAATTGGCTGTGTTAAAGCTCCTAAAGGAGGCTAGAAATAGGCAGCCGGAAACGATTACATTACACTAGAACTCAGCGTGGGCTATTGGCAATATATGTCGTAATTTAGAGCTACAGTCAAGTGACGAGCCGACACCCGAGTAACCACCCAACGCAACTTTTAAGGGCGACATCTTACGCAGTGTCGGAACTTTGAAGCATTTTAACACGGGGCATTATTCGTCGGGCATTTTTTGCCAGCACGGGCCGTTTATAAAGTCTGTAGATATTTTGACAATGCCTTTGCTTCAACCTGGAACCTTTCGCATGTGAGGCAAGCCCCTTGCCGACTGGGTTTTGAAGTCCCCATTTAAAATGCGAATATGCATAAGGGTGCATGTCAAGTATAGTCTACACTCTTAAAACAAACGAGCGGTTTTAACTCAGTCTGAGTTAATTTCCACTCCTTTCCGTGCCGAAAATGCACTTCTCCTATAGGAGTGAATTTCACTCTTTTGTTTTAAGAGTGTAGCTGCCACAACTTGGCATCCCAAATATTTTGATTGTGGAAGATTCCACTTTGAATTAAGGTTTTAAGCCGAAGGAGGCAGGGTTGCCAGCTCAAGGCGTTTGGCGAGAAGAGGGGATTGTTGGTCGAGTTCGATTGTGAATAATGTATCACACTAGAACTACATATCAGTTATCGGCGATAGAGGATTGTTGTTGATTGCTGGTAGCGGTTAGCGATTATACGTGTATTTCTTTGTTATCTTGACTTGATCATTAATCGATAAGAGTGAACCCGATGCAAGTTCGATCTACCCTTCAATTGATAATCTGTTTCTAAACCTTAAAGAAATATGCGTTCATAAAAGCAATGAATCGCCAAACATAGTAACTCTTGCCCAAAACCAAAACCTTCCTTACCTTTTTTTCGAATTAGACTGTTCCACAATCAAAATATTTGGGATGTCAAGTTGTGGCAGCCAGACTATATAAACATACGAGGTAAACTACTCAAACAACTCAAACCTAAAATATTAATTATTAAGCCGAATTCAATGCTTCATAAAGAGTTTAGACGGAGCCATTAGCGGGGATTAGTTACCGTCCCTTTACAGCACAGGTGTGAGTAGCGTCCGACCTTACGACCATGCCCTTAATCTTCTAAATGCCGCCCTGTAAACGCAATGGACGTCCATTCCCTATAATCCTGGGAAAAGTCATTAAATAAGATCCTCCGACAGCTCGGCTTAAATGCTTGAGATATTGCACTGCCGAGATATCAATAAGAGTGATTAAAAGTTTGTTCCGGCTTCCGAAGTCCAGCTTGTGATGTGAGCCGTTGGAGTCGTGGTATTTTGTTTAATTTTTGATGGACGTAACTAAATAGTTTGGGGATAGGTATTAAATGCTTTAGATAGCATTAGGTTAAGCAGAACAAAAAGTTTAGTTAGTCGAAAATCTAAATGTATTGTATTGTGTAATCTGCAGAATATGCAGGTGTATGTCAAGTATAAACATACGAGGTAAACAACTTAAACCTAAAATATTATTATTAAGCCGAATTCAATACTTCATAAAGAGTTTACACGGAGCCATTAGCGGGGATTAGTTACCGTCCCTTTACAGCACAGGTTTGAGTAGCGTCCGACCTTACGACCATGCCCTTAATCTTCTAAATGCCGCCCTGTAAACGCAATGGACGTCCATTCCCTATAATCCTGGGAAAAGTCATTAAATAAGATCCTCCGACAGCTCGGCTTAAGTGCTTGAGATATTGCACTGCCGAGATATCAATAAGAGTGATTAAAAGTTTGTTCTGGCTTCCGAAGTCCAGCTTGTGATGTGAGCCGTTGGAGTCGTGGTATTTTGTTTAATTTTTGATGGACGTAACTAAATAGTTTGGGGATAGGTATTAAATGCTTTAGATAGCATTAGGTTAAGCAGAACAAAAAGTTTAGTTAGTCGAAAATCTAAATGTATTGTATTGTGTAATCTGCAGAATATGCAGGTGTATGTCAAGTATAAACATACGAGGTAAACAACTTAAACCTAAAATATTATTAAGCCGAATTCAATACTTCATAAAGAGTTTACACGGAGCCATTAGCGGGGATTAGTTACCGTCCCTTTACAGCACAGGTTTGAGTAGCGTCCGACCTTACGATTAGATTAAGAAGAACAAAAAGTTTAGTTAGTCGAAAATCTAAATGTAACGACCATGCCCTTAATCTTCTAAATGCCGCCCTGTAAACGCAATGGACGTCCATTCCCTATAATCCTGGGAAAAGTCATTAAATAAGATCCTCCGACAGCTCGGCTTAAGTGCTTGAGATATTGCACTGCCGAGATATCAATAAGAGTGATTAAAAGTTTGTTCTGGCTTCCGAAGTCCAGCTTGTGATGTGAGCCGTTGGAGTCGTGGTATTTTGTTTAATTTTTGACGGACGTAACTAAATAGTTTGGGGAAGGTATTAAATGCTTTAGATAGCATTAGGTTAAGCAGAGCAAAAAGTTTAGTTAGTCGAAAATCTAAATGTATTGTTAATTCACTAATACCTCCGGTTCACTCCACCAGTTCTTTGAAGGATAGGATATTTATATTAGAATTTTTCTACAGCATTCAAAAAAATTAAAAACAAAATTTATATATTTATTATTTTTTTGGCAATAATATAAATTTTAACTTATTAAATAAAAAAATTATTTATACCGAGAAAAAGGTGCTGAAAGGAAATGGACATTAATCGATTAAATTTTTTAGTGTATTTAAAGCTTTGAACTATTTAGTTCGACTTCTCTTAGCTTTTCTATTTCCTTTCATAACTGTAAAAAGTTAATTTATATTATGCATTTTTGGATATTCCTTAAAATTTTCGAATATCACGAAACTATTAAGAAAAGTTTCTATTCAAGAAATAGTTTTCCACATTAAATTCTTACTATACATTCCAGTCTTAGAAAAAAACATGCTAAGTCCAAAAAGTTTACCAAAGAAATTCGATTTTATGGCTGTTTCCTCTCAACGGAAAACATCTACCCTGGTTTTAAATTCTAGTTTATTTCCTTTAATATGTCCTTATTATGCCATTCGTCAGGTACTAGGAATTCGTGTACCAAATTTGTAGTCCGTAGCCCTTTTATATAGACCTGTAGAGTGGTTGCAGACAGACGGTTCAGTGTGAGAAAACCACTTTTTTCAAAATACCCTCCAAAACGTATACAAAACACAATATCTTTATTTCTGATTTTTGACACCATCTCAATACTTACATTGACATATCTTATATTAGGTAATTGAAAGTAAAAAATCTCGAATATCACGCAAATACGTATACTATTTAAGGTTAGGTTAGGTTTGAATTATCGTCGCACTAGAGCTACACGAGGGCTATTGGCGACGGGCGTCGTATTTTAGAACCACAGTCAAGTGACGAGCCGACACCTGAATAGGCACCCAACGCAACCGTTAAGGGCGACATCGTACGCAGCGTAAGGACTTTGGAAGATATTTAACGTGCACTCCCTTACACGGGGTATTATTCGTCGGACATTTTTGGCTGCACGGGCCGTTTATAGGTCGGAAGTATTTTTGGCGATGCCCGGACCCGAACCTGGGACCTTTAGCATGCTAGGCGAGTGCCTAACCGACTGGGCTCCCCAGCCCCCCGTATACTATTTAAGAAATAGTTTTCCATTTAATTCCGACTAAACATTACACTCTTCTACAAAATGGGTTAAGTCCTATAAGTTCAACAAACAAATTCGATTTTATGACCGTTTCCCCTCAATGAAAAACTACTACTTAAATTCGAATTTATTTCCCTTAAGGTCCACACGTTGAAATTGCCATTTTCTGAAAAAAAATGATATTTTTTTTATTTGTTTATATGAATACCCAGATTTTCTTGTTTCTAAAACTGTCTTCATTCTAACTGTGACGCAATTAGAGCAAAAGTAGTGATTAATTTAGAAAAGGTCAGTAGAACTAGAATCAACCAGATGTATAAACTTTAAATGCGTTTTTCTCGCATTTCAGTTTTTCATTAAATAGCTTCAGTTGGAAAAAGATAACTAAAAAAGTTAGAGTAATTTTAAAAATTCTTTTTTTTCTACTAATTTAAGAAATTGTTGTCTAGGGAATACATCTAAAAACTTGGAAGAAATGTTTTTTTTTTATTTTGTTTTGGCCAATTAATCATTTTGACACACCGTAAAAAATGTTGAAAATCAGGCTTTTTTCGACTACAAATAAATTTTTTATTTTTAAATAAAATGTTTTGGTTTTAGGTATATTCCCTAGACATAAGTTTACAGTTTAACTTGGTGGTTTTATTTTCTTAATAGGTCGAACAGGTTTTTTTCCAGCCTAATTGAAGTTCAAAAAAACACAAAAAACATGCATAAAATGACCATATTTTAAAAAATAGGGTATACATGCCAAATTTTACTTGCTATATATAGTTGTTTCTTTCAGATACACACAATAACGATACCAAAGTTGTTTTCAAGTTCATATTTTTAAAAAAGTGGTTCGAACGTGTTGGGCTACCTTAAGTCCTATAAATACGATTTTATGACTGTTCCCCCTCAATGAAAAACTACTACATGAGTTTTAAATTCGAATTTATTTTCCTTAAACTGAAGAAGTGGTTAGAAGAAATCGGTCCCCATATAAAGCTTTAAATCCTTCAAACTATTAACTAGTACCTTAACTAAAGTTTTCTTAAGAAGAATGGAGGAAATTAACTATTTTTTTGTAATATGATCAGGTCAATTCTTTTATAGAAAGTACTTCTTTGATAAGATTTTTTATAGGATTTTCGTTTCATCAAATTTATTTTTTGTTTCTTAAGACTTGTTTATTGAATTTTAGAATCCTTTTTAGTCTATTAGATATCTATTTTATGTCTGGATTTAATTTGAAATAAACTACGTAGTTTTGTTGTTTGTAGTTTTCTAGGAAAATATAAAAATATTTGGATAATGGTATAAATGTTTTATTTTTATATATATTTATTCGAAAGCTTTTGGTGATGTAGTAAGGCATTACATTACTGAACACAGAATTTTTTTTAAATTGTTTTCGGCAGTGTTTAACAGAACCGTATAAAAGTAAAAATATTCTGTTCCTGATTCTAAATTAATTAGATATAGGTATTTCCTCCCATTACAGCAATGACCAATATTATTGATGTAACTGGACTGAATTATTCATTATATAATGTATAACATCACTAGTATAAAACTCGGATTAAATAAGATGGTCAGTTCTATAGAGCTAATGCATTATTTTTGTAATTTCAAGTTCCATGAGAGTAGGAAAAATAAATAAATATATATAGGGAAAATAAATCAGATATTTAATTATTATTTGATAAAATTTAATACCAGTGCCGCCATCTGTAGAATATTTTTTTGCATTTTTAAATCAAAAATTAATACTTTTATAACCGGATGGCACTTCGATAAAATTTATACTGTTTTACTGTTACTACGATTAAAATATACTTAAGTTGTAAAGCACTACTTTGACAGATACTAGAACTTTAAAAATAATGCATTAGGGTCCATGGGACTTTCTTTCATTCTTAAATATTTATATACAAATTTTGTACTGAAGATATTTAATTATTATTTGATAAAATTTAATACCAGTGCCACCATCTGTAGAATATTTTTCTGCATTTTAAAAATCAAAAATTATTACTTTTATAACCGGATGGCACTTCGATTAAATTTATACTATTTTACTGTTACTACGATTAAAATATACTTAGTTGTAAAGCACTACTTTGACAGATACTAGAACTTTAAAAATAATGCATTAGGGTCCATGGGACTGAGCAACTTTCATTCTTAAATATTTATATACAAATTTTGCACTGAAGTTCTTGTTTACTTTTCCTTACTTAGGTAAAATTTAAACAAAAAATGCCGAAGATAAAATACGTATATAGCGCTTATTTTTTTCTGAACTCCAAGATTTATTTTATAAAACAAAAATGAAATGCAAAGTAAATTTAAATTTTTATTGTTTTACATTTTTATATTTATTTAAAATATTATCGGAACAAAAGAACTTCGATAAGCAAAAATAAATGTTTTATAGCAAAGTTATTTGTTTTACTTCCTACTGATAAACAGTACTTCTACCAGTTTTATCAGATTTTAAAACAATAAATATCCCGTAGCTGTTTAACATTCTACGGAGGAAATTCCATACAAAACACTTTACTTTTACTGCACTATATTTCCCCCTATCAGCATTCTTATTTGACTTTAACTACAATTTATCCGCATTTTCAATTCCCAAGAGGCTACAACACTGAACTCCACATACGAAACTTTTATCTGATCCTTTCAACAAATACAATTTCCTGCTTATTTAAACCCTTCTGTCCCAACTTTGTATTTTTTATTCGAAAAATCTAAAATTTACGAAATAGACTTATTATGCATACTGACTGAAATGGTAAAAAGCAAGGGGAAAAAAACTATCTTAAATATACGGAATTTTTTGGGGGGGAATCATAACTTTTGAAGAAATTATAACAATATTTTGAAACTTTAAGAGGGACTGTCAGTCCCATATAGCTAATGCATTAGTTTTGGAATCACACTTTTCGCAAAAGTATTGCTTTGCCATGTTAGCCCTTTTCCCCCAGGTATGGGAATCAACATAACATCGAAATGAAACCAATTTTAAACGAAAATGTTATCTAGTTATTCAATTCTATATTTTTGAAGTTTAAAAATGCCAAAAATATACAGCAGATGGCGACACTATTTTAAAACTTTGTCAATTAATAATTAAATAACCGGATGATATTTTCTTTTCAATTTTGTTTTAAATTGATGTTATGACGATTCTCATACCTGGTGAAAATGGGATAACATGGCAGAGCAATATTTCTGCGGAAAGTGTGATTCCAAAACTAATGCATTAGCTCTATGGGACTGATATTCCCTCTTAAACATTGAATTTTAACTATTTTTGATAAAAAAAACATTTAAAAATGCAAACATGAAGAATTGAGGTCCAATTTATTTTTTAAAAAATTTCGAAATGAATTTTATTTTACCATGTTTTTCATATTTTTGTTTAAATAAAAACAAGCATTATTTAATTCTTCAAGAAGACACGATTCTTTCATCTCACGATAAAAAGTAAACTATAAATTCGTAGAAAAATGTGTGGATAATTTAATAAAAATTCTTTGAAATAAATGGCGAGTTTAAATTAGTCGTACAAAATTCGCGAGCTGATGATTCCAAGTGGAATCATTGGGAGTGAAAGGGTTAAACCATAGATATCATAGTTAAAGTATTAGATTGGCAGATCACGTGACCTCCAATGCTAACGATGGGACGCACTTGGAGGCCAAATAAGAGGGCAAAATGGCCAGTGTTGCTGCCACTTTAAGGAGAAAAATACTACGAAAAAATACCATTTATTTCTAAAATACCAAAAAAAAATACTAGAAAAGGATTTAAAGTCACTGAAAAGATTACAAAATGCAGCTAGTATTTTTACGATATTTTTTTTGTGCGTCCCGTCGTTAGCATTGGAGGTCACGTGATCTGCCAATCTAATACTTTAACTATGATATCTATGGGTTAAACGCAATCGATCGAAAGGGAAAACACAAGAGGTTCCTTCAGCTGGTTATTAATTCTTTATGAATCAATACAAAATAAATTAGAGATTCATACTTTTACAAACCATCATGATTAAAACTCATTTGTTATAAAAATTTACATACTTGCGATAGATAGTCGTGTCATTACTAAAAAAATTTCCATAAAGAAACTATATCATAAAAAACCTTTTTGTGAAAGTAAACATAATATATTACCACGCAACAGGTCAGGGGATCGAGTCCCGGATTGGGCGAGGTTGACTCAGCCTTTCAACTCTTAATTGGGTCGATAAAATAAGTACCAAGCATGCTTGGGAACTAAACACTGGGAGTTCCGCTTGAGGCTGACCACCTTACCGGGACATATGCCTAGCACCCCAGAGCCCTTGGTCACGTAAGCTGGAATGGGCACGGCAGGCCTTGGTCCACTAACGGGCTATTGAGCCGAGAAACATAATCTCGGGTAAAGAAAGAGTGCTATACAAATTAATTAATAAATAAAAGTATGTAATTAGTAAATATAATTAATTAGTATATAATTAGTAAATATAATTGATTAGTATATAATTAGTAAATATAATTAATTAGTATATAATTAGTAAATATAATTAATTAGTATATAATTAGTATAATAATTAGTAAATAAAGAAAGTAAAAGATGAGGCTTCAACATAACCTACCAAACATGTTTTAATGAAAAGAGCAACTGACATAGTGTGATGCAACACAAAACACTTTACTTTTACTACACTATATGTTCCCCTATCAGAAGTCTTATTTGACTTTAACTACAATTTATCTATATTTTCACAATTCCCGAGCGGCTACTACATGGATCTCCCATAAAATAAACTTTTATCCAGTCGTTTCAACAAAGACAATTTCCTAGCTTATAAAATGCAACCAATCGAAAGGGTTAGGTTAGTTTGAATTATTGTCGCACTAGAGATACTTGAGGGCTATTGAGAACTGGCGGCGTAATTAAGACCCATAGTCATGTAACGAGCCCAATCGAAAGTTAAGGGGATACGGTACCCAAAACATTATTTCTAGAAATAATAACATAAACTTGTAAATTATAGTGGTTTTATATAATGTTCACTCTAAATAAACATTTTCTAGCAATAAAAACAAATATTTACAAGTAGTTTGTCATTTATTTAAAAAAAAAGTCAAAATTTTGAACTTTTTTAAAACGCTAATAACTCCTCTGTCAATTTTGAAAATAACTCCATCACACTTTTATAGTTTAAGTACTATTTGTTTAAGAACTGTGCATGGATTTTAAAATGTGAGCTACAGTTAAATAGTAACATGCATTTATCCTGAAAATCACGAAAATTATAAATTATTGAATTCAACATTAAAAAAAACAACTATACATAGACCTTATTCCACGCAAAATTTTGTGCACCATTTATATAAGAACACAGGTTAAAAATGTCAAAGTTCGAACTTAATTAGCAAAAAAACTTTAGGGATTTATTAAACACAAGAATTGAAAAAATCGAAATCGAGAAAAATGGTTGGAAGCAGACGAAATACGAATTCAAACTTATTAAATATTTTCTGGTGTCAATCTTATAACTTTTTCTGCAAAAGATATCATTATGAAACTTTCAGTAAATGTTCAGAAAAATATTGTAAATAATAAGAAGTAAAAACTGAAAAATCGATATTTTGACCAATTTTTTGGGGTACCCTTAAAATACAAGAAGTTCCTTCAACTGGCTTTCCAATCTTCAACTCATTAATAACGGTTGACAAAAATAAAATTTCCACGCGAAACTGAGCTTTCTACATAAGGGGGGGGGGGGATGCATGTCAAAATCGATTTTTTTTATTTCCTAAATAGTTAAAATAGCATCTAAAAATATGCCTGCAAATTTTTAGAATGAAATTCGCATTATTTATTGATTAAAAACTCATTTAAGTTCTTCACCTCATCTAGGCGCTTGAGGGCTTTGTCAAAGTTTTAAGCACGTTTATATCAAAACTACTTTTTTTTTAATTTGGCGGGCAAGATAACTCAAAAAGTTCTCAATAAATACTTATAAAATTTTGTATACGCCTTCTCTATATTATTATCTTCTAGTCTAACCTCAAAAATGCCAAAAAAATTAGGTTTTTTTTACCCAAAAAAACCTTTGAAAAAGGGTAAAAAAAACTTTTTTATTCTGAGGCATGCCGATTTGCAATTTTTCAATTGTTTGATTTTTTATTGTTTTAACTAGAAGATGTAAGTTTTATGAACATTTTCAAATCAAAAATTTTGATTTCAGATCAATTTTGGAGTAGCTAGAACTACCGCCGATTGATACTTTTATCCGAGAGGGTCTGAGGAGATTAGTTACTACGGCGGCCATTTTGAAAAGACTAAAACAAAAAATCTAATTTTTGTATTTTAATGTATAATGTATAAACATACTGAAAAGTGAAAATTTTTAAAACGATTCACGTATTTCTTCTCTTTTAATAACGTCTCTGAAAAACAATCAAAATTCAGGTGGTTACATGTATAGCCTCCCCCCACCCCTTCAAATTTATATAAATAAACAAAATATAAGACAAACGAAGACCGTAGTCCTGAACAAGTTATGAAGGACAGCTTAAGTTACACGAAAAGTGGATTTCGAAAACTTAAAATTAACGTTTTAATTTATAAATGAGGGGTGTTAATGGTATTCAAAAAGTCGTTATTGGGTTGAGAACATAGCTATCATAGCTAAAGTATAAATTGGCAGATCACGTGACCTCCAATGCAAAAACGCGCATGGAGACCAGAACAAGAGGGCAATGAGGCCAGTGTTGCCACCAGTTTTAGGAGAAAAACACTACGAAAAAATACCATTTAATTCTAAAATTACAAAAACATACCATAAAAATACTAGCAAAGCGTTTCACGTTCTTTTTTAAAGTCACTAAAAAGATTCCAAAATGCAGCTAAAATTTTTATGGTCCTGTTTTGTAATTTAAGAATTAAATGGTATTTTTTCGTAGTGTTTTTCTCCTGAAACTGGTGGCAACACATGCCCCATTGCCCTCTTATTCTGGTCTCCATGCGCGTCCCGTGCGTCGTTAGCATTGGAGGTCACGTGATCTGCCAATGTAATACTTTAACTATGATATCTATGGTTGAGAATCAGTACAAAATTAGATACATACTTTTAAAACCATCGTAACTAAAACTCATTTATAACACTAATATTTAACGTCATTTATAACGATTACGTATATTTTAGATGGATCAATTGATACACATTTAATAACAATTTTTAAGGAACGTTTATTTATGTGCTATAAGGCATTGAACACCAACAAAAAAAAATGACGTTCCCCTAATGGATTTTGAATGACCCAAAGAGTATATTTTACCATTTAGGGAAAAAATAGTCGTTTACTTAATATGAACTGTACCATTAAAAAAATTTTGAACAGTTTTCTTAACAAGATAAACAGAATTTTGGGTATGGAAAATATGCTCTAAGTTAATTAGTAAATTAAGGAAATTAAAAGTTTCCAAGAAAAAAGTTTTCAATTTCCAGAAAATTGACCAAACCGCAGTTTTAATGAAAATAGCAAAAGAACAAAACATGATGCAACACAAAAATGTTTAAGGGTTTTAACTTTATTTACGTTAAAAAACAGCAAAATACTCAAAACCTTTAAACAACTAATAAAAATATAATAGTATTTTTAAATCATAAAAACAGAATAGATATTTTGAAACATAAAAATAGAAAATAATTTTAAAATTATAAAATTTGAATAGAATTATTAAATTATGAAATCAGAATAGAATTTTTAAATAAAAAAAGAAATAGAATTTTTTAATAATAAAAATAGTTATGGATAAAAATTGTATTCAAGTCAAACACTTTTTTTCTAAACAAAACCGATAAATTGTGCAACTAATCTCCACGGAGTACCCACATAGTCAAGTCCGTGCGTTATCTCTGCCCAGTGCGGATTTCCTAGACTGAAAAATCGATGGACGTTGTTTTCTGCCTTGGATAACAAAAAGCCTCGTCCGAGCCTTATCTTTCGGTAACCGCCATTGCAGCCTTGGTAAAAAACAGTGTTTGGATAGGGACGTAGAATCACTAATGGTGTTTGCCTTTTTAGGTTATGTAGGAGATAGTATTAAACGGGGGACGAGAATTAAGTTTTTTTTAGATTTGTGTTAACCTATTAGCAACGACTTTGTGAATACCATTAACACCATCATTTACGAATAAAAATGTTAACTTAGTTAAGTTTTAATAATTAATTTTTGGATGTAACTTGATTTATCTTTTTTTATGGCCTCAGAAACCAATTTAAGTCTAAGTTTATTTCTGTAAACACCAAGCTGAGAATTTATAAAACTTTAATAAGACCTATTGTCCTATATGGAAGTGAATGTTGGACCTTTAATAAAATATTGGAAGAAAAGTTGCTAATATTTGAAAGGAAATTATTAAAGGAAAATATTCGGACATTTAGGAGAACAATGAGTGGAGAATTTTTTACAACGATAAAAATTTACAGAAAATTTGGCAAATTTGGCGGGACCGACATTGTGAGAACTTTAAAAGCATCCCGAATTAGGTGGCTGGGCCATCTGTACAGATGGCCCGATGATTTCCCCACCAAAAAGTGACTTTTCCTAAATTGAAGGTACTAGACGTAGAGGACGACCACCCACACGTTGGTTAGACGATGTTGAAAGGGACCTCAATCTAATATGAGTCAACCGATGGAGAGCCATTGCCTAATAGGGCCAACTGGAGGAGGATCAGCGAGTCAGCCTTGGCCTGCAAAAGGCTGCTGAGCTTATGAAGCAGAATTTATCTTGCATAAATTGTTCAGGACTTTTGTATTGAACCGTCTTCTATTTTGTTTATTTAGGTGAATTTAAAGTAGAAAGCTCATTTTAGAGTGGCGAATTTGTGGTTTGTATAAAACGCAGAATCACTGATGGTGTTTGAGTTTTGGGTTGCGTAGGAGAATAGTCTTCTTGAACGGAGGAACTGGAATTGAGTTTGTTTTACATTAATCTATTAACGGCGACTTTGTGAATACAGTTAACACCTTCATTTCCCAATAAAAATATTGTCTTCATGTAACTTAATTTTTTTATGTAAATTCTTCAGGACTATGGTGTTTGGTTAGGGACATAGACTCACTGGTGGTGTTTGACTTTAAGGTTGTACAAGAGAATAGCTTAAGCGGATAAATCAAAATTGAGCTTCTTTAGATTTGTACTAAACCTATTAGCGACGACTTTGTGAATACCCCAAGAACACCTTCATATCCGAATAAAAATGTTAAATTTTTAAAATCTGTTTTTGGTGTAACTCAATTAGTCTTACAAAGAATTTTCAGGGCTATGGTCTTTATCTGCCTTATATTTTGTTCATTTAGATAAACTTAAGCACAAAGCTCGTATTTGCGTGACACATTTTCTGGCAAATTGTCGTTGATGGGTTCCGTTGGCAAAAACACTGTTTGGTTAGGGACGTAGAATCAATAACGGTGTTTACTTTTACGTTGTGAGTAAGGTTTTGATTTAGTTTGAATTATCGTCGCACTAGAGCTACACGAGGGCTGTTGGCGACGGGCGTCGTATTTTAGAACCACAATCAAGTGACGAGCCGACACCTGAGTAGGCACCCAACGCAACCGTTAATACAGCGACATCGTACGCAGCATTAGGACTCTAAAGGATATTTAACGTGCACTCCATCCACACAGGGTATTATTCGTCGGACATTTTTCGTTTATAGGTCGGCAGTTATTTTGGCGAGTCCCGGACCCGAACCTGGGACCTTCTGCATTCTAGGCGAATGCCTAACCGACTGGGCTCCCAAGCCCCCTTAGGTTGTGTAATAGAATGGTTTTGAACTAAGGAACTAGAATTGAGTTTGTTTTATATTAACGAATTAACGACGACTTTGTTAATAAAATCTTCATTTCCTAAAAAAACTTAAAAATTAACGTTTTTTTAATTCGTTTTGCATGTAACATCTTACGTACCGTCTTACATAAATTGTTCAGAATAATAATCTTTAGTTATCTGTTAATTTTTTATTCAGCTAAATTTAAACGAAAAGCTCATTTTTGCATAGCAGGTTTACTGGCAAACGTTGTTATGGGTTAAGTCGTTATGGGTTAAGATCCTTAACTCATAACCCCTTAGTTTTTCGGAACTTTGTTACTATCGTTACATTTTTTATAGATAATACAGGGTGAACGTAAAAGAATGTCCTAGTCCGCCTCATTCACCTGACATCACGCCTTGTGATTTCTTCTTTTGGGGCTTCGTAAAAGATCGGGTGTACGTTCCACCCCTACCCCACGATTTACCAACCTTGAAAGGTAGAATTGCACAGGCTGTTACTTCCATTACTCCGGACTTGTTGCAGACAGTATGGGAAGAATTGCATTTTCGTATGGATGTGTGCCGTATCATTAAAGGCGCACACATTGAGCACTTATAGGAAAAACTAGGTTAGTTTTCCTTCAATGTCATGTATGTTTTGTTATATTTAGTATAAAATAAACTCCTGTAATATACCAATAAAACTCGGGCACTTTTACGGACACCCTGTATTACTTATAGATAATTTTAAATGAATTTTACTTTTCCACAGTAGAAAACATTTAAGATAAAATATTTTCTAGATTCACCCCACACCCAAAAAAGAAAAAAAAAACATCCAATCAAAAACTCGTGAAGTAGCTTTTGATACATTAGTAGTAATTACTACGTTCAGAAGAAACAAACATTAACTTAAAAGAAAGATTTAGTTCAAGAGAAACAACTAGTTAAAACAATACCGACCCAAATGTCACTTAGCCCACCACCAAGTTTAATGCGGTCCCAAATCGCTTTTTCGAGTAGAATATAATAGTTTTAGTTTCTGTCTTTGAAGCGTTAAAAAGTTTTCTAAGGTACTGGGAAAATTCCCTTTAGGTGTGACGATGAAAAAAAAAGTCGCCTTAATGTTTAGGGACTAGGAAATTGGAAAAACTTTCTGGGAGGACTTTTTCTGTGGGCAGTTCTTTAGTAAAAGTTCTTAGATGAAAAAATAGGACAAAGTTTCAAAGAGTATATTTAAAAAATTAGTTTATGAATTTTTTTAGAAAAAAAAAGTTATTTGGTAAATTCGTTTTGGACTGAGACTGAATCGTTTGGCTGCTAGAAATTTGTACAATATTTTAGGATTTACCTTCCTCTGTATTTTATAATTTACTTTAAAAATATGTTTACAACTTTTTTGTAAATGATTGGCTGAAGTTTATTGTGCAGTGATTCAAAAAGTAAGGCCGCGAGAGGCTGACCACCTTACCGGGACATATGCCTAGCACCCCAGAGCCCTTGATCACGTAAGCTGGAATGGGCCCGGCAGGCCTTGGCCCTCTGACGGGCTGTTGCACCGAAAAGTTTAGTTTAGATTCATAAAGTATTTAACAAATATCCTAGCTAAGGTACTTATTACATTGTACAGGAAACATTTTTACTGATAAGGTAATTGTTTTTAATTATTTTTTTTAAACTTATGACGTATGACAATGCTTGGTTTAAAAAAATTTAGGGCTAGCCAATTAACCATACAAATTTTACAAAAAAAATACATGGTTGATTTCTAAGGTAGAGGCCCAGTGGCTTAGTGGTAGTGCTTCGCATTGCCACGCCACAGGTCAGGGGATCGAATCCCGGATTGGGCGAGGTTGACCCATCGTTTCATTCCTTGAGTGGGTCGATAAAATGGGTACCAAGCATCTTGGGAGCTAAACACTGGGGGTTCCGCGTGAGGCTTACCACCTTACCGGGACATATGCCTAGCACCCCAGAGCCATAGGTCACGAAAGCTGAAATGGGCACGGCAGGCCTTGGGCCAGTAATGGGCTGTTGCGCTGAGGAGGGTTTTTTTAGTTTTAGATTTCTAAGGTGCATAGGTTGCAAATTACATGCAAGCATCATTTGTAATAATTAATATTGTCTCTTTAATGCGAGACAAAGATATGCTAATATTTTAACTTTATAACAAGTTTGAGTTGTGTTGAGAAGTATCGTTGTACTTAAGCTATTCAAGAGTTAAATGGTGAAGCGAGCAATAATTTAGAACCACAGTCAAGTGACGTGTCGACACCAAATAATCAGTTTTACGAAGCAATATCTATAGCATATTTTACGAAATAAATGAAGTTCTTGCAAGTTAACTTATATGATGGGACGAGTATTATTTTTTTTTTAACTTTAAGTGCATCTCTCTAAGTTTTTTTAATGCAATTTTGATTTGGTTTTTCTTCAAATCTTTCCGTTACACTAAACTGTATATACGTACATAAATAGATTTTATTTAATAACGTAAAATTTGCTGTAAAGTGAGAGCTGCTAATTAGGTTGTTGCAATATTGGAATAAAAAACCCCCTCGCATATCACTGGGTATGTTGTATCGCTTAGCAAAGATAAATAAAGCAAGGCATTAATAGAGAACTGAGGCCCAGCGGCTTAGTGGTAGCCAAACCACAGGTCCGGGGATCGAATCCCGGATTGGGCAAGGTGGACCCATCCTTTCATCAAGTGGGTCGATAAAATAGGGACCAAGAATGCTTGGGAACTAAACACTGGGGGTTCCGCGTGAGGCTGACCACCTTACCCGGACATATGCCTAGCACCCTAGATCCCTAGGTCACGAAAGTTGAAATGGGCACGGCAGGCCTTGGCCCACTAACCGGATGTTGCTCGAGGAGTTTAGATTTTATTAATAGAGAACTGGAAGTTTAATCAATACTTATTAACTTGATAATTCGGTTTCATTTTGTATGTTAATAAACAAATGTCCTTTTAAAAATAAATGGGATTCCCAAATTTAACATCATTCTGATATAGTAATCTCACACATTTTAAATTTAAAACAATTACCAGTATTTAAATTTGATCCAAAACGAGGTTGAAAAAATGGTTGGCTATAATATAAATATTTAACTGATGGTTTGTTAAGGCACTGAAAAGATTTTTTTTTTTAAACAACCAACATTTAAAAAAAAAATCTTGCATCTTATTTAAACTTTATCGCTTTTTCTACAAAAGAAGTTCTAGTATTTCTTTTATTTATTTGGTACACCAATACACTTGTATATTGACATGCTGAACATTTACATTTGCCGTATTACAATAGTCATTTTGTATGAATTCGATTTATATTATGCATTCTACGATGAAACGGAACAAAATCCACCGTAAAAACCCATTCAGTAGAAATAAAAAGCAATACTTTTTCCAAATCCTAAAGCTAACTTCTTTAACGTTATTTTAAAAGAAAAACATGGGAAGGAATTGCCAATTCTAGGATTGGAAAAACTTTTAGTAGGTACTAAAGAATATATTTAAACTTTCGGGAAATATATATGGTTAAAGTTCTTCTCCAATCCACTCTATAAACGGAACCGTTCTTTGAAAGTTGAGTTTATTTTAATCAGCGATGCTGTTCAATTGGAATTTGACACTATTTTATTCTACTTACATAAAAAGTCTGAAAACAGAATTGCTTTTGCAATTTCCGCTATTTTTCACAATGAAAGAAATTCGTAAAAGTCGAATATAAAAACAACATCCTCAACTAAAAAAGATTTGGAAAAAAGGTCAATGCTTGGGGTTAATTCGCAGGATAATATATAAGGTCTCTTTTATATTAAAGATTTTTTATTTAAACAAAAAACATCTAAGGGAAATATATATAAAAAACGTAAAAACTGCACAATGTAAAACTTAAAATTTTAAGAATAAGACAATATAACTTAACCCGGCAGAACGCGCACTGGGTATTTTATACCCCAAGGATTACTTTAGAACTAATATCCTAATATACCTGATTTTTTTCAAAGTGTGCCAAACCTTTAGATGTCCAACACTATATATATATATTATATATATATATATATATATATATATATATATATATATATATATATATATATATATATATATATATATATATATATATATATATATATATATATATATATATATATATATATATATATATATATATATATATATATATATATATATATTCCGGCTTGTGTGCTTGATGAGAGACCCGCTTATGAAGCCTTCGTCAATTAAGACAGACACAGAAAGAATTTTTACTGTCACAGAGAAAGGAAGTACACCCAAGGCGAAGGCGAGAATCGAACCCGCACTCATTACAGCGCACAGACTGCTAGCGTAATGGTCCAAACCACTCGGCCATCCGGGCCCCTATTTATTGAGAAGTTTCGGCAAACATTCTTTATGAGTATAAAGCTGTGTCCACGTGCCAGGTGCAAGTGTCCACGTGCAAGAAAAATTGCACAACTTTCATGCAAGAAACTTGCTTGAGTGTTTACATGGAGCTTGCAAGTGCCCATGACATTACTCTGCAACCGTGGTTTGTGTCAGTAATAAACAGAAACAGTGATTGGTATCGTCCATTCCATCGCCATGAATAAAAGGAAAGCTGTCGCTTTAATATTAAATGCTCATACAATTAAAAATAGAAATGCCCGTAAAATACGCAAGTGTTGGAGGAGATTCGATCAACTTAAGTCCTACATTTGTCTTCGGCAAAAAAAAGTATATAAAATAAATAATATAAATAAATAATAATAAATCCCTAAAAAAATAATCATTAAAATATTTCGTTAATAGCCCGCGCCTGCTCCCGGGTTAAGCGAACGTTTTCCGGATTTATATGAATTTAAACCTTATTTGTTTATTTTGTCATAAATCGGCTTAAATACCCGCTCTAAACAATATTTAATTGCAAAAGACATGTCTTACATTAAAGTATCAAGTATACCGATGTGACAACATTGTGAAATTGACCCGACAAGAACAGATTTTTAACAACTTTCGAATGTAAGTGTTATTTGCAACAGTTTATGGTTACTTATGAATATTAACGAAAAGGAAACATTAGGTACAGAAATCGGTTATTACTGAGCCCCAGTATTCAGGTTCGAAAATACCGTAGAAAGTACTTTTTTAATCTAAAATTCTGCATTTGGCTGATATTAGATCAATCCGACCAACGTGAATACAGCATAGAAACTGGATTTTCCTACAGGGTTTTAAAATTTAAAAAAAAAATGCTTTCAAAGCCTTAAAGAATCTGAAGGGAAGGAATTTTGACAGTTAGGTTGTAATACGATATAAAGGTTATTAATATCTCTAAATAACTTTTGTACAATAATTCTTTCATTTTCAGAAGATTACTCAAGTTCGTTATTCCAGTGGACTATTTTAATACAAATTGTTATTCTAATACAGTATAATCGAAAAAAAATTAATCATTTCCCATTATTTTATATCTGAAAACTAATCAGAGAAATTCCCGCCCCTATCCCCACAAAAGTTAAAAAATCTCGTTACTTTAAAAAAACAACAGCAACAAGAATCTTAATTACAAATATAAGTAAACTCCGTTTTCCAAATCATCAAATTGGGGAATTTTCACTGAATGCGGAAGAGGCACTTCCGACGGGTTAAATCAATGGACATACACCCCTTTTATTAAGCATAAAGTGCGACCTATTTCCGAAGCAAATGTGAGTCATATTCACAAAGCCATATATTTCAAATGAAACTGAATAGTTTCAACAGCACACGTGAATATCCCATTCATTTCCAGCAGCTATCTCAGCCCTAGGAGCGGAAAAAATAAACATATACTAGAATAAAGTAGATCCGCTATCTAACAGCAAGAAAATAGTTCGAATAGGGAGGCAATATGAATCATGGAGCTAGCTAAAATTGCTGCCAATTTGGCGTCTTATTGCTGCCTTGCATATGCACGAAAACAAATTTGCATTAAAAAATGGTTTCACAGGTCCGCATTGTGTATGTTTGAAATGTGTTGCGTTAAAATTTACGTAACGACAATTTAGGAATACTGGAAACATTGTTTAGAATTGTTTAAATTTTCTGGATTCGAAAACAGACTAAGTGGTTGTGCTAAATTCCTCGACTACAAAAGTAATGTTGGTCCCGTTTAGCAAAGCGCAGTTTACATTTTTTCTTAAGAAGTTGTTGATATAAAACGTCGGAACTATGTGGAAACGAACAATTTACGAATACTGGAAGAGCTGAAACATTGTTTAGAATTGTGGAAAAATTCTCTGGATTAGAGAAAGAACCATTATTTCTAATCCTAACTTATGGTGTATGGAAACCATTTAGCAAAACGCAGTTTACATTTTTTCTTAAAAAGTTGTTGATATAAAACGTCTGCACTATGTTGAAACGTACGATTTAAAACTACTTCTTAGGCTCCAACAATGTTTAGAATTGCGGAAATGTTCTCTGAATTCGAAACCCCGCTAAGTCGTTGTACCAAACCCACGTGACTAGGTCAGTAATGTTGGTCCCATTTCAAGTTTAACAAGTCTACCTTTTTTCTGACGAAGTCGTTGACATAAAACGTCTGAACCATGCTGAAACGGAAGACAAATGTTGATTTCCTTTGCAATCCCCATTTCAAGGAAATAACAGTTTGAGCAGAATTTTAAAAAGAATATCCTCTAAAATACCCTCGTTTAAAGAGAATATCCTCTATTCATTTTTCGAAATGTGCTAGCCATCGTCATCGTTATTGATCTACGGAAATCGAAATTCTATACCACTTATAAATTTTGCGTGAGAACGTTTTTTCATTGTTATTATCGATTGGAGTATTTTTTGTAGCAGTTATAAGTTGAGAAATATGCCTCCTTTTTATGGATTTGCAAATGCGTTTGGAAAATGACTTTTCCTGTGCATTTTTTTATGTTTATGTCGGCGTTTTGCGTGTTGATGCAAAAATAACTGATTTATATTATTTTAAGTATTCTTGAACACGAAATATATTAGCATAAATTTCCAATAAAACACTATAATCTCTTTAAAAGTATATCGCGATTATATATATATTTCTGAAATTTTATTCCGTCCAAAAAAGTAATGTCAAAAGAGAGCTTGGAACTTTTAACAAATGGAACTGTTAAAGCTAATCCATATTTATTGATAGTTTAAAACACTAAGTATGTTCGAAGGCAAACCAAGGCAATATTTTAAAAAATAATTTTATTCATAGTTTAATGAATGTAAAAATACTTTGAAGATGCATGCACACTGTACTACTGATTTGTACAACACTGACATTTTGAATATCCATTTTATTCATTTATGTTAGTAAATATGTTGATGAGGATTTCCAAAAATTTTAACTTAAGTGTTGGTTCAGCGATTATGTTGTCAAAAGAAGCAATTTTCTTACAGACAAAAAGTTAGTGTCAGTAACTGTTACTTACCAACCCAAGAGTGAAAAGATTAAATTGTAAATAACACTCGAAATTGGTTATTTTCAATGCTGCTAATTCATTTAAGATAATTTATTTTTCGTTTAGCTAGAAAATTTTGCAATTTAAAATATTAAGTATTATAACATTGATTTACTAATAAAATCCTTTATTTTAAATTGTTATAATATAATTTCATCAAAAATTATCTATGTCGCAAAGGCATAAAATTATATTCAGAAAATATTTTAAATTGAATTAAAATCTAAAAGCTATTAGACGATTCAACGAACTTATATTTTTAAATTTAGTCTGACATTTGAAAGGATTCTCCATACCTTATTTAATGTATCATACTTTTCTAATATTGTAGTTTTGGGCTATGAAGAGTTATGAAACATCGCATTTTAATTTTTAAAATTAAAAATATTCCTACAGATAACTTGTATTCGTTATTTGCATAAAGTTTTAATATTTCTCTCTGATAATACTTAAAAAGTTAGTAGTATTAGTTTAAAACTAAGAAATTTAGTTTTCCCACTTCCCAAAAAAATGTTTCGGTAGAATAAACGAGAATTTCATAAAGAATATATAAAATTTGTGTTTATTATTAACTTTTCTAAGTGTATTAAAAATGTGTGTAAGTATGAAAAATTCTTCTCAACGAAATGTTCTGTTTTAATCTAACCGTTTAAAAAGGAGAATAAATCCTGGATATAGAGGGCTGAGAATACAAGTGAACCAAGTTCATAAAAAGCTTATTTGTTTTACAGAGGTTTAAGTTAAAGCTTTATAATGAAATTACCTCTTTATTTTTTTCGAAAACAATTGGCTGCCTAGCGGCTATTATCTAAACTACACTCTTAAAACAAAAGAGTGAAATTCACTCCTATAGGAGAAGTGCATTTTCGGCACCGGAAAGGAGTGGAAATTAACTCAGACTGAGTTAAAACCGCTCGTTTTAAGAGTGTAGGACGCAGATTGTTTTCTTTTATTTCTTTTACCCACTCAGAAAAAGAGTGAAATTCACTCCTACAGGAGAAGTGCATTTTCGGCACCGGAAAGGAGTGAAAATTAACTCAGACTGAGTTAAAACCACTCGTTTGTTTTAAGAGTGTATGACTTTTTCATTATTGCACTGAAATTCAACATAAGTAGTGCATGCAATTGTGCTGCTAACTCGAAAACGACAAAAAAGTAGACTTGCTACACTTGTATTCTGAACCCTCCATATCAAACAAAAATATTCGTAAACAGGAAATTGGTTTAACGGTGGATGCTATAGAAACTTTATTAATCTATAATAGAGAAGAAGCTTTTAAAGAGAAATGGTCAGTCACTTATACTTTATAAAATATTTAGAATCCTAAGAACGCGCCTCAAAGCATTGATTTCCAACCTAAACAAATATTTTAAAATTTTTATCAATAATCAATAAATAATTCAATAAAGCGACGAAATTTTTTTTGATTTATTTAAGCGTAGGTAATAGCGATTTTCACACGTGTGGGGATAAAGAGACAAATTCATGGAAAAAACTATTATTTGATTATTTAATTACTATTTTTTTAATATTAAAATGGCCATAACCTAACAAATGGAGAAACTATAATTGTTGAATGTAGTTATTGAATGTAAAAGTTTTAATAAATAACGGAATAGTGTTTACCTTCAATTTTAGTGCGATTTTTATACGCGTGGGGAAAGAAAGACTTAACCTATAAAAATAATACTTCTCAAAAATTAGGATTTCAAAATTAAAGCATTGTGGTCAATGGGACTAACTAAAACCTCCCTTAAACGAAGTCTCTCTACATGGGTTACAATTTTACGTGTGACATAGTAAGAATAATCCACTCTGACCAATTACTTACCTAAAAATGTTGGCGAACTATGCCTTAGGAATTATTTTTTACTTTTGTGATTGGCTAAATCGAACTACTTCAGCAACGTCATTTTTTAAGTGTAGAAGCATAGCCTACTCGACTTTCAGGCCACAGAATCTCTCCGTGACGTCAGGCTATCCGTCCTAGTCGGCTTTTGCGGGGGAAAAAGTACGAAACCTATTCGCCCGCTATACTTTCTATAGGTTCAAACAGGTTTCGCTTTACTTTCCAAAAAAGCGGACAACACTAAATACGAAGTTACAAAGAGCTTCTCTGGCCTTATTCTTTGAGTAGGTTGTGGTAGAGGCCTTTTCTAAAGAAGGTGTTGGTTAGATCGAACATGATTAATGACGTCACTCCAGAGCTACACTTGGGCTATTGTTGGCTCTAGTAGTGGCAACCATGGAATTCGACTTTACCACAGTAGCATTGAAACATCGAATTTTAGAATTGTCGTCGAGATACCTTAGCGGGCATCATGTTCAACAAACTCCTTTAAACTCCTTTGCATTCAAAAATGACGTGTTAGAAGTAGTCGGATCTAAACAATCGCAAAACCAAAACCCAGGTTAAGGCATAATTCGCCTATTTTTTAAAGTTGTTGGTAAAAAAGAGTTGGGGTTAGTTTGAATTACCGTCGCTCTAGAGCAACACGAGGGCTATTGGCGACGGGCATTATAATTCAGAACCACAGTCAAGTGACGATCCGACACCTGAGTAGGCACCCATCGCAACCTTTAAGGGCGATATCATATGCGGCGTTGGGTCTTTAGGGCATAAATAGCGTGCTCTCCCTTTATACGTGTTTTTATTTGTCGGACTTGTGGCTTGCAATGTCCGGATCCGAACCTGGGACATTTCGCATGCAAGTCAAGCGCCTTACAAAGGGTCTGGTACACCCAGTCAATGATTGGTTAGATCAAACTATTTCGACCACGTCGCTGAGTGCCGAGGCCTTCTCTAAACAAGGGGTTGAACAATCCCTCGCCACTCTGGAGCTACACTTAGGCTATTGGTGACTTTAGTATTGGCGACCATGGAATTCGACTTCACCACTATAGCATGGAAACATCGAATTCTAGAATTGTCGCCGATACTTTAGTTGGCACCAATTGTATCTCTCCACTAAGACTCAACTTTAACTTAAACATTTTTTCAATTTTCAACACGTAATTTATAATCGTTTTTTGTTACAAAAACATGAGATCAGATACAATATTTTATACCTTTCTTCTGTTTGTCTATCCCTATGAATTTCAATGAATATTAAAATTAAATAAAAAAAATAGACATATACAATATACTATTTTATTCTTATTTCCTTTGAACGTGCCAACGTTTAATATTTTAAGTTACGAAATTTAATTTTAAACAGAAGAATAAAATAAATTAAATATAGTAACCGAATTAGCATTTTGAAATACCAATTTAACCTCATATTTTAAATTAAACCATTTATCCTCATTGAATTCTTGTCCTTTTCTAACTTATCTTATTTACAGTAAAATGCCGTAATTAATACTATTGTGTTAGTCATATTTTAAATATAATTTTATACCTCCATGGAGCTACACTTTGGCTATTGTTGACCAACGCTCTTTAGTATTAGCAACCATCGAATTCGACTTCACCACAGTAGCATGGAAACATCGAATTCTAGAATGGACAAGTTGCATGAAACGCGAAATTCATAATATATGTGTTTTTCTGGTACATTAGAAGCTGCAGTATCCGAATGTAAGGTTAAATATTCACAAATATGTTTAATTTCAACAAAAAATGCATTTGAAATTTGCCGAAATTGTACGTCACTGAAAACAGCTCTGACGTCAACTGTTATGTTTTTGGCGATGTTTCGATCTATGCTGTAATACACTTTATAAAATAGTAAACCTTACAATTTCTGCGAAACCTCATTAAAAGAAGAAGACAATATTATTTGTAACCTGTTCATATCAAGGAAGTTAAACATCTTGTTCCAAGTTTAGTTGTTAGTTAAAATACACACACTAGAGCGCGTATGAGCTATTGCAGAACTATTGACTGTTGGATCTGATAGGAATAGTCGAGTGAAATCGTTCAACATTTGAAGAAATTAACTGGAATGAACATGACATGTTTCTGTAAAATAGCATAACTTTTTTAAGAATGAAAGCACGTTTCACAGTTTTAAAAGCGATACAGTGAAACGTGATACGAAATAACACGCCAAGAACAAAAAAAAGCCAACCGTGACGTCATCTGTTATGCTAAGAGGAGTGACGTTTAACAGGAGTGACGTATCATTAACTTTAAAAATGAATTTAAAAATAAATACATCTTTAAAACCAGAAATACTTGAGTTTTAGAGGTTTTTTAATATGCTTAATCGAATAAATATGTTTGTGGAAAACGCTGTAATTGTCCATTGTCGCCAATACCCTTAGCTGGTACCATGTTTCACCAACGCCTTCTTTAAAGAAGGCATATGCAATCAAATTATGCTGTCGTGGGCGGGTAAACCGTAGTAACCGCAACAATGAATTGGACCACTTTTGCCTTGAAATAATCAGTGTTTAATACATTTTCTTACCCCAGGTTAAAGTTATTGAGTGCTTACAACAAGGGTCCGAGTAAAAGATACTGCAGTTTATCCGCCCAAGGCAGAATGACGAGGTGGAAGTAGTCGGATATTATATAGTGTAAAAGAAGATAAACTTTTATGTTTGTGTTAGTCATGTAACAGTCACCTTAGAGACACTGGAGTTGAGAATTTGTGTTATCTTGCTTGATATTTTACTTTGATGGTTTTCTCTGATAAAATTTAACTACAGTTTTAAACTGTTCGATTCATAGCATCGAAAAAGCTCACAAAAGCGAAAATCAATGCCAAGACACAATGTTCCATGTTTTTAAGTTATTTGTCAGAATGGAATACTCTCACTACGTCACTTGTAAAATGGTAACCCGTTCAGAGGCCTTGTTTATAGGTGGTGTTGGTTCAACTCTCCACTAATGCTTAATTTTTATTTAACGAAACATTATTCTTATTTCCCTTACACATAATTTATAATCGTTGTTCTAGATGTAATTTTAATAACACTAACTTAAATTTCCCAATGAACAACTCACGTTTTTCCCGTTATCAATTCTCACCAAATAAGTAGCCAAGCTCACCAGTCAAAAAAATTTAAGCCAAATGAGCGAAATGTGTTTTTTGTAACGTGAATGAGATTTAGACTTGAAATAACAATATTTTCAACTATGGTTTAATGAACTTGGGTTAAGTTGGAAAATAACAGAATCGTTACCTATTACCAGACTAAATAGTAAACAATTACTTGAATATAATTTGAGTTTTGATTTTTAGCCTTTGAGAAGAACGGGTATTAATTTGAGAGTATTATTTCATTTTGGTGACAACTTCATGATCTAAATTTGTTGTGAAGTTGAGAAATGTGGATTACAGGCACGCAACAGAACATTACATTTCACTATTTTATATTTTTAAGTAAAGTTTTATTGTAATAATGCCATAGTTGGTTACATATTTATTCCTTGATCTATAATAATAAAAGAAAGTCTCTGTGTGTGTGTGTGTGTCTGTGTGTTTGTATTCGGATCGTAAAAGACCTACTTATACTGCCCTCAGAAATTCGAAATTTTTAAGATAGATTCCCTTTAATACTAACGTGTGCACCTGAGGCTTAGTTTTTTCATATTTGTTCCATTTTAGAGAAAATTCGAATTTTCTGAAAAAAATACACCACTTTCGCTCAAATCCGATATTTTTTTCTCTTTCCTGATGCCATCGGCTGAAAAAATTAAATAAAACTTTTAACGAAAACATTTAAAATTCTAAATGTTTATTTTATTCTTTTGCCATTACTTTCAGAAACTAAATTTATTATTTGAAAAATAATTGACATGTTTCAAGTGACGTAATTCCGCCAGTCTTCTTCCCGGATTTTATTGTGGGTTTATTTGATGATTTTTTTCATTGATTTTTCTGTTGACTGCATGCATGCATATTTAAGCAATAAATGTATATAGTTAAGCTATTACTGAACTATGATGGTTAATAAAAGCCATCGCACTAGAGCTATTAGTTTTTATGTCGTTATTTTTTCGCCAAATACGTTGCCAATCTCGCCAACTTATTAACTAAAATTCGCCAAATAGGCAATTTCTTTTATAAATAATTTATAAGCTGGTCGGTTGTTCGAAGGTCATTGTGTTAGAGCTGTATAATGGGTGTGTTTGTAGCTATATCTATTTTCTCGCCAAATTATTTCCCAAAACGCGCCAAATGAGCTAAAAGGTTTTATGTATTTATGAGGGAATTGTGATGACATTTATGAGTGCATTTTATAGCTTATTTTTCATTTTGGAATTTTAAGGCAATGAAACGGGATTTTATACTTTATAACGAGCGGGAACAATAACATAAGTTTATGATCCTATAACAGGTTATATGGTAAACATGTTTGGAACGATTTGATATTTTTATAATCCGTGCGAAGAACGGGTATAAATTTGCTAGTTATTTAATAAAAAATTAATTAGATAATAGAATTAAATAATTTCATGAAAGGATATTGATCAGGGCTACTAAAGTTAACGTTTCGACTTTCGAGAAAATAACTCATACATTGAAACATGGAATTTTTTTTTGGAATAAGGTAGAAACATACGATTGGAATGGCAAATATAGCAAAAGACTTTACCGCAGTTACACGGAAACATCAAATGCAAGTAATCGCCGAACAAATAAATGTTTGTAATTTTTTAAATTCTTCAACTTTACTCCAAATAAATCACTGAGTTTTCATCATAACCCCCTTTACTACATGTACATACGCAGCGTACGTCCTCTCAATTGAAGAGCTTAGTGGAAGAACGCGCTAAGCGACATTTTTGAAAAAAAATTAGATTTTTGTGTCAATGAATATATTATTCCATTCCCTAAAGATAACATGTTTCCACTTTTTCATAAACTTAGAATGAAGTATATTTTTACCGTTTGCAAGTACTATTTTTAACGGATTTAAGTGCAAACTAAAAACGTGAGTTAGCACGTTCTTCCACTAAGCTCTTCAGTTTAGTTTAGTTTGAATTATCGTCGCACTATTGCTACACGAGGGATATTGGCGACGGGCGTCATATTGTAGAACCACAGTCAGGTGACGAGCCGGCACCTGAGTAGGCACCCAACGCAACAGTTAAGGGCGACATCGTACGCTTTACGTAGGACGTACGTACATCTTACGTACATCTTACGTGCAGCTGTTTACTGTTACGTACATCTTACGTAGGACTTTGAAGGATATTTAACGTGCACTCCCGCTACATGGGGTATTATTTGTCGGACATTTTTGGCTGCACGGACCGTTTATGGGTCGGCAGTTATTTTGGCGATGCCAGGACCCGAACCTGGGACCTTTCGCATGCTAGGCGAGCGCTTAACACTAAGCTCTTCAATTCAATCGTCAACGACAAGGACGTTCTTTGCGTACGTCGTTCACTCTACAGTAAACAGCTGCAACAACAACTTTGCTAGCCTGGTCTATATAGGCTCTCACTCAAGAAACTAAGCCTGGGAGTGAAGGGGTTATGGCAGTTTTACATTTTTTTGAAAATTGATTATTTTTTTTACTGATAAGTAAATAACGTCTAAAACGTTGCATAAAAAATAACTATAGAAACATGACATCTACTTGGAGTTGGGTAGAAACATCTGATTGGAATGGCAACCATAGCAAAAGACTTTACCGCAGTTACACGGAAACATCAAATGCAAGTTCACAGTTAAACATTTGGGATGCAAGATTATACTGGAATCCTGGAACTTTCTAGATGCCACCAATCTTTCGATCGTAACTTTAACACTTTTTTGGTAAAACATTAACGTTGATACCACTGAACTGAAACTCTGGAAGGAGCATCTCATGAGAACCTGGTGACGCCTATTTTTGGGTCACTTGGCGACAGCTTTAGAGAGAATGAGCCACACTTGGAATGAATTCGCCGATCAAATTGACACTTGACTTAACAGTTTGCATTGGATCAGTCAAAATCACTCGCCAAGAATAGTTCTCCAAGGAATTTAAGTTTTAAGGATTGTTCCTGCAATTATATTTTTTAAAGTATATTATTCCGAAACTTCATTATATAAAGAACCTCCTAAAGCAATAACATATCAATTTTCTGTTAAAAAATTATTGAAAAAGTTGGTTTAAAATGCCTATTTTAACAGGTAAAGTATAGGATTGGCGGCAAAAGTTGGGTTGATCTTACAGGGTTGCCGCGCTTCACCGACCCTATTGACGAGTGTTTCGATGATCCTTCCAGAGTTTTAATTCAGTTCAGTTCAGTGGTTGATACACTTCAAAAGTGGTAAATTCACGCTCTAAGTAGTGTTTCAGCCAGAAAATTCCAGGTCCAATGCAATCTCGCGCCGAAATTTTTAACTGCGTAGTCGCCAAACAAATGATTGGTTATTTTTTAATTCTTCATTTCTACTCCAAATAAATCATTTTCTGCGTTTTCATTCAAAAGTATTTTAGCATTTCGTTTGAAAACTTAGATGAGAAATGCGTTAAATATTCGAAAAACTGCAAAATTTGACATTTGATTGAAATTAGAAGCTTATTTATATTTCGATTTGAGACTTGTCAACATTTAATATTATTAAAAAAAAGCTTTACTTTTGAGAAAAAAACAGTATCTATAAAATGTTTAATAACAAAAATATAATCATTGCGAACGAAATACTTTAATAAAAAACCTCGAATAAATTGTTAACTAGCAAATAAATACGAGTTTTTCGCACGGATTAAAAACAATATCAAATCGATCCAAGAAAACGTACTATTTAATCTAAGCCTATGATAATCTAAGCCTTCTCTATAAGTCTATATTATTGTTCCTGTCCATTATACAGTATTCCATCCCGTTGTTTACATTAATTTATAATTCCAAAATCCGCTACATAATGCACATTTTCATAGCACAAAAACGTCCTCCATATGAACCGACTGTTATTGTGATTGCCCTCATAGATACCAGTTAAGGGGATACGGTACCTAAAAATTGGTCAAAATATCGATTTTTCAGTTTTTACTACCTGTTATTTACAATATTTTTTCAGAAAGTTTCACAATGATATCTTTTGTAGAAAAAAAAGATATTAAGTATTTTCTGGAGTCATTCCTATAAGTTTGAATACGTATTTCGTCTGCTTCCAACCTTTTTCCTCGGTTTCGCGTTTTTCAATTCTTGTGTTTAATAAACCCCTAAGGCTTTTTTGCCAATTAAGTTAGAAATTTGAAATTTTTAACTTGTATTCTTATATAAATGGTGCACAAAATTGTGCATGGAATAAGGTCTACTATGTATAGTTTTTTTTAAATATTGAATTCAATAATTTGTAATTTTTTGTGATTTTCAGTATAAATGCATGTTACTTTTTAACTGTAGCTCACATTTAAAATCCATGCACAGTTCTTAAACAAATAGTACAAAAAAACTATAAAAGTTTGGTGGAGTTTACCTCAAAATTGAAAAAGTAGTAGCGTTTTAAAAAGTTCAAAATTTTGACTTTTTTAAATAAATGAAAAACTACTTGTAAATATTTGTTTTTATTGCTAGAAAGTTTATTTAGAGAGTGAACATTATATAAAACCACTCTAATTTACAAGTTTATGTTGTTATTTCTAGAAATAACGTTTTGGGTACCGTATCCTCTTAAACCATAATTGAAGTGCTCAGTGGAAGAACATAAGTAACAAAAAGATGAAAACGAGAAAATGATCTTTAAAGTTTCTAATTTGCACTTAAATCCATTAAAAATGATACTTGAAAACGGTAAAAAATCTATTTAACTTTAGATTTATGGAAAATTGAAAACTCGATATATTTAAAGGATGGGATAATACTTTCATTGACACAAAAATTTCAATTTTTTTAAAAAACTGTCTATTAGCACGTTGTTCTACTAAACTCTTCAATTGTATCCTATTGTTATCTCAAGTCGAAAATCTCATTGTATTTTTTAAAACTAATTTTCACGCATTTGGCCCGTTATGTCAATAATTTAGTTTTTATAATATCGTGCAAAAAAACTAACTTTTTCAAATCAATAATCGTGGCAAAAGTGATGCTTTTAACGAAATCGTTACAAAGTTATTTTTACGCACTAGTGCGACAAAGTAAATAAGAGCATCCGATTTGTTTAAAATTCTTTATACGAGCGTGATATTTTATACGGCGGCTTTGTGATTGGTGTAAAGTTCTTTATTTGAACGTGATTCTTTATTTCGCGTTTTATTTCCAATTCCAATCTAAGAAACTTTTTGGACGTGATTTTAAAATAATCATTAATATAAATAATCACCTTCAAATCATTTGAACGTGATAAAATAATTAATAAGCCAATCAATAAATAACAATTTCATAAATACTTTTTTTGCACGGTTATTATAAAAAATAGTGTATGAAAACACGTTGAAAATAGTCTCTTTAAACTCGTGAATTTATTTCATTCGCTCGTACCTCGCTCATGAAATAATTTATTCAACTCGTTTAAAAAAGCCTTACTTTTCACACTAGTTGCATAAATAACTATAGATTGGTGACAAATTTGGCAATAAAATGAAGATCCACACCAAAAGTGCGAATAACACACAAGCGACACATAAGGCCCATAATAATAGCTTCATAGAGAGTAATGACTTCTGAACAACTAACCTAAAGAAAATCATTAAAAAACATTTTTCTCACTTTTTACAACTTTGGATGAGCTTGTCTGAATATTTGGCGAGAAAATTGATATAGGCCCTCATTCAAGTTAAAATTTTAAATACGAGGCAGAAGAAAAAATTTCGCACATTTAGCTTATAGTTTAGAGAAATTGAGATTTATTTGGAGATATTTTTTAATATTCATGCAAAAATTAGAATTCTGAACTTAAACGGGAATTGTATATAGTCTTTACAAACCTTATCTTATCGAAAATCACAAATGTACTGGAGTTTTTTTAAAACATTAATCGAATGATTAGAGATATTTAATTAAAATAAAAAAAATTGTGCTAAATAAATTTTCTTAAAAAGAATAAATTATTTCTATAAATTTGCCTTAGAAATGAGTCAAAGCATTTGTGTGAATATTATTTGTTCAATAAAGTTTTTAATAATATACACTCTTAAAACAAACGAGCGGTTTTAACTCAGTCTGAGTTAATTTCCAATCCTTTCCGTGCCGAAAATGCACTTCTCCTATAAGAGTGAATTTCACTCTTTTGTTTTAAGAGTGTAGGTAATTAACTTATATCCTGGTTTAGGAATCATATACTTAGATATTTATAAGCCAAAAGATTTCTCAAATGAAAAAAAATTTAGGCAAATAGAGGCAGAGGAAAATAATGGAAATTTAAAAGAAAAACTCTTGAAATGTCTTTCAATGAAATATTTATCCTAACTATGAGCAATAGATATGAATTTTTGATTATACAATTGCCAACATAATCGTCTCTTTTCAAGGCTACAAATTTACAATTTTTAGAACCTTATATCAATTAAAAATTATTTGGAAACAGTATGCTAATTTTGAATTACATAAATTTAAATTACATAAATTTAAATAAAGAACTATTTTAACGAATACATGCTTTCCCAGCTATATTTTCCCGGGTTCAATAAAGTTAAATGAAGGGGCAACAGGGTATCTTAATATACTCCAATTTTAGCTTCCAAGCTGTTTAGAACGTAAAAAGTTGAAGGTATTGAACGTGAAAAGTGAAGGTTCGTTATGTCCGTCCCTCTGTTTCTCAACCACTTTTCAAACTAAACAACAAATGTCATTGACATATGGAATTCTTTTAATTGTAGGTAATGAGCAGGCAATTACATGTTGATAGTTTCATTGAAATTTTGTTCCTGGACTTACGCGCAATAGTTAAAAATATTTAATTTTTCAACCGTCAAAAAACGTTTGAATAATTTATTGTTAACACTTACTTCCGAGTTGAAATTTAAATTATTTAAAGAAAAAATTGTGGTTTGATAAAAGCGAAATTTAAATGTATACATTTTGCAAGCACTAAACTGTAAATAAAGTTGTGTAAAAAAGAGTTGAGTGTTATGAATAAGTGTTAAATGACGTAATTTAAATACTAACGTTTTTTTGTGATAGCTCATGTTTGATATCTATAAGAGTACAAAGTATTCTATTTTTTGAGACGTGTATATATATATATATATATATATATATATATATATATATATATATATATATATATATATATATATAATATATATATATATATATATATATATAGGCAAAAAAAAATTTATAACTACATTTCAGCGTTTATTAATGCAATCCATAATGAAAATGCAAAATACTATCTTCTCTGACTTGTTATAAACAAGGCTTTTTGTCTTTTTGAAAATTTAGACCTTGCGAGAATTTTGTCAAAATGATAGCATATTATAACTATGTGATGTTGATAAGTAAATAAAAGTAAAAAATTAAATAAAAGGGTAGTAATTTAATGTTTTCTGAAGCCCTCAGAGCGTTTAATTTTGTTTTAAATTATTATTTACTAATACTTGAAAGGTTGTGCCTTTATCCATTGTAATGAAATAAAGAGTAAAGGCAGAACTCGTATAATATGTATATTTTAATAACAAAATAGATTGGCCAAAGATGAATTTTAAAGAATATATGTAAATACTTAAATATAATAGCTAATTAGAGCTAAATTCTGTTTCGCAAATTTGCATTTAATTATATTTAATCTTTTGTGGAAAGGTTTTAAATGTGAAAGTTTGTTCTACGAACGTAATAGTTATCTATGAAACGATATTTTAAATTAGAAACAAGACAATTCGTATGAAGTTATAGATTGTACTACAATATCTAGCTTAATGCATATATTTAGAAATTCAACAATTCTAGTATTTTCCTTCATACGAACTCAATTATTCGCAATGTATAGCATGCATCGTCGTGTCAAACAATCAGCGAAGTGTTTGAAGGCATTGCGGGAGCGATCAATGTTTACACTTAGCGAATCTTTTTTTGCATAGATTATTAACCAGCCTGATGAGTTAACCTTATGAGTTGGGTTAAATTATCGTCGCACTAGAGCTAGACGATTACTATTGGCGACAGGCTTCGTAATTAAGAATCAGTCAAGTGACGAGCCGATCCTGAGTAAGCAACCAACTCAACTTTTAAGTGACATCGTACGCGGTGTCGGGACTTGAGTGTATTTAACGTTCACCCCCTCTAGACCGGGTTTTATTCTTTGGACTTTAACTGCACAAACAGTTTATTGTTAGTCAGCTATTTCGTCAACTAACTTGATGGAAATGACAACCATATCATTAGACTTCACCGCAGTTGCACGGGAACATCTAATGTAGGTATAGTAATTTTTAAATTATGTTTAAAATTTTCAAAATAAGCAAGCTATACTCTAATAAAAAATTTGAAAATTTCTCACTGAAGGTCATCCCTCTGTGGGATAAGCAAGTATGCTGAAGTGTAAGCTTATTTTCATTGCCCCGGATTTAAATTTAAAATTTTAACTGGCAATTTCATTACTTTAAATTTTTAAATTATATTTCTGTTGCAAGTGATTATAAAGGACTCTACCATACTTTAAAGTTTAGTTAAAATATAACATTTGTATAGTAAAATTTCAAATATTTAGAAATGTATGTGTGTTGCCTGAAAAATGTTACAGTAAGGTGACGGGTTTATATGTCTGCATCGCTGAGAGGGTTAAATCATTAGTACTGAAGAATCAGAAAAGTACGGATGCTGATTGAATAAAAATTACCAGTTTAGTTAGGAAACTGTATATTGCGATAGGATTTGTCAAACCAGTTTTGCCAATGTGCTTTTGACTAAGCAGAATTGCATCTCTTGATACAAATATTAAATAGCAACTAAATCAGACTTTACTAGTATAGAAACATCTATGAACTAGATTGAAAAATTGATATTTTAAAAGTTTCAACGTACTTTGAAAGTCGAGATTCATCTTGCCATGTTTGAAATAGCAACTTAACATCAGACTTTACCGTAGTATCACGGAAACATCTAATGTAACTAGATGGTCGCCAAAAAAGGTTGACTATTTTAAAATGTGTCAAACGTACTTTAAGAGAAGTCGGATGATTCTATCACGCCCATATTAGTTTTCCTAACTTTTGGAACATTTTTCTCGGGAACTATACGAGATATCATTACGAACTTTTTTATATTTTGCTCCTTACTTATAGTTCGTTGATTTAAACTGAGAATATTTCTAATATAAAAAAAAAACTTTTGCAGTGATTTTTTTAAATGTGCATTAAAAGATACAAAAAACAGATTTAAAGTTATGTATATTATTTTGATCAGAGAGAATTTCAAGATACTTTGATTTTAAGTGAGGAATTTTATCAAAGACTAATATGTAAGGAACAAAATATAAAAAAGTTCATAATGATCTCATAGTTCCCGAGACAAATATTCCTAGTCAGGAAAAATAACACAAACGTGATAGAACCATCCGACTCCTTTTAAGTGGCAACCATAACATAGGACTTTACCGCAGTATCACGGAAACATCTAACGTTACTAGATGGCCGCCAAAAAAGGTTGACAATTTTAAAATGTGCCAAACTTTAAAAAAACTGAGGGAAACAGATATATAACCAGTCACCAGATTGTCAGGGTTTCCAACACACATTATTTAAAAAATTATATTTATTACAATTTAAAATTTAAATCATAGAGGAATCATGTATAACCATCTACAGAAATATAATTTTTTATAAAAATAAAGAATTAAGTTTGTTAAAATTTTTAATTTAAAACTCATGCTCTGAAAACAAGTTAACACTTCAGCCAATTTGATTAATCTGACAGGGTTAAAAATAACTATTTTTCATTCTGAGTTTACCAAGCAATTTTTCTTGAAATCTCATTGTTTGCCTTTTAAGGGTTTGTAAACGCTTTACTCTGGATAAGATTGTTGATTGGAAAGTGTTTTTGACGAGTTATTTAGAGGGCATTTGTTTTGGAATCACAACTTCCACAGAAGCTTTGCCATGGTAGTAATTTTTCCCCAGGTATGGGAATCAACATAACATCGAAATGAAACAAACTTGAAACGAAAACTTTATATAGTTATTTAATTATATATTTTTGAAGTTTTAAAATGCCTAAAATATACAGCAGATGGCGACACTATTTTGAAACTTTATCAATTAATAATTAAACAACCGGGTGTTATTTTTTTTTTTTCAATTTTGTTTTAAATTGATGTTATGACGATTCCCATACCTGTTGAAAATGGGTTAACATGGCAAAGCAATTCTTTTGCAAAAGTTGTGATTTCAAAACTAATGCATTAGCTCTATGGGCTGATAGTCCCTCTTAACAGGGCTCAGAAATTGATATCGGTTTTCATGGATCTACACTTCCAGTTATATATAATTCAATGGTTTAAATATTTGATTAATGACATCTGAACAAACGAATTAACACTTTCTAAGATTTTTTTATCGAAAAAATACCTCCTATATTCAGGATTTTCACATTCCTTCCGAAAGACAAAATGCGTCGCCATTAACAAATCAGAGTGAGTAAACTGCAGTATGGGTCATTATAGATTGCATTAGAGATATTAATATACATCTAAAACATCGTTTGACGCAAGCAAAAAAAATCTATTTTTATAATTATTCCGTGATTTATTGCTTCAATAAATGCTGAAATGCACTTAAATCAATCAGCTGCTTTTAGAATGAAAAAGTGGAGCTAGGCACATCTTTTTTGTCGTAAACGGCTCATAAGTTTTTGCCGAAAACCCATTGTGATATATGCCGTGATGTCATTCAACTATTTTCATAAAAAACGTTGATTTTTTATTTTATTTCCTATACGTGTAACGAGAAAATAGTTAAAGTTTATATTATTATAGTTTATGCAGGATATAACATGTCATTAAATAATTTATTTGCGTAACCACTGATTCCATTTAGTAATTCACGCTTCATTATTATAAAAAAGATTACTACATTTTGGCTATACTCTTCTACAAATTTTCATTTAAAATAATTAGAATTTAATTAAATAAAAAAATTGCGACATGAAAAATCAATCAATAAATTATTTCAAAAGCCATCGAATTTTTATGAAGTTTAACGTGTTTTTATATATGTATATATATTAAGTACTTAAGTCCGAATTGCGAAGCAAAATAATTTTATACCCTAGTGATTAACTACAATTTGGGGTTTGGGCAGGGAAATTAGAAAACAGATGAACTTAACTTTTACGATACCTTTCACTTCTTGCGACTTAAAAGTTTTGAAAAAACTAAAAAATACATCGTTTTATGAGGTTTTGCAACTTTAAAAGGAATAAATAAGCTCTGACAGTGAGCCTTTATATAGCTGTGTAATTAAATAAAATATTTTGTTAATTCAACTAATAACTGTAAAATAATATTACTTGATATTAGTTTTACTTACAAGTGAAAATAAGAAATAATTGCTATCTTATTGTGAACCTTAAACAAAATCGAAAAAACTTATATACTTATTCATTAAATTCTAAAGTACAAACATATTTATTGATGAGATATTTTACCTGAAGTTAGTATTTATGTCGTTATTTATCCTACGTATCCTTTATCCGCAATTATAATACGTTTCAATTACTATTCGCATTTTTTAAAAAAATAGTTTTTTCGTTCTTATTTGGTGAGGTACTTTAAAATTCAAATTTTTAGATTTAATTAATATATAATTTTGTCGATCAACTTTTACTGTTGATAAACTTAATTTGGATATTAATTGATTGGTAACAGATTGTTTTTTGGTTTCCATTAACTTTCCTGTAAACATTTATTATTTGCAAGTGAAAAATAGGATAATATAAAAGTAAATAAGCACATATTAAAACAGTTTTAATATTGCATTTTTAAGAAACCAATACATTTCGTGAAAGTATTCAATAAAACGTAAAACTTATCCTCACAAAAAGATTCCCAACCCCAGAATTTGATTTATAATTACATGGTTCTTGAACGATAAAGTTTTGAAATAAAATGAACCAAAAAGTTTCGTAGTAGTAATATTCAATGAAACGTGAAAAATCATCAACAAAAACTTCCAGCCCTTTAATTCGGTTTATAATTAATAAGTAAAGATGAAGACTTGAAATAAAATTGTAAAAATGTACCATGATAAAACTTGTTCCAATGAGTTAGGTTCAGAAATATAACTCCTCGAATTATCTTGAAAGGAAGTCGAAGAAAATAACAAAGCTGAGGAGAAATCGAAAGATTTACTTTGACAGATTTAACGGTCAGTTTACAGAAAGAAGGGAAATAAAGCTCCTCGCTCGATAAAGAGTGATGTTTACAGCGGGGTCGGATATATCACTCGTCAAACAACCGATTCTTTCGAATGAGGGATTAAAATTTATCAAAATAAACATTTGAAGAGGAATTTCAATTTCTGTTCTGATAGGGAAAAAGGTGTTGTAGATTTTAAATAAGTACATCTATGGTTCTCTGTCATACACTGTAAAAAATCTGTAAAAATACAGCTTATTTGCAGAGCCTATTTGTTTTTTAATTATAGTTTAATGCTGTTTGGTGCATTTGTATTTGAATATGTTTAATTTGGTGTGACGATTTTGATAAATACTTTTACAGACCTAGTTTTTATTTTTAAAAAATGGTATAATAAATTAAAAATAAGAAGATAGATTTTGATTTCAGATTTTGCTACAAAAGATTTAAATTTATGCATAGATTTAGAAATTCAATAATTCTAACATTT